>JAAGEH010000055.1:106182-124748 GCA_011751065.1 Lasiurus cinereus
GTGACACTAGGGACTCCTCCACAAGGGACACGGCCTGCCCTCCCTCTCCGTCGGTTCTGAAGTTGAACAGCCGGTGCCGGGGGGCAGAGCTGGGTTACCCCGGTGCTTCCTGCACTGAGGACACAGCACCGTCGCCTGCTGCGTGCCAGGCTGCGCACCGGCGCAGGGTGCGAGCGAGCGCAGTGCAAGTGCCTTCTAGAACAGGCTGGTAGCTAACCCCCACTTCTCCTGCAGGGGACAGCGCCCCTGGCCATGCCCACAGGGTGCTCAGGGGCTCCCCGGTGCTCCCTGCTCCCCTCCAGGCTCTGCCCTGCACCCCTGTGGCCCTTTGCAGCCGGGAGGCCCCAGGGGAGAAGCCACGCCCACAGCCACAGGCGGCCCTGGAACCCGAGGCCAGGCCGCCTGTAACGGAGCTGGCCCCTCACCCGCTGAACCGCGGCCAAGGAGGGCGGCCAGGCTGACGGGGTAGATTTTTTCGGGATGAAATCATGGCGCTGAATGTCCCAAAACGCTGGCACTGCCAGCTCCTCCAGAGCTGAAACTTCACACTGTGGTTAAGAAGCACCTACAACTCAGCTTTCCTTCAAAAAATGTGTTTTTTACTGCGTGGCTTCAGGTGGTGGTCTATAGGAAACTGTACTTTATGCAAATACAGGCAATGGCTTTCGTTCTAACTAACCCAAAAGACGGTCACTTTAAAAGTTGTGCATGGCAACAGAAAGCGAGGTTTGTGTTTAGTGCCCTCAAACACCCCCTCCCAATCCCTCCCCCCAATATCACTGCGTGACTATGGGGACCCAGGGGCCACTGGGCTGACCACAGGGAGGGGGCTTCCTTCCCCTGAGGGTTCCCAGACCACAGCCTGGGACACAGAACGCACGGCCGGTCATGAAGACGCTCGCTCGCTAGGAGAACAGCAGGAAGGATTCCCGGCCCGAGGGGAGGGGAGGCTGGGATGGAGGCTGCCGTGTCACAGGCTCCGCCTCACTCCCAGGAATCCCCCCACCCACCCCCAGCTTCCAGGTCACAGAGAGCTGTATCCATGCTGATCTCGGGGAGGGGCTCTCTAGGTGCTGGCAGGCCTCCCCCTGGGTAGGCGCAGGAAGTGCGAGGAGGGGGGGCGTGGTCTGTGTCTGAGCAATCTGTCCATTGCACGGGTACCCGGAAACCCATGCACAATGTGAAACTGGCCCCCAGGAGTGGGCTCCCACACCCGGTGAGGGGCCTCCGCACCCCCCTCTCCGCCCCCCGCTTCATTAAACTCACACCATCTCCAGACCAGCTTATGCCATGAGCTTTTACAGCTTTCATTTAACAAGGGGCCGTGTGCCATCGGGAGCAGCATCGCCATGAACTCCGACCCTCGGCTCAGAGATACTGAGGCCAAAAGCATGACTGTCTCGGGGACCCTGTGTCTTCCTGCCGTGGCGGCAAAATGTAGGGCTCGGACACTCCCTCCGCCCGTCTCCTGTGTCACCGCGATGCCTTCCCTCCACGGCCAAACGGTGCCGTGTCCCTCTTGGGCCCCCAAATCGGTGGGCGTGAAGACTGATTAAGAGCGTTCCTGAGTCCTACGTTGTCCCACGCGGGAAAGGGCACGCACGATGCGCAGTGTTACCCGTCAGCCTGGGCGCCAGCTGGCAGCCTGGGGAAGCCAGTGCTCACCGGGCAGCACCAACGACAGTTCAAAAGGACAGGTCGCGCCGTCTCCGCTGCCACAGCGCAGGACCTGGCCAGACCCCGCCGGCGTTCCCCGGCAAAGGCCCACCTCCCTGCGGAGAGAATGCTGGGGGGGGGGGGGGAGTTAGCGGTTTACCTCCGCGTCCTTCAGCCTCACGTAGTTCGAAGGGAAGACTCCGGACTTGTCGCCCACCGTTCCCGTCCACCAGTCACCGTCTTTCTTGGTCACCAGAATCACATCCCCTTGCTGAAAGGTTAAATCGCCTTGCTCAGCGCTCTCGTAAGTGTACATGGCAATAAACTCTGGTGGAGAGAAACATGGAGACATGGAGAGAGCTTGTTGTTGACACAAGTCCCAGACAGCTTTGCAAAAGAAAGTTCCTGAACAAGGAGGTCAGAAGAGGGGCATTCAGGAGAAAGGCCGGTCACAGGTAAAAGCCAGTTCTGAGGCTCCCTGGCTGCAAACCTCAGCTGCAGGGAAATTCAGCCCCTGCAGGGACAGACACCAGCAACCGAGCAGGCGCTACAATGGAGCATCTTGGCTTCTAAAATGGAAACACTGGGAAACCGGTGTGGCTCAGTGGATAGAGCGTCGGCCTGCGGACTGAAAGGCCCCAGGTTCGATTCCGGTCAAGGGCATGTACTTTGGTTGCGGGCACATCCCCAGTGGGGGGCGTGCGGGAGGCAGCTGATCGATGTCTCTCTCTCATCGATGTTTCTAGCTCCATCTCTCTCCCTTCCTCCCTGTGAAAAATCAATGGAATATATTTTAAAAATAAATAAATAAAATAAAATGGAAACACTGCTGCATTTTCTCGAACAGTTACTGAGCACTCAGAAGTGCAGGCTGCCAGTGTGCCCGTCAGAAGTCTGTGTCTCAGTTTTGAGGGGGCTGAGTCACAATTCCAGGAAATGTTTAGGTACAGTAATATGTCCTTCATGCGAATCAAACGAGGCACGCTTTTCATCTTTCAATGTCTGAACGAAAATGCTGGACCTCCTGTGCCGCACACACAAACGGCAGGAAGCTGTTAAGAGCACCAAGTAAAGACATACGTTATCTCGTTAAGAACGGCATCCACTGGTCACTCAAGAGCAGACACAGGGAGGACGGGTGCCCCACGGGGAAGCCACGTCCGGCAGCTTTAACTGGACGTCCTTTTCCCGGGAGCACAGTCCCCTCTGGCCTCTGTCCTGACCTGCCCTTCCCTCCTGCTCTGTCCTTGTGCCTCAGCTCAGGTCCGGCCACTAAGAGAGGGGAACCCCACGTCCCGCTGCCCTGCACGGAGAGAGGGCCAGCCATGCTCCCAGTGGTCCCTGCCCTGGAAGGCACTTTCTCCGAAACGGAGCCAGGTTTGAATGCGCCCTCACAACGCCGAGAAGCCTCAGGGGGAGACCCTGGCTGCACTGGGCAGTGCGCGGGCGCAGGGTCAGGGGGCGGCGGGACGTGGCTGCCCTCGCCCTCCCCATGCAGGGACCTGCGGGGATGTGAGGCTGACACCCAGAGGCGCCCCCCGAGACCCTTCTGGCCGCTTCCCGGGGTGCTGGCTGTCCCGGGCCACGGCTTTGAGATGTACGTACCGCCACGGGCAGGCTGTGGGATCTGCGGGGGTCCATGCTAAGCTCGATGACGTTGCATGCGGGACTAACAAGAGGCCTTTCACATCTGAGATTCTGTCTCAGAACCAGCGTCCCCCACCCGAGATGCCAGCGCCTTCCTGGTGGCCCGGATTTCTAATATGCAAGTCCCCTCGGGCGGCGGGAATGAATGGCACCCGAGTTCTGTGTGGGGTGCGGCGGCGGCTGCTTACCGAGCCGCTGGGCCTGTTCCGTCCGCAGCGGCGGGCCCTCCGGCAATGACCCGGAGGCAGCACCGGGCCTCGCTGACCTTTATCCTAACCCCGCACCATGTGACCCATCGCCCTGTCCATCTCCCCGCCCGCCCCTCTGAGGAAGGGGGCCCGGCCCCCCATTCCAAGGTAAATAGGGGTGGGCGCTCCCGGGAGATCAACCAGCATCACACCCTGAACGTGGCGGTGTGTGTGTGTGTGTGTGTGTGTGTGTGTGTAAGAGCTTTTGGGCTCGTTCTCCTAACAGCGGGGAAGGAATCATCAGGATGATGAGCCTGGATAAAGGGAACTCTGCTGACGATTGTTTGAGGGAAAAAAAAAGACGCACTAAAGCGCTGGCTGTTCAGTGATGATGAGCATCTACAACACACCTGTGCGTTCACAGAAAGGTGCCTCTAACACTCCTCATGAACAAGAACCAGGGTTACTGTGAGTCTGAAGTATCATTAAACCTTCATCCTTGCTGTCTCCATGGAAACCAATGCTTCAATAACCCTGTTTTTCATAAGCCACAGCTTCGTAGGAATGCAACCATCTTCTGCGGGCACACAGCTGCCTGACACTCCAGCCTCAGATCCTGTGTTCCAGGGGCCGGGGGTCACTGTATGGTTGGGGGGACGTTGGGCGGGGGGAGGTCAGGCCTGTCACTGGTGTGATGAGAGCCTGGCTAATGCAGGGCCGCATCGGTGTGCGGGGAGGAGGCCTCGGCTTCCTGCCGGAGCTGAGGAAGGCGTGTTGTTCACCTTAAACCCCTGTAAAAGCTCATGGCATAAGCTGGTCTGGAGATGGTGTGAGTTTAATGAAGCGGGGGGCGGAGAGGGGGGTGCGGAGGCCCCTCACCGGGTGTGGGAGCCCACTCCTGGGGGCCAGTTTCACATTGTGCATGTCAGGATCGGACAGGCCCCCTCAGGGTCACGTCGTGAAGCAAAGACCAGGAAATAGGCAATCGGAGGTTATGTAATAAAATGCAAAATGAAATTTTAGGCCTAAACGATCTGGTGTGGTGTCTGCCCTGGAACCTGGAAACTGGCTTCGGTTCCCTCGGGACGGTACGGGTGACGCTGGTGTCGCTGGGCAGTTTGCCGGCGGGGAGCTCGGGTTTAACCTCCCGTCCGGGGCCAGAGCGGCCATGTCTACCGCCAGCTGCCAGCGCCCAGAACCCGGCCCTCCGGGGCTCTGAGGCTCTCCAAAGCCACAGGTGCCCATCGAACAGGAGGAGGAGATGCAGGTTTGACTCAATGCACCTGCCAGCTTGAAAGTCTCCTGCAGCTTAAAATCTCCGTAAAGAGCCGTGCCAGGAAAGAGGGCACTGACCCGAGAGGCTCACCTGCTGACCACACACGCGAGCCGGCTCTCTGGAGGGAAGCCCCACTGGCCCGGCACCCCGGCTGCAGGTGCCCCCAGCCGCCCCCCCCTCCTCCACCGGGCACAGGGAGGCGGGCTCTCACCTTCTCCGGACGGGGCCGGCTTGGCCGCGGGGGAGGCCACCCGCTTCAGAGGCGCGGGGCTGTCTGAAGAGCCAGACTCCGTGCTGAAAGGGGGGGAGCGTTTTCAGTTTCTCTTCAGAGGCAACGGCACAAGAGACATGCTTTTCCTTTTTAAAGTTTAACGTTAAACCCTGCGGGCGATCCGCAGCTGAGACAGACGCCCGGCGCTCAGACACACAGGGCGCTCGCCCGATGCCACGCTCACGCTCCCGTCTCAGCCCGTGCGGTGCCGGGCAGACGCTGGCGGGCGTTGGCCGTTCTCCCCGCTTGCCCGCCGGCAGCGGGAGCAGCCTGTGGCTGGGCCGGTCAGACACCACGCTGCGAGCCTGGCAGTGAGGCTCCAGGTGGAAGACACCCTCCCCCCCAGGCCTCCCCCGAGGGCTCCAGGGCGCCCCCCCCTTCCCTGCTCAGGCGCAGTCGCCACATGTCGTCAGGACGGCGCCCCCAGCAAAACCCTCCCGGGCGTCCCCCAGGGCGGGACGTGAGCGGGTGCCCCTACGAGACCGCCCTAAGGTCACGGCCCCGGGGCTCGGTGGCCGGGAGCAGGGGTGAGTACCTGGGCGCCCGCCGCGTGGGCCCGGAGACGAGCTTCACGTAGGACTTGGGGAACCAGCCCTTCTGGCCCTGCACCTCGCCGAACCACCACATGTCCTGCTGCTCCAGCACGGTGACCACGTCGCTCTTGTTGAAGTTCAGGTGGTTGTCCTTCTTGGCGCGCCAGGGGTACAGCGCCTGCGCCTGCAGCCCCTCCACCTTCTCGCCCTGCGGGCGGCACGGGCCTCGTCACGGGGGATCCGCAGACGGCGGGGCACAGACCCCCGTTTCCCAGGGATTGTGCGTTTTCCAACGGGGCAGGGGCCATCCCACAGCCACCGTCTGGCGTGGGGACCCTCCGCTCACACGCTGCTGCCCGGACCGGGCCCTCCGCACCCCGGTTCTGTGTTCGCTCATGCTTTGCCTTTACCCCCACCTCCGCCCCCTGTGCAGCGTGAGGCTAAGCGGCGTGCGGGCCGCTCCAGCTCCCGTTCAGCCAGCCCTCCGCCGCCTCCCCAGTCCCTGGGACCCTCCCGAGGCCGCCCCAGAAGCAAGGCCCCCTTCCCTCTCCTGCATCTCCCGCAGCCCCCTCCCCCTCCCAGAAGGAGAAGACCGTCCCCCCCCCACCCTCCCCTCCACACACACACCCCCAGCTGCTTACCTGGCCCAAAACCGGGGAGGGAGAGGAGCCGGTGGCCGTGGCGGGAGTGAAGGCCGACCGCTGCCGCAGCTGGCCGGCGCTGGGCACGGTGAGCGAGGGCTGGGCCGCCCAGGCGTCCCAGTTATCCGTTTCCGGCTTCTCGGCGGTGCTGGGCCACCTGCGGGGGAGCAGACCCGTGAGCGGCGGCCCTTCCCCCACTGGCTGCTCCCAGCGAGCTCGGCCCCGCGCGGCCTGGGCCCCCGCAGCTCAGGACAGCACGCAGCCTGCGGGCACGGTCTCTGCCTCCGGGCAGCCTGCGCCTTGGCTCAAAGTCAGCGCTTCCCAGTCCAGAGGGGGGGTGGGGGGGGACACTAAGGGGGGACAGGGGGCGGCCACCTCAGCCCCTCCCTCCAGCTGGGCTTCTCCTGAAAGATGGGAGACTTGAGAAAAACTGGAAGCGCTTTTTACTCATGTCGCTTGTGCCTGGCTGAAGGGGGTGGGGCAGGGGTTCAGACACCTGCACGCCTCGCACATGCGTGTCTCTAACCAAGTGTGGGCAGTGCTCGGCTGCGTTCCCAGCTCTGCTGCCCGTCTTCCAGGCCATTTCCCGAGGACCAAGCCCTGGCCGTCTGTCCGGCTGAGCAGCACCGGCAGGCAGTGCTGACCGGCTGGCGGCCCGATGCCAGTGGAGGGCTGGGAGACGGTTCCCCGTTCCTTCCGGGAGGGGAAGGCCCAGAGGACGCTGCCCGGGCGATCACGGAGCAGTGCACGCTGACCCGTCCCGGGGAAGGTACCCCCACTGCCTGGGACCGGTCCCGGCTACACCCCACCCATGGCAGCCCGGGAGGAGAGGTCACCCCACGGGCATCCCCAAGGTCCGCCGTGGCCGCTGCACTCACGTGGAGCTGAAGTCGGCCCAGTTGTTGGGGGTGGCGGAGGGCTCGGCCGCGGTCCCGGGCGGGGCGGCCGGCGGCTCCCGCACCTCCAGCTTGGGCGCGGGCGTGGACATCAGGTCCGCCACCGGCTTGATGGGAGCAGGAACCTCGTGTTCGGGGATCTTCTCGGCGTAGTTGGCGGGAAACCACCCCGTCTTGCCTTTCAGCTCTCCTCCGAGCCAGCCCGGCTCTCCCGTCTGGCTCTCGTCCACCTGCAGGAGAGCCACAGGGCTGGACTGGAGCGGACTGACCAGCCTGCAGACACCGACACACAGACGAGGCCCGGCCCAACAGACTGACCCCAGCGGCTCTGCTCCTGACCCCAGCGGCTCTGCACCTGACCCCAGGGCTCTGCGCCCGACCCCAGCGGCTCTGCACCTGACCCCGGGCAGGTGTGCGCAGGGCGCCCGAGCCCTGGCCGGAGCAGACAGGAGGAGCCAGCGGTCAGCTCGTGCCCTCGGTGGGTTCGGTTTTTGTAATAAGGGCAGTTCAGACCAAGGACCTCAGTGGGGTTCGGTTTTTGTAATAAGGGCAGTTCAGACCAAGAGCCTGCGCCCAGGCCACGGCACCTGCTTAGGCTAGCTGGAACCGGAAAGTCCTCCCACACTCCATCCTGAGAAGCCAGCGAACGGTCACGGACAGCTTGACGAGGGCTCAGAGCGGGAAGCAGTGTAAACCCGTCTTCTTTAAGCCGCTCCTAACGAGGAGCTACGCAGCGGAGGTCGAGAAAGATCAAACCCCACAGGCAGCTGGTTTCTGCGCCAGCATTTTTAAAATGTAGTTTTACTGATGTCAGAGAGGAAGGGAGAGGGAGATGGAAACCTCCATGATGAGCGAGAATCACGGACCGGCTGCCTCCTGCCCGCCCCACACGGGGGGTCGAGCCTGCCAGCGGGCCTGTGCCCCGATGGGATCAAGCCGTGGCCTCCTGGGTCATGGGCGATGCTCAGCCCTGAGCCGCCACTGGGCTCCATGAGCTTCCTGAGCCGCCGCCCTGGCCGGCCTCTGCGCTGCCCTCTCCCCGGCTCCGGCCCTGCACAGCCCGGCCTGAGCCTGGCCTCGCTCCCGGGACCCTCCGGCTCTCACAGCAGAGGCCGTGCCAGGAGCCGCTGGCAGCGGACTGCCTCAGGCCTGGAACCCCCTGCACCCGCTGGACTCCTGCAAGGTCGGCGGGCGACTAAGCCTCCGCCGCGACACAGGCCCACCCGGTAACAGGCCACTGGCTGCCCCCACGGTGGGCAGGCCTGGCTCCGCCCAGCTCAGTGACCCCACCCGCCTGTGCCCGCCTCCGGCGACCAGGCGTCCACCACTGGCCGAGGGGCTGTGCACAGTCCCTGCCGCCCGACCCAGCGACCCTCGGGCAGGCTGACTGGCTCTCCCAGAACCACTGATTGTGCAGACGATCACGTCGTCGTTTGAAGGGGCAGAGAGAGGAGCCACTTCCAGTGAGTGGATTAACACCCCGCAAACCACGGGCTCGGTCACAGAGAAGGCAAACAGGGACCCCGTCCCCTCCCAGGTACGACCAAGCCGGACGGGGGCGGGCTTAAGGGGACCCCAGCCGCTGCGGGGAGGCGCTGGGACGCAGAGCGGCGGCTCCCGGGCATTGGCCGCGGACACACAGCCTTCCCTGGGGCGCGGGGAGGACGCAGCACTGTCCCCAGCGGGAACCGGGCGGCGGGCGCCTGTCCCCCTCACGGTCGCCACTGCTCAGCTCTGCCATGAAAGTGCCCGGCAGCGGGAGGCGGTGTGGCCTGCCTGTGTGCCCTCTCCGCTCCATGACGAAGCGGGCGCGGGCAGAGGGAACCCAGCCACACACGTGCCCGCCGCTCCCGCTGCCACCACTGCGGCTGTCAGTCAGCACGAGCAGGCGGGAGCTTGAGGAGCCGCCGAGGGCGGGAAGGGGAGGGAGGGCCTACGTTTAAAGACACTGACTGTATTTTACAAAAAAGTCTCCATCCAGAGAAGAAAAGGCAAACAGAGTTGAAGTGGTTATGACAGAAATGCTCAATGAGAGGACAGACAGTTCCAGAACGCTGGCTGACAACTGCTGCCAAGTCCATCCCCTGGGCATTCCAAGCAGACACTGTCCCCAAAGAACCCAGGACTGGTCCCAACAGGAAGAGATGGGGGTTAAAGGTGAAAGCCTCTTTTCCCGGCTGCACAGCCTCCACGGCGGGGTGCCCCACGCGCCCTACATCCATCCGCTGGCGGCGCGTGGCTGCTTTGGGTGAGCGTGGAACGGTGCTTCCCCGAGCTCTGACGCGCCTGGACTTGGCCCTGAACGCACTGAGCAGAGGCTGGGCCTGGGCTGGGATGAACCTAGACGGACAGCAGTGAGCGAGGTCTTCCATCCTGAGCTCCTCCAACACATCACAGGGGGCAAACGGGATTTATTCGCCCCGAGGTACGGGCCCCCCGACGAGAAGACAGGCCACCGATTCCGCAGCATCTAAGGCTTGGCAGTCAAGGTCAAGCTCAAACTCAACCCGGAAGCTTCACGCAGAGTCTGAGGATGCCGCTCGCGCTGGGCCTGCTCCTCGGCTGCTCCTGGCTGTGACCGTGAGCCTTCCCCGCGCCTTCCCCGCGCCCCGGCTCCACGGACAGGCTCCTCCCGCTTCCCCTGAGGCTTTAACGGTGAACGGGGTGTCGCCTCGGATTGCTGTGCATTATCCACACTGAGAGCAGGACTCTGTACAAGACGGCACCTTACTTTTGTGAACCGCAAAGACTGTATTTTTGAGGACAACGAAGCTGATAGGCAAGTTTTTTCAAAGCAAAACATTCTCTAACGGGCCAGCCCGCCTGCCTGGCGGAAGGAATCGCGGTCAGCGCTCAGGTCTGACAGGACGGGCGGCTCATTTTCCAAGATGCGGGAGCCGTGGGCGAATCGCTGGTGGCTGTGCCACAAAGAGGGGAACCCCTGATTCTTTCCCCGAGAGGGGCTGGCAGGAATGTTCTACCTACATATTTTTCATGCCCACATTTCTTAACGGCAACACAATAACACCTGTTACTATTACATGTCAATCCCTCCTCCTCTCCCCCACACTGTTAACATTACACAGGTAAGACGGTTGAATGTCATGTGACATTGTGTAACAGAAAGCGGGGCGCTGCCCCTGGTGCATGCGTGTGTCCTCACGCATCCACAATGTCTACAGCAGAGCGAACCCCATCCCGGTCCCGGCGGACATGCTGTTACCCACCAAGGCTGGATTTACTTGTAGTGTTTGCTACAACGTCTACACATCTATACATACGAAAACAACACAGAAGTAGATAAAATTAAACATGAAAGCCTCTTTACTGCCCATGGGAACCGCTGTTAACAGTTTGAGTCTGTATTTCAAGACTGTTAATCACACAAAAACATCCACACACACGCAGTTTTTCCTTAACCAAACCCAGCTATCCTCTGCTCTGCCGCTGCCCTTCGCCGGAAAGCTGGTTTGTGGATGAGATTGACAGTTTCCCCATCTCCGTTATCCGTTGAGCTCACTGTAACTCACGGAACCCCTCCCGACAGCAGCTCCGGCTGGGCCTTCTGCTTCTGCTCACACACTGATGGACAGCCGTGTGCACATGTCCGGACACATGCCAGCACAGCTGGAGGGAGAACAGCAGACTTGCAGAGGGTGTGAAAGGGGAGGTACCAGTGCCAAGGGGCGGAGCCAGCGCTGACCGCCATCCACCGGCCTCCAGCGGCAGAGCTGGGCGCAGGGGGCTCTCACACTTGCTCGGCTGAGCGGCGGAAACACTATCTCGTTGTTAACCCGCATTTCCTGGTCACCGATGGAATGGGGGACCTCCCGTTTATCTTTGGAACTCGTTCACTCTTCACCTGCCCGTCTCCTCCCCTCCTCACCAGCGTTTCTGCGCTGTTTCCTTCACGTGAACCTTGTGGAATATCTCCTGCGATGCGGATGTTAACCTTTGTCTCTCGTGTACTGCGTGACGGACACACTTTAATTTTTTATGTTGTCGAGTCTGTCCATTTTTGTCATTTGTGGCTTCTGGTTTTAACCGACAGGCACATGTCTTGGCCATAAATTATTCCAATATTCACGTTTTTTAGAAAAGTCTTTTTAAATTTTATCTGTTCGTTTGGAGCCTGTGTTTGTCCGTGGCCGAGGCAGGGACTGGACCAACAACTTGCCACGTACAGAGCCTGGAATGCGCCTCCACGGCCCCAGCGAGGGAGGCCCGTCTCCTTCCTGGTTCTGTAAGCACCACACACACCACACACTCCCGACGGACTGCCACCCGCCACAGCCCCCACAGATATGGGCACCCACACAGGACTGAAGTGACTTAAAGGCACAGAACACTGACTACGGTGCAGACTTCCTGACAGCCACAGAGCACTTACCCATTCCCCTTTAACCTCCACCGGAAAGCAAAGGTTTGAAAGCAAGCAAAACAGATGTTTAATGAAAGGCTTATCCTCAGCACATCTACCTGTTCATCTGGTCAAGCTGGTGATTAGCCAGCCAACTTCAGGAAAAGGACTAAATAACATTGTAAAAAATTCACATTGCAAAAAAAAAAAAAGAGCAGTATCTTCTCATTAAAATACAGATAGATCATCTGCTAACATTTCCTATGTGACATTTGTAACACTCTTATCGCGAGAAGAGTACGCTACTTTTCTGCAACTTGTGTTGCAATGAAATGTAATTATGCAAACATTAAGCTTCCTTTTTTGTAACAGGGCCACTTGGTAATGAGGCCCAGCTGAGGCCGCGCTGTCACTGTTAAAAGGGGTGGCGTTTCAGAGACGAGGCAGAGCGAGCACAGCAGGAGGTGGCGGAGAGGCTGGCCTGGCATCACCGCCACGTCCGCGGTGCCCGCTCCTCTGGGAACCAGCTCGCTCAGAGCGAGGCGCAGAGCCGGTGTGTGGGGGGGGAGCGGGTCTGAGACACACTCGCTCCTGAGCGACAGGAAGATCCGCCTTTGGCCTCGGCCTCCAGCCTCCTGCCCACAAGGAGAGGAAAGGCCATCGGGATAGCAGTGGGCCGGGCTGATTTCTGTTCTTCCTTACGTCCTGGCCCCTAAAGGGCACACATTCCAGAGCTCAGCCGTGCACCGGGATGCACACGTCTCGGCACACACCTCTGCCTTGGAGCCAGGGACCTGGCGGGAGAAACACGTCTGTCGCCACCCTATTCCCTCGCTCTTTCAAACGCCGCCCGCTGCCTGTTTGCTCGATGCGAGCAGCGATGCAAAGGTGGGCACTGCCAGGCTCTCAATCTGAAGCTGACACCCAGATTGCGGTGCAACGTTTCCTTTTAAAAACTAATTTAGGCTGAAACCGGTTTGGCTCAGTGGACAGAGCGTCGGCCTGTGGACTGAAAGGTCCCAGGTTTGATTCTGGTCAAGGGCATGTACCTTGGTTGCGGGCACATCCCCAGGAGGGGGCGTGCAGGAGGCAGCTGGTCGATGTCTCTCTCTCATCGATGTTTCTAACTGTCTATTTCTCTCCTTTCCTCTCTGTAAAAAATTAATAAAATGTGTTTAAAAAAAATAAAAATTAAAAATAAATAAATAAGTAAACAATAACTTAGGTCACTCACATGGCTTTATGCGTTCTTACACGGGTCCCTGTGTTTTAGTCACAATCATAAGAACACATTTAATGGCACCTGTGACAGTGCTGCTGGAGTATTCACATGCAAAGCTATCCGCGAAGGCTGCTATAGGACAGGAGGGGTCACCTACACTCTGAGGTCACGGACCGCCACCAGCTTAGAAACCCGCCGGGGCGGTGCCGGGAGCAGGTTGAGGTCCTCCCCGTCTAACAGGAAGAAGGCAGCCTCCGCTCGGAACCCCAGCGTTGGTTCCGGCTCTCAGCTCCCTGACAGCTGTCAGTCAAGCCACAGGCAGGCGGCGGCGCCCAGGGACAGCGGGCACGGCCGGGCCGCCCTTACCATGACGATGTCGCCCGGCTGGATGCTGATCTCATCGTGACTCCTGGACTCGAAGGGGTACAGCGCGCGGTAGTACACCACCTTCACCGTCTCCGGCGCCCCCATCGTGAGCGGGCCTTTCTCTGTTTACAGACAGAGGGGAGGGTGGGGAGATGGGAACATAAACATTACACGGGGCACGGATGCATGACAAGCCGACAGCTGCTGTCCCCTCCGCTGCCCTTCACACCGCACCTCCCCCCCCCCACCAAAGCCGGGAGCCGATCCGATGGCGGCACCCCGACCCACCAGCGCTTTAGCGGGCCCTCCACGCCTCACACACAGGGACCAGTGTAAGAAAGGACGAGGCTGAGTAAGCAACGGTCCCCCAATGCCAGGGCAGTGAGGCTCAGGCCTCCTGATGAGGCTCCAGCACCGAGGCCCCGGCCACCCAGCGGCCACCCAGGTCGTGGAGAGGGGAGAAGCCCACTTCCCAATAAACCATGTGCCACGCTGCGTCTGGGCGCCGGCCGCATTTCCTCAGAACCCGCGGCTCTCGCCGGGACCAGGTTCCGGGTCATCCCGAGTGAAGGGAGACGCATGCGCCTGGGCATGGACCCGAGATGAACATTTTGTTTAGATTTGAAACGAAATGAAAGTTAAAATGCACAAGGGCAGAGCACAGTCTGGGTTCGGTTGGCGGGCCTAAGCATGCCCTCTGCCTGCCTGCCCATGTGCGCTGCCGCATCTGCTTTCCCTGAGAGCGGGGGGTGGGCGCTGCCCTCCTGCAGCCTGGAAGTGGGGTGCGCTGCGGGACTCCCACTGACGGAAGGAGGACGTCCTGATAGGAAGCAACCCAAGAAACGTAAACTAGCTGCCGTGATCCAATCCCGGGGAAACGATTTTCTCATCAAACACCTTCCACCTGCGTGCGGGGGAGGGGGGTTCCTGGGGGATCTGCCCACTTCCTCCTGGGCGGGAGCCCCTTGGCACGGAGGTGCAGACCCAACTAGGACCATCCTCCCCCCCTCCCGCCCACCGCACCAGGAAGCAAGCCTTGCAGACTGATGCCACCTTCCTGCACACCGCAGAAAGCACGCTGGCGAGCAGACCTATGAAGTCAGTGCCATTTACCTACAGAGAGAGGCAATCCCTCCCGCCAGCGGCTGCTCTCTGCAGAGCAGGAGAATTTTAAAACCCACCCAGTTTGCACGTGTTTAAGGGGTGCCTTCTAGCTATGTCTCAGTTCCCCACTTACCATTACCTAAAGGGCAACCATGATCAAAGGGCACAAACAGCCTGGCTCTAGGAAGGTGGCAGCAGACTACTGAGGAGAGTGACAGGCACGCAGAGCTGCCCGGGCAAAGGCCACTGCCTGCTCCCGGGACAGCCCAGACACCCTGCGAGAACTGGGGTGGGGGGCACAGGTGAGGTTCCAGCCTCTCCTGGGAACCCGGGTGTCCCAATGAAACACGTGCCATTGCTGTCTGCAAGACGGCTGATACCAGTGTGACGGCGAGCACCAGTTGACAGGGGGTGGTGAATTCACAGCTTCTAATGCCCCAAAATGCACAGCTGCTCCGTGCCAAACGAGGAACCTGACAGGGCCACCTCTATTAATACAGCCGGGACAGGCCTCATTAGACGAGGGAACTTTCCAGAAGGATTGGTAGAGAAGACGGCCCCTCGTACCTGCGGTGGACCAGGGCGCGTGGACGGCCGGCGCGCCGGGCTCCTGGTGCGGGAAGAGCCGGCCCAGCCGGTCCTGCGCCTCGGGCCGGCCTCTGTCCTCGCTGTCCTTCCTCCTGGCGCTCTCCTCCCTCCGGAGGCGCTGCTCCTCCTGGGGCCTCCGCGGCCGCTGCTGCTCCTCGTCCTGCGGCACGTGCTCGGGGCCCGGCCCGGCCCGCTCCTGAGCCCGCCTGCCAACGAGATGCTGATTACCGGGAGGACGGGAGGAAGCGGCTCCTTTCGGCACGGAACCGCATCCGGCCCATGGGATGCTAACAACCTCCAGATGGATGGACGGACAGACGGACGGAGCGCTCTGCATCGGGGCCCCCCCTGAGATGAAGCACAGCGTGGAGAACCACAGAAAGAGCGTTCTGACTTCCGATGTGGCTGAGCAACTGGTCAGAACAATGACAAAGTCGCTTCTCGGCTTTAAAGCGGTACACACCTGCAGAACGCCAGAGCCACAAGCCTCGGGACACAGCTTCCATGAACAACTACCCCTACCTTCTCCCCACAACCACTCCCCAAATGAGAAAAACCCAGCTCGGGCTCAACCGCTGCACACGCGGAGCCAAACCCCACTGCCCCTTCATGGTCCTTGACTGAGTCCAATAACCATCTTCACGATCTGCGCGTCTCACTGGGACATGTGTGTCTACAACCAGGGGAGACGTACAGAGCAAACAGCCAGTGGCACAATCAGACACGTTACAGTTACAATACATGTCTGCGTTCACCGCAGACGGTTCCCGGAGGACCACACACTCAGACAAAGCACACGAGGTGGCACCCGCCCCTCAGGCAGCGGAGTCCGCTCCCGTGTCCTGAGCTGAACACGGCTGCGGAAGAGGAAGAGGAGGAGGAAGAGGAAGAGGAAGAGGAAGAGGGGCTCAGGCCTGGAGGAAGGCGGTGGCCAGCCCGCGCTGCTGTTAAGAGGCCGAGCCTGGAAGAGTGGTCGCCGGCACGCAAAGGGCACGCCCCAGGCCCAGGGCCGTGGACAGGCCCACGGACCGGAGTTGGACTCGGGAGACCTCTGGGGACCAGCAAATGCCAGGGCTGCTGTGTGCAAAGATTTACACACACATACACACACACGTACACACACTACACATATACATGTACACACATACACATGTACACACACACACACTGAGGCTCTTTCTGGAGGGAAGACACCGGAGAAGCAGGCACAGCAGACGCTCACAGTGCCTCCCCGACGGGCCCAGCCCCCGGGAAGACGCACCTCTGGGCCTCTTCCTTTTGCTTCTCTAACTCGAGGATCCTTCGCTCCTGCTCCTTCTGCTTCAGGCGTTCGGCCTCCATGGACTTCTGCTTCTGCAGCTGCTGCTTGTTATGGATTTCTCTGAGCTCCTACAAAAACCAGAACGGGAACTCAGGAGGCGGCGGCACCGCGCTGTGTGAGCGCCGTGTCACAGGGGGAGGCCGAGGCACGAGGGAGGGAGGACGCTCAGAGGTGGGAGTGCGGCCGTGGAAACTGCCGCCGCTCCACGGAGCCATGCACACGCCCAGTGCACACGCCCAGTGCACACCACGCCCTGGGCACACCGCGCTCTCCCCCAGTGCTTGAAGGCCGCTGCAGGAAGCTGTGCACACACCCAGTGCACACGCCCTGGGCACACCGCGCTCTCCACCAGAGCTCCAAGGCTGCTCCAGGGAGCCGTGCACACGCCTTGTACACACGGTCAGTGCACATGCCCTGTGCACACCGCGCTCTCCCCCAGTGCTCGGAGGCGTGCTGGCCAGGGAAAGGCGTTCCGGGAGCCCCAGGCCTAACTCAGAGCGATAACAGTGGTACATGACAGGTTTTAAGTCAGACGTGGTGACGATCAGGATGCAAACCTCGCGATCTTGCTGATCATGATGGACACCATCTCCACTGGCTCTGGCAATGCACACCCCCCTCATGCCATCTCCACCACCTCACCCCTCCTCCTCCTGCTCGGCCTTCGAACGAACGGCCAGGCCTCTGCTCGTGACCTCCTTCTCCCTCCCAGGCCGTCTCCCTCCCCATCCCCTCTCTCAGAGCATCTTCTCTCAGAGCATCTTCTCCCTAAAGCCAGTGAGCTGGCGGCGCCGCCCAGACCCGAGCAGCCAGCATCACCGGGAGCACAGCGCGGCCGGCACCTGCACCCCGTCCCCCATTTGGTACCAGACCAGCAGCAACAGCGCTTCTTCCGGCTGCCGAAAGGTGCTCAAGCTGAAGCGGCAACGCCAAGAGCAGGAGGAACAGAAAAGCCAGCGCAGGGGGCCCATCTGACGGTGCCAACAGCAGCCCCAGGAGCCCGCAGGGCTGGGGACGGCGTGGCCGGCTGCCGAGAGTCGGACCCCGTGGCCAGCCGGGTCTGCATAGGGGAAACGAGGAGCTAAGGCCACCCAGGGCTCCGGCTTTGCGCACTGGCAAGTCCCCAGGTGGCTCTTCCTGCCCTGAGCTCCAACTTTAGGGCAGAGGTTGGCAAACCGCGGCTCCCGAGCCACATGCGGTTCTTTGGCCCCTAGAGTGTGGCTCTTCCACAAAATATAACGGTTTGGGTGAGTCTGTTTTGAAGAAGTAGTGTGAGAAGAAGTTTAAAAAATGTGGCTCAGAAGAAATGTCAGTTGTTGTGCTATTGACTGGCCCTGCTGACAATTAAGTTTGCCGACCGGTACTTCCGGTTCATTCCGAGGCTGAAGCCCAGGGTCGGAGTTAAACGCGCCGGTTCCAGGAGCGGAGCCCGAGTGTGAGACTCACCTTTCCCACCAGCCGGACTCTGACAAAGAAGCCAAGCACCTGTACCCCGTGAGTGACCCCGAGAGGCCCGGACCAGTGGGTACAAGAACAGCGTCACTGGGACCAGAGGCCAGGGCGGGACAGGGCCTTACGTCGGAGCTGACACGCCCGCGTGGTGTCTACTCCGATGAGGCTGCCGCGGAGTTGAACAGAGGTTTCCGGCCACAGCTGGCAGAATGCAACCTCCGTGCTTGGTGCCGATCAGCCCATCTGGACACTTGGCAAACGATCCTTCCCGTTCCGCATGTATATGTGCGCAGCACTCGCACCAGTTGCTTTTCCTGAAACCACGCACACTGAGCCAACATGTGCTCAGCACTCGCACCAGTTTACTTTTCCTGAAACCACGCACACTGGGCCACGTCTTTACATCTGTTCCCGGGCTGGAATCGTGTCGCCACAGAAGAGATTCACATCCGTCAGGTGCCAAGATACGCAGCACGAGACGAGTGGATCCTCGCTTCGAACAGAACCGGCCTCCCAGGAGCCGTGCGCACTCGGACCTCAGTGCTTTATCCTCCGGGCAGTTCCAACACAGGAGCACGGCGGTGACTGGCCTGCCCTCTCCATCTTCCATCCCCGCTTCCATTCGAGTGCACATCGGCCGGATCAACTTCTGCTTTGCACACCGGGCCTTACTCAGGGTTTGGCGTCCGGCTATGTCTCCCGTGGCGTCCGCAAAGCTCCATTCGGAAAACCTGCACTTGCACACGCGCGTCCGTGATGTATCAGGCAGAGCCTTGCGGCTTATTGTAAGGTTTGCACTCGACGTGCGACTCACAGGGAGGGCCTGCGAGGGAACGAGGGCTGTAAGTATTCTGAGCAAAATGCGGCTCCGTGTTCTGCGGAACAGGTAGCAATGCTCTTTGGCGAACACTTTCTAAAGGCAGACATGCGGTGTGGCAGCTAAAACGGTTCTTACCCACACAAATTGTGAAATTCTCGTATCGGTTCCATCCACTCTGAAGTTGATGCCACCTTACTTGTGTTGGCACTGTGCCTCCTCCCTTCC
>JAAGEH010000055.1:124758-143469 GCA_011751065.1 Lasiurus cinereus
GGGCGCCACCAAAGTGTCTCCCCGGCAAGCACAGAGCGATGGGAGCCGGCTCAGGGGGCGCCACCACTGCTGTCAGCGCTGCGGGCGGCCACCTCGTGCCAGGCCCCTGCCCACGCCACTCCCTCGTGCCGGGTCCTCTCCATCAGAACGAAGACACAAGCCGAGCCAGCGAGAAACGGCTACGAAGCAGAACGCGGCATCTCCCGGGGGTCTCCCCAAAACGAACGGCTCCGGTCTTGGCTGCGTATTCTCTCACCACATGACACCGAGTACAACTGTGCTGGTTTCTCTTCTCTGAGTTCTAGTCAAGGGTCTGATCTGCTTCCTGCTAGATAGAGTGTCAGAATTTCATCTACCTCCCAGTAAAAGTATGATGCCTGCCTTAGTGAAGAAGAAATGACTAAGTATTCATTAAAGAAGTTTTAGCTACATGTCACGAACAAATGCAGGGGGAGAGAAAACTCCCAGGAAGTGTGAAGAGGATCTACATTAAACAGAGAAGGCTGACTTTGGAGGCGCTTTGATGGAACCGATTGTGAACCACAATAAGAGAACCATCGGCAGGCAGAGATTCTATCTGTGTTCAGATAAGTGGACAGCAGCTTCCTCTAACCTGATCCCATCACCCCGGGAGGAAGAGGGTCCCGTCTCCTCCATCGCATGGACATCTCGGACAGCTCTGGCGCGCGGCCCCGGGACACCTGACCTGAACGCTGGGGCTCTGCTCTCTGGCTTTCAGGGACACGCACAGGAGGGACCGCGTGAGGTGGGGTCACTGGAGAGAAAGCAGCACCCCCTGAGCAACACGCGGGACTCCTGTTTACAGACACCGCACAGGCGCTGCGAGGAGAGGAGGCGGTAACCAGCAATAGGGCCATCAGAGCGCACTCACGGTCACCGCTCACGGTCTCACTTTGGAGGTCGCTCTGCTTCTGGCTTTTGCCTCGGGCTGTCTCGGGAAAGAGACAAAATAAGTAGATCTCATTCCCTGACATTCGTGAGCTCAACCCCATCCAGCTGAACAAGGACACAGCGTTCACGTTTATAACAATGTTCTTAGTGTTCATATTCAATTGGATGCCCTGACCGGTGTGGCTCAGTAGATGGAGCATCGGCCTGCGGACTGAAGGGTCCCAGGTTCGATTCTAGTCAAGGGCATGTACCTTGGTTGTGGGCCCATCCCCCGTGGGCGGTGTGCAGGAGGCAGCTGATCGATGTTCCTCTCTCATCAATGTTTCTAGCTCTCTCTCCCTCTCCCTTCCTCTCTGTAAAAAATCAATAAAATTACATATTTTTTAAAATTAGAAACTGATCAGGCACCAGTTCCACAAACCCCGGTGTTGCTCTGTCTAAACCTAATGCTCTCTCCTCCACTCCAAGAGTCCGCATCCCGTTTCCACCCTCACACGCGGTGAGTGAGCAAGAGGATGTCATTTCTCCTGGGAAAGAGGGCGTTTCACAATGACCTACAGGTGCCAATAAAACTTAATCTGGAACAAATGAGACAGCAAACCATGCAACAGCTGAACGTTATTTACGGGTGCGAGAAAGCAGCACGTTCTCTGAATTCCCCTGACTGGCCTCGCCGTCCTGCTCCTCTTTCTGGGTCTCTCCTGCCTCAGTTTCCCCACACGCTCCTCCCGACGGCTGCCCTGCAGCTCTCTCCCACGTGGCTCCAGCCCCATCCGCTGACACGGGCCTGCGCTGCTTTCGCAGGGAGCTGGCCGCCAGGAGAGCCAGTGATGAAGCCAAGAGCCGCCGCAGGGTGCGGCCACAGCCCGGCCTGGAGGGCGTGGAGGCGGCTGTCGTGCGGGCAGGAAGCACGCTGCCAGAGCGCTGGCTCCAAGGGGCGCCTGGACTGGCCACGTCCGTGAGAATGTAATTCCTACTTCTGAGTTCATCCCAAACGTTCCTATTTTGCTCAGCTATAAAATACTGGCCACCTTCGACCAGCACACCGACTCTAACAGGGTCTCCTGTGATGGGACACGCTATGGACAGGCCTGCTGGAAAGACGAGTGGACGGGGCCTCCCAGCCGGCCACCAGGAGCTTCCACCATCGCAGTGTGGCAAGAGGAAAGACTCACGCAGACACACGGTTAATTTTAATGAACTGATCATTACTAACTTTCACAAAGCAAGCTTAGCGCGCGCACACACACACACTCTAAGTACAGGAGCCAAGTGAAAAAAAATCAGAGTTGGCTCAAAAAATTTCCCCTAAGAGCACTTTCCTGGAATTGTGCAATTGAGAAAAATTCATTACCTGTCATTGGGGGAAAGAAAAGCACAATTCCCTCAGCTCAGATGTCTAGAGCCTGGAATCTCAACTCAAAGGTCAACTAAAAATCTCGAGCACGCTCCCTAATTTTTCTACTTTTAATAAGAAAGAATTTGTAGGAGTTTCACTTTTTTCTTAGTTACAAAAGCTAAATTAGCCGAAGTCAGCATAAAGGATTTTAAGTTAAAAAAGGACAATGAGTACCTGAAAACATGTACAAAATCCAATTCCGTATCAGGACGTGATTACTAAGAACTCCACTATCCACCTCCGTCTAGAGCCTGCGATCACGGTGGACGGGAAACGGACCGCGTGCTCTGGGTTTACGGTACGTGTCACGTTCTTAGGTGACAGGCTTGTGCGGTTAAACTGAAGGCACCATCAGAGAGAGGGGACTGCCATCCTTCCCCTCCCCTCTGAGCTCTGGCATTCCCTGAACTCTGTGCAAACGGGACAAAATCACACACCTCTTCCCGACAGACAAAGCAATCCCTCCATCAAACAATAAACTTCAAATCAAAGGCAACGAAATGAAGACCGACATGCAAGGTCAACCCTGAGGATACAGAGTAGCAGAAATTCTTGGTTTTAAGAGAAAACAGTCTCTGGTCAGCATCTCCGAAGAACCTGAGGAAGGGGGGGCTTTCGAAGTCAGCCTGATGGGGTTCGCACAGAAACGGAGCGCAGCTCAGACAGGCGTCAGCCCGGGGCCCTCACTCACCCTGAACCAGAGATGCCAGCAGCATCTCTACACGGGAGGCGGGACATGCTGCAGACCGTCTGATGTCCGGCCGGCCTGCTGGAGCTCACGCCCGGGACCGGGGCCGGCGGGCCGCTGGCCGGGCGGGGACGGGAGGGCGGGCGCGGGGCAGGGACGGTACCTTCAGCTGGTTGTTGAAAATGTCGATCTCCTGCAGTTTGGACCTCGTTTCCTTCTCCACCTCATCCAGCTGGTCGCGGAGCTGCTGGCGCGCCAGTTCCTTCGCCTCCAAGGCCCTTTTGAGTGTGAGGAGCGAGTCTCCTGTGTCGGAAAAGCATGGCGAGGTCAGAGAGCCGGCGGCGGCGAGGAAAGGGCGTTCCGTGTCCTGTCCCGGGAGGGGTGCTGGCCGGACAAGCCGGAGGGCGGCGACACGTACTGTGCAGGCTGTTCTGCTGCACCTGCTTCAGCTGGTCGTTGAGGAGCTGCTTCTCCGGGATCAGCCTGCCGAGCATCTGCTGCGCCTCCTGGGAGGGGGGAAGGCGGTGAGCGAGGGCGAGGCCCGGGCCGGGCTGACCCCCCCAGACCTCAGGCCGTTCTCCGGGATCAGCCTGCCGAGCATCTGCTGCGCCTCCTGGGAGAGGGGGAGGCGGTGAGCGAGGGCGAGGCCCGGGCCGGGCTGACCCCCCCAGACCTCAGTCCATTCTCTGAGCCCCAAAGACGCCCGCCCGCCGCCCCAGGCCTCGGGGTGAACCGCGTGCAGTGGCCATGAGGGCTTTCTCCCAAGGAGCGCAGTTTGCAAATGCTTTGCACTGAGATCACGTTGAGACGGTCCTAGCTCTCCTGGTGTTTCTTAAACTGGGGTTGACCTTCTGCCTGTTTATAAGCTTTAAAAAAATGCACTTGGGCCAAAACCGGTTTGGCTCAGTGGATAGAGCGTCGGCCTGCAGACTGAAGGGTCCCAGGTTCGATTCCGGTCAAGGGCATGTATCCTGGTTGCGGACACATCCCCAGTAGAGGGCGTGCAAGAGGCAGCTGATGGATGTCTCTTTCTCATCGATGTTTCTAGCTCTCTATCTCTCTCCCTTCCTCCCTGTAAAAAATCAATAAAATATATATATTTTTAAAAATGCACTTGGCGAGACAGTAAAGCACCGGCTTCTCCGAGGTGCTGGGCCAGGGGAGGCGCGGGGCGCACGGGCGCAGTTTAACGGGGACGACGCGGCTCTGTAACGGGCCCGCTGAGGCCGGCCACATGGGAAGCCGGACCCCAATCAGAGCTTTCCCACCTGCCACCGCCTGCCGCAGGTGACTCCACACTCGGAAAGACGCTCCCATGTCAAGGCGCCCCGAATTCTTGAAACAACTATTTTTTAACCGACGTGAGAAAAACCCATCACACGGCACATGGCTGTTTCATGGGTGACTTGTCAAGCACTGAACCTGCTTACTACATTCAGCTGAAATTATCCTAACAGTCTCTGGACATTTCAGTAAATGACAGCCTTCCCAGCGTATAATAAGGATATTTAACTTCTATTTTTACCTACTTTTTAAAATACATTTTACTGATTTTTTTAGAGGGGAGAGGGATAGAGAGTTAGAAACATCGATCAGCTGCCCCCTCACACCTCCTACTGGGAATGTGCCTGCAACCGAGGTAATTCAGTGATAATATTTTTAATAAATGTAGTTAGACCAACTAGGTATTAGTATGGAGAAAAATGAGCCTTACCCTTCACCTTCTACTTACATAAAAATCGACTTGAAATGGATCATAGACCTAAGCCTGTAAATAAAACCAAGAAACCACTGGAAGAACACAGAAAAGACAATATCTGCGATCTTAGGTAGCCGAGGATTTTCTTAGACAGAACACAAAAAGCATGAACCATGAAGGAAAAACTTAGTAAGATTTATCAAAATTTAAAACTTTAAAAAGCACCATTACAAAAAAAAAGGCAAACCACAGACTGGGAAAAAATATTTGTAAGTCATATATCTGACAAAGGCCTTGTAAAAAGAATAAAAATCTCATACAAACAACCCAATAAGAAAATGGGCAAAAGATTGGTTCACAGAAAGACATACACAAGAAGGCACATGGCAGTACACATCCAAAGTGATGCCAATGGCATTAGCTTGCAGGAAAATGCAAATTCACGCCACTGTCAGATACTGTTGCACACCAAGTGGAAATGTTAAAGTAAAAACTGGTAACAACGCCAAGTGTCGGCAAGGATGAGGAACAACTGAACCACTCGTACACCTGGTGAGAATGTACAATGTACAACCGCCCAGACACCGCTGGTGAGAGTGCACAACGCACAACCGCGCAGACACCGCTGGTGAGAGTGCACAATGTACAACCGCTCAGATACCGCTGGTGAGGATGCACAACGTACAACCGCCCAGACACCACTGGTGAGAATGCACAACACACAACCGCTCAGACACCGCTGGTGAGGATGCACAACGTACAACCGCCCAGACACCGCTGGTGAAAATGCACAATGTACAACCGCTCAGACACCGCTGGTGAGAGTGCACAATGTACAACCGCTCAGACACCGCTGGTGAGAGTGCACAATGTACAACCGCTCAGACACCGCTGGTGAGAGTGCACAACGTACAACCGCCCAGACACCGCTGGTGAGAATGCACAACGTACAACCGCCCAGACACCGCTGGTGAGGATGCACAACGTACAAGTACTTTGGAAACAGTCGGAGAGGGTTGAGCATGCACTTCTATGGCACAGAAATTCCACTCCTAAAATTTAGCAACAGAAATGCAACGCATTTCCACATAAAGACCTGGAAATAAAGAACCACTGCAGGTTTTTCTCACAACAGTCTGGAAACGGAAAGAGCCTACATGTCACCCAACAGGGGCCTGGATAAATAAGGAAGTTCCGCTCAATGATGAAGAAGAACTACTGATTCACACAACCGAATGGACATATGTCACTTTCATCGTGCCAAGAAAAGAAGCTGAGACAGAAATCACAGGTAAAACATGTGACATGCAGAACAATATCTACTTGAACTTGATGCTCCCCACCCCCACCTTCAACAACTGAAAGCAGAACAGGTGTTAGGATGACAAGTCGGTGGCCAACTCTGCATCGGAAATAAGATCAAGGCTGCACCCTACCGTGTCCCCAGCTACTCTCTGGATGTGCCTCTCTCATACGCCCCCAGACACTTCCCCTGCACTTCTTCACTTCATGATCAGGATAAGGCCGAGGTCCCGTGATGGACTGTAGGTCCTACGTGATCCAGCCCCCATCTGCCCGGCCACCGCGGACTCCCTGCTGTCGCCCGTACCTTAGAGACCAACCGCCACCTCCTTCTCCTCTCCTCGGTCTCTGGCAAATGCAACACTCCCCGAGGCCTGTGCGGCCACCTATTCAAGACCACAGCCCTCCCACCCCGGCGGTCTCCTCCCTGCTCACCCTGCAGCGCACTGCGCACGCTCTGTGAGGGCAGACTGACTGCCTGTGAGAGTCTGTTTGTCTGCACACAGGGGGCCACCCCCGTGTGGGCGAGGCCTCCCGCTGCCGCTCACTGCTGGACCCTCAGGGCCTCAGAGCGCCCGCCCGGCACACGCTCAGCTGACGTGGCCGAGGGGGTTTACCTGACAGCCTGTTCATTCAAGGGCCTGATCTCCTGCATCGCGACCTCCCAGAGCCGAGTGCATGCTAAGCGCGTGGTGCTGAGTGCATGCTAAGCACGTGGTGCCTAATGCATGCTGAGTGCATGCTAAGCGCATGGTGCTGGGTGCATGCTGAGCACATGGTGCTGGGTGCATGCTAAGGGTGCATGCTAAGTATGCGGTGCTGAGTGCATGCTAAAAGTGCATGCTAAGCACATAATCCTGGGTGCGTGCTAAAGGTACATGCTAAACACGTGGTGCTGAGTGCAGCTAAGGGTGCATGCTAAGCAGGTGGTGCCAAGTGCATGCTAAGGGTGCATACTAAGTGTGTGATGCTGAATGCATGCTAAGCATGTGGTGCTGGGTGCATGCTAAGAGTGCATGCTAAGCATGTGGTGCTAGGTGCATGCTAAGATTGCATGCTAAGCGTGTGGTGCTGGGTGCATGCTAAGAGTGCATGCTAAGCGTGTGGTGCTAGGTGCATGCTAAGAGTGCATGCTAAGTGCGTGGTGCCGGGTGCATGCTAAGAGTGCATGCTAAGCGCGGGGCGCTGGCTGGGCATCCAGGGGCTGTCTCACCTGTAGCTGCTGCTGCAGGTGGGTGATTTCGGCGATGCGCAGCTCTCGGGACTTGTTTGTGCTCTCGATCTCCTGCCTCTGGGTGGCCAGTCGACATCGGATATCTTGAAGTTTTCCTTCAAGTTGATGCTTCTTATCATTCTAAGCAAATGAAGAGCGATGAGAATTGCTGCCATTTTAATGTTTGAGGTAACACATCCCAGAACATGCTCCCCGCCCTCACCAGCGCGTCCAGTTCGAACTCCAGCGTCTTCTTCCGGGCCTTCAGCACCACGATGTCCTCCTGCTCCTTGTTTCTTTGGTTTAGCAGCTCCTGCCTTCGGTTCCGCTCCCATTCCAGCTGCCGCTGCCTTTCCAGCTCTCGTTTTGCGGCCTGCGACACAGAGAGACGAGTGGTGGACTGTTCAGCTCTTACACTATCCCATTCTCTTAATGGACATTCACAGCGGGGATGATATTATTAAACATCCCGAGAAATGCCATCACAAAACAGGAAAATAAAACTTAGACAGATACAGCGGTTAAAAATCTGCACTGAATCCCCACCTTTCCACCAAACCAACCTTCGTGTCTCTACACTGTACACGAGTGCAGAGGAAACGTCTGGAGAAACACTTATCTGATATCAGTGGCTTGTGATAAAACTGTCTTATCAAACACTTGTACGTGAATGCTCGCAGCAAAATGACTCCGAGTAGCCAAATTGTAGAAATGACCCAGTATCCGTCAACTGACGGATGGATACGGAACAAGCGGTCTGTCCATGTAAAGGGGTACTGATCAGCCACAGAATAAACATGGCCCTGACTCAAGCTAGGATTTGGATGAACCTGAACACAGCGTGAGCGCAGACACGAAAGGCCACACACTGCACGACCCCGGGTACACGAAACGGCCAGAGAGACCTACATGCACAGAAGGCACCTCAGTGGGGTGGAAGGATGGGGGCGGGGAGAGTAACTGCTCGATGGGCAGGGGGTTTCCCGGGGGTGGGCAGTTCTGGAATTAGTGAGTGCCCCATCTCTGAAAGCACTGGAGGAGGAGGGGAAGGAGGAGGGGGAGGGGAGAAGGAGGAGGAGGAGGAGGAGGAGGAGGAAAAGGGGAAGAGGAGAAGGAGGGGGAGGAGGAGGAGGAGGAGGAGGAAAAGGGGAGGAGGAGAAGGAGGGGGAGGAGGAGGAGGGGAAGGAGGAGGGGGAGGGGAGGGGGAGAAGGAGAAGAAGGAGGAGGAGGAGGAGGAGGAGGAGGAAGGGGAGGGGGAGGAGAAGGAGGAGGAGGAGGAGAAGGGGAGGAGGAGGAGGAGGAGGAAGTGACGTCGGGGCTCGGGGCCCACCTCGCGCCGCTCGATCTCCTTCCTGCGCTCCTCCTCGCGCTGCCGCTCCAGCTCCCGCTGCTTCTCCAGCTGCTTCTCCAGCTCCAGCTGCCGCTTGCGCTCCTGCTCCTGCCGCTCGCGCTCCTTGCGCTCCTGCTCCTGCCGCTCCAGCTGCGCCAGGCGCTCCTGCTCCTTCCGCTGCTGCTCCAGCAGCGCCTGCCGCCGCTTCTCCAGCTCCAGGTTGCCGCGCTCGAAGTTCTCCCGCTTCTTGTCTTCGAACGTCACTGCAACGAGACACGCCCGCTGGGAACGTCACACCCAACACGCCGCGGAGGGAGGGGAACTCGTGGCCCCGAACCTGCGGCAGAAGCGCCCGCTGGCCCCGGCGCGTCCCCCTGCCCGTGCCCTGTCCGTGCCCTGTCTGTGCCCTGTCCGTGCCCTGTCTGTGAGCAGCAGCAATGCCTCCCCTCGCTCCCTGCCCTCACCCCCCTTCACGATGAGTGCCACATCTGGCGTTCAGAACGCCAGTTCCAAAGACAGCAACCTCCTCTCTTGCGGTTACTCTACTGGCTCCTTCTCCGTGACCTTGACTCAACAGCTGACCCCATGCTCTGCCCTGACGACTCTATGTGGACGTTTGACCCTCATTACACATCACCTGCTGGAGGCGTGGACCACGCATCCTTAACATTTACCCTTCCCTGTCCTCAACACTCTCACACGGAGAGCATTTCCTCTGAGTGGCCCATCAGCGACACACCCATTTGAAGAGAGAACTGGGAAAACGAGCGTCCTGAGCATGTCACTTTACATGTAGGGTTATTTAAAAAATTGGGCTACAGTCATGTCCTGAGCACGTCACTTAACCACTTCATAAATGCATCAAGACAACACTGACAAAGTACTGAGCACAGAAACTCCCTAATACATTCACTTATTCTTAGTTTCACTATCATCACCATTAATAATTCACAGTTGCCTTCGAATCCTATTTAATCAAAGGTTAATATGCAAATCAACCAGTGAATGACCCGTCGCTATGACACACACTGACCACCAGGGGGCAGACACGCCCTGGTGGTTAATGGGCTCCCCCAGGCAGAGCACCGTGCAGCCAGAAGCGGCTCACAGCTGGTGAGCGCAGCAGCCCGGAGCCTCTCCCCACTCAGAGGCAGTGGGACATCCCCCGAAGGGTCCTGGACAGAGAGAGGGCGCAGGCCAGGCTGAGGGACCCTCCCCCAAGTGTATGAAATTCATGCACGGGCCTCTAGTGTTTTAATACCGTGATGGGGTTATGCTTGTAAATGAGGACTCTTTACATGTTACATTTAAAATAGCGTCTTGGCCAAAAAAGGGTGTGGCTCAGTGGATAGAGCATCGGCCTGCAGACTGAAAGGTCCCAGGTTGGATTCCGCTCAAGGGCATGTACCTTGGTTGCGGGCACATCCCCAACAGGGGATGTGCAGGAGGCGGCTGATCGATGTTTCTCTCTCATCAGTGTTTCTAACTCTCTATCCCTCTCCCTTTCTCTCTGTAAAAAATCAATAAAATATATTTAAAAAAATAAAATAAAATAGCGTCTGGGTAGTAAGACTTTTCCAATCTCCCCCAACAACATGAGAAAGTAACAGCAGCGGCTTTAGTGCCCATTTCCGGTGGCATTAAGCAATCTCCTATGGACTGTTAACCTGAGCGCTAGAGAAACAACATGATGAGTTTTCTGTTTAGCGAATAACCCATGTCCATGTCAGCGCTCGAACAAGGGCGCGTTTGCAGCGTACACGGCGCTCTCACTTGTACACACACATGCAAGTCCGGAGGCGTGTTAACCGCGCTTCCGCTTGAAGGTCAGCGGACGGAACCGGCCGGACGCCCTCGGATTTACTCCCCCCTCTGCCTCGGAGAGAAACCCGACGGGGGGGCCGCGCGCGTTACCGGGCAGCTTCTTCTCCGGCGGCTGCTCGTCCTCCAGCGCCGGCTCCTCGGGCAGCCGGTGGTCGGCCGCGGCCGCGCTCAGGGCAGACACGCCGCTGCCGGAGCGGACGCGCCTGCGGGCGGAGAGAAGGAGGAAACGTGACGCCAGGCTGGGCGGGCGGGGTCCGCCAACTGTGAAAAGCTTTGTCGAAGATTGGGCTCCGGATCGGGGTACTGGGAGGAAAGAGGTCTGACCCCCACTGTTCACACAGTTTATGGAAATCAGCATTTTAGCGTCATCAGCTCCGTGCCACGTTCAAATTTCAGAGCCACCGCCAGACTCGGGCAGCCCCAAAGAAAGGGGTCAGCGAGCGGCCCCAGGCGGCCGGGACAGCCAGGACACAGCGGGGTTTGCGCCATCGCTACCACCCTCACCCCCACGTTTATGTGAGACCTATGCCAGCTGGACTCGCTCACTGGAATACCCCGTCCCTGTATGTAACGTCTGTCTGTCTGTCTGTCTGCTTCATCAACACGACGCCTGCACTCTGAACCCTGAAGGCCCGTGGGGGACTGATGGGTCCACCGGACTGTTACCCTGCTCTCAGTCCCAGGGCCAGAGCCTCCTCTCAGCACGACCCCCGTCCCGCCCTCCAGTCTCAGACACCGCCACCCTGGGGTGTGCTCACCTGCCCCTGTCCCCCACCTGCTGACAGTGAAGCTCATTTCTCTTAACCCCAAGACACCACCTCCTGCCTCTCTCCTGCTGTTGAAGGAATCAGTGAGAAACGCTAGCTGTCTTTCCCTCTGTGCCGTGAGGGCGCGGATTGTCTTTGCTGGGGACTCTCTAGGGGAGGTGGGGGAGGGGGGGTGCTGTGCAGGGGAAGGGTGCTGTCGCTGCAGGTTCCCCACTGCACCGCGGTCCCTTCTCCTCCCCTGGACTGGGCTTCAGCCTGGAGACGCTTCCGTTCCCTCCTGACTACAGCGTCTCCATCGCCAGCGCCCCTTCTCTCTCCACGGCAGGACCCACGGGCAGGCGCACCGTGTCACGCTGCCTGGACATCTGACGAGTTCAAGTTCAAGTACACAAATTGGTAGAAAGAGCTCCGTCCCTGGACGGCTCACTCACACGGCAGACCTCGCTTTCCTGTGCTTCGCTTCCCGAGTCTCAGAGATTGCGCTTTTTGCAAACTAAGGAAGGAAGGACCCTCCACCAGCAAAAATAAAAATAAAAATAAAGGTTTCGCCATCAGCGTCCCCGAAGTCTGCCATGAGGAGCTCGCCCAGGGGAGACAGACCCCGACAGGGTTCCCCTGAGCCCACGGACCCCTGGTTCACCTGCAGGAATAAACCGCCGGCACAGCTCACAGGCCGAGTGAGGCGCTCTTACCGGAAGGAGGGCGGGATGTACTCGGCGGGCAGCGCGGGCGGCAGCGGCTGGCCGGCCATGGCCACGTCGATGAGGTGCATGGCCAGGATGAACTCTTCGGCCGTGAGCTTCCCGTCCTGGTCGATGTCCGACAGGTTCCTGCCAACGAGAAGCGCTGGGATCCGGTTCCCGGAGACGCGTGCGGGCGCTACTCACGCGTCACCTAAACGGTCTCGCTGCTTAGTTTGGCTCCAGGCCAACGAAGTCTCCGTGCCTCAGTTTATAAAAATCGCACCCGTCTCACACTGCTGGTGCAGATGACATGAGACATCGTAGAGCTGAACGGATCGCTAGCACCCAACGAAGGTGACCCGGGATATAATTCCTCTCCTCTCTCCTGCAGGTCCCTTAACATGTATCAACTCACATTCTGCGTGTGCGTGAACCTGTGTGCAGCCAACCAGCGGGTCAGGCAGTGCCTATTGCAGCTTCCAGGACACAGATCACCCGGAACCTGTCTTTGTGGCAGGAAAGCAGCCACAATCGGCATGTAAACAAACGGGCGGTCACTGCCACGAAACGTCTTTTACGAAAGCAGGGGCCGCCCCCGGGCTCAGCTGGCCAACCCTGATGGAGGCCTCGGGTGGATCTCTAAGGCCGCCGGCCACCGTGGAGGTGTTTCTGCTCTTTAATCTGTGGGCTCAATCCCCGCAGTTCTCCATAATCAGCCTGCACCAGGAGCTAGTCAGCAGAAACAGATTTTTCTAGCAAGTTCGAGAACGGGACTGCAGCTGAACTGGGGACACCGAGAGCGGAAAGGCCCACGGAGCTCTCACTGCATGTGGACAGGGCGGAGGCGACCCTGGCAGCTGGCCTGGCGGAGGCCTTCAGTCAAGAAACTCCTCTTGCCGAAACCGGTTTGGCTCAGTGGATAGAGCGTCGGCCTGTGGACTGAAAGGTCCCAGGTTCGATTCCGGTCAGGGGCATGTATCTTGGTGGCAGGCACATCCCCAGTGGGGGGAGTGCAGGAGGCAGCTGATCGATGTCTTTCTCTCATTGATGTTTCTAACTCTCTATCCCTCTCCCTTCCTCTCTGTAAAAAAATCAATAAAATATATTTTTTAAAAAAAGAAGAAGCAGCAGCTCCTCTTAAAGCTGACATTCCCTCAGGTGGAACATTCTGATTAACGTAACACACCGCGGACCAGAAGTTTTACTGCTGGCTTTTCCCAGTGACCAGAGAGGTTTATACTGAATGAGCACAAAAAAAGTTTTACATAAATGTTCAAGGCACGCTGTGAAATTAAATGCCTGTTGCATTTCGAAGTTATTTATTATATGTTCTTACAAGCAAATATCTTTTCAAAGTGTGATACTTTGTAAAACACTGTGTAACGTGAAGCGAGAATTCTCATGATCCGTCCGCAATGTGTTAAGAATTACCATTAAACTTAGGTGGAGTAACTGGTATTGTAGTCATATTAAAAAAAAAAATCTCTTTTGGAGACACAAGCTGAAACGTTAGCAGGTGAAAATGATGTCCTAACAGAGTGGCTGTAAGTAACCGGGAAGAGGCGGGGGACCAGGCTGGCCAGAGTGGACACTATGTAGGTGGGGCTCTGAGTTCCTGAGAGCTCGTTGTATGAATTTCTCCGCTCTGGCATTCCTCAGAATCAAAATGGGAACATCTAAGGCAGGGAATCGTTACAAGTCATGGAAGAAGCAAGCATGCCCTGACAGGTTTGGCTCAGCAGATAGAGCATCGGCCTGCAACTGAAGGGTCCCAGGTTCCATTCCGGTCAAAAGCATGTACTTGGTTGCGGGCACATCCCCAGTAGGGGGCGTGCAGGAGGCAGCTGAATGATGATTCTCTCTGATGTTTCTAACTCTCTATCCCTCTCCCTTCCTCTCTGTACAAAATCAATAAAATATATTTTTTAAAAAAGAAAAGAAAAAGTAGGCATATTCCATGCCCCCCTATAAATCACGGCATTAGTGGGAAGACTGGGGAAGCCGTCCAATGTAAGAAATGAAGGTTCTCTCTGTAAAACCAGGCGTCCTGTCTTACCAGATCGAGGCCAGCTGCGCCTGCGGCAGGCTTGACTGCATGAGGATCGTTCTTGCCTGGGGACCTGCGCAGAAGCCACAAGGAGTCACGTGAACCGGCCAGCGCCCCTGCCCAGCGCCCCGGCCAGGCAGCGCCCGCAGCCACGCTTCGAGCACTCCCTCTCGCTGCGGGGGCTTTTCCAAAGGAAACCGCACCCCAAGGGAGAGGGAGGAACCCCCAGCACACACACCACCCACGTCTGTGACCGGAGGGCAAGACGGGGCGAGGGGACGACCAGCTTCTAACGAGAAGCCGCCCTCGGTCGGAGCATCATCTCCGAGTTAGGCTCCGTCGCCGAGGCTGAGCGCATCGGTCTAAGCCGGCCGCGTCCCCGCACCCGCTGCCCACAGCGACCACCAGAGCAGCCGGGGGGCAGAGGACGGCGGAGGGGGGCCTTGCCCAGAGCCTTTGGGCGCAGACGGAACCAGAACAGCCAGGCCCGAGTTTGCGCAATGTCTTGGCGAACAGACAGCAGGCAGCAAGAATTCCTGGAATTTCACAGTCACTCCCGGTAGGGAATTACTGGTACATCCCTCCCTTCTGGAAGGGAACCAGGACCCTCCGTGTCTCATCACCGGCACCAGGAGGGACGGCGTCTCCCCAGCACGGCGTGCGCTGCCCGAGGGGCCGTGCCAGGTGGCCGCGGGGAGGGGGGAGCGGCAGCGACTTCTTCCCCTTCACCGAGCCCCCTCCGCGGCCCCACTCCCTCCACTGAAGCGCCCTCTCCCCGACCCCGAGCGGCCTCACACGGGCTTCCAGGACCTGCTCTGGCCTCCCCCACCCCCTCCCAGGAAGCCCCACCCAACAGGTGGAGGGGCCTCCCCTCGCCCCGCCGTCACCTCCCCCCTCACGGCCTTAAGCCTGTGGCGGGCAGGGCCAAGTTCACCACCAGCCCGACTGCAGGGCCTGGCGCGGTGTGGCCAGCGGCTCCTGCCAGGGCGCTGTGCTGCCAGCGGAGGCAGCGGGGAGGGTCCGGGTCTCGTACCAGTTACCAGAGCGACGGGCAAACGCCTGAGGCGCCAAGCACACAGTAACCGTGGCTATATGGGGGATTGGGGGAGCAGGCTAAGAACCCCATGAGAACCCTGCTGGAAAGGAGCCAGTGGGGAAAGGCGCTCGGAGCCGCGCTGGCCCGCACCCGGAAACCACGCCCCGCCCCCCCCGGCCGCCTGGGGCTCGGGCCGCGTACCTGTGAGGTGGCCGCTCATGGTCTTGTCGTGGCTGTTGAAGAGCTGGCGGTACTTGAGCCGCGAGGACTGCGGCACAGCCCACTCGGCCAGCGGCGGGGCGCTGCGGGGAGGCAGAGGGAGCGTGAGCCCCGGGAGAGCCGGTCAGCGGCTCCGGACGACCGCCGCTGCCCTCCCGCCCCCTCCGACCACCGCTCCCCAACGCTCTGCATGCGTGTGTCCGCTGTGTGAGGCCGGAAACACCTTTCATGGGATACACCTGAGCTGGGGGTTCCAGAACCCGGGAAGCGCCACGCGGCTTTCACACGCAATGCGAACACCCGGGTGTAAAAGGCACGGACGGGGCCTTGGAATGAGACGGTCACCGTGTCCCGCCTCCCAAACCCAGAGCGGCTCCCTCCGGGCTGGGGACGCAAGGCTGGCAGCCGGCAGGCCCCCCTTTACAGGTGCCCATCCTCTAGAACGGCCAACAGCCGGCAGGCCCCCCTTTACAGGTGCCCATCCTCCAGAATGGCCAACCTTCCACCACCAACCGCAGGAGGCGTTCTCCATCCGGGAAATGGTCCGCTGCTGGGAAGTCTCAACTCCCGCAAACGGAGACCTTCCTGGAAGGAGGGCGCAGGCGCGGGGCCCTGGCACCCGGCGGGGGAGCGCACCCCATTCCGGGCAGAGGAACCTGACACCGCCTGCCACGTCCTCTCACTTCCAGGAACAGGTCTGCTGCTCGGTGCAGAGCGTACTGTCCCCCCAGCTGAGCCCCACGCCACCTATGCCCGCGCTCCCACACTGACACCGAGCCAAGGCCTCCCGATGCAGCAAACGGGCCCGGCCCCCCGAAAGCACCTACGGGGTCACCCCATCTGCCTCCACGATGTCCCCGGTGAAAGCACTTACCGCCGCCCCGGCTGCTGGGCAAACTGCTGCCGCAGCTCCCTCATCCCACCGCAGCCCCCTCATTCCCACCGCAGCCAGCGCCTCCCCGACGGCCCCACAGGCTGTTATCTGCCCCCCGCACCCGGCCCGGGCCGCCGCGCCCAGGAGCGGGCGCAGATTACCCTTATCGAGGCGAGTCCCTGCCCACTTCCTGAGAACCGCATGGACCAAGAACTCAGCAACAGGTGACCAGAGTCAGCTGCCACATGACAGGACTTGGCTAGAAACTGACACTACTGAGAAGAGGGCCTCCCACAAAACAGCGTCTCCCAGCATCCATGTTTGCTGGATACTGATACTGCTGATGCCAGAAATCAACGTTAGACACACTGGCCATCCCCGCGGAGAGCAGGAAGCCAGCCCCAGCACGGTGCTGGAGGAAGATGTGGAGTTCAGGGCGAGAGGGCCCGAGTGTCCACCTCAGCTGTGCACTGGTCAGCTCTGACCCCTGGGTGAGCGGCCGTGACCCCTGGGTGAGCAGGATGACCCCTGGGTGAGCAGGATGACCCCTGGGTGAGCAGGGTGACCCCTGGGTGAATAGCCGTGACCCCTGGGTGAGCAGCCGTGACCCCTGGGTGAATAGCCGTGACCCCTGGGTGAGCAGGGTGACCCCAGGGTGAATAGCTGTGACCCCTGGGTGAGCAGGGTGACCCCTGGGTGAGCGGCCGTGATCTTGGGAGAGCAGCGGGCTCCCTGGTTCATCTCCTCGGGCACAATTCGGAGACAGCCCTTCCTGCCCAGGAGGAGGCGGGGTGGGTGGCGCTAACTGGGTGTCTGCTAAGCAGATGCTCAGCCAAGTCCTGAATCTTGGTTAGAACCTCAGCTGGGTGGAACACAGGCTCTGTAACCACAGCAACCAAAGTGCTTCTGTTTTCTTTCGGGGAGAAAGTTCCCCAGGTACGAGCACGCCTTCAGATCAGGAGGACCCTGGCCCAACCCGAGCCCGGGCACGGAGGGGGATGCTGGTTTGAGCAGGTCCCTCCGGGCCTCTGAGCTTCGTCCCATCCTAACGCCGGGCAGTCAGCGCCACTTTACGTGAGCATGAGGCGGAGGAATGGACGTAAGCGCTTGTCACAGTGCTGTGCAGTTCACAGATTTTCTTTCCATCGCTTTTCAGAAGGCGATGCGCTTTTGAACTACACCCAGCACGCTTTTTACAGCGGAAACGCCTTGACTCAGGGGAGATTCCTAAAGCGGACAGGAACGGAAGATGGGATCGCCTGCACCCCGGTCCCGTGTCCTCTCCTGTTTGCTGAGTCGCTTACAGCCGAGCTCAGTGCTCCAGCGTGGCGCCGCCGCACGCAGGGAGAGGTGGGGGTACAGAAATGGAAGCATGAGAGACGACACGAAACAACACCGGCCAAACTGCAAGCGATACAATCATGCAAACTTTGCCAAAACTGAGGCCCACATTTGGTGGACAGCGTCTGTCCATCAATCTGAATGATTCATTTCATGAAAATCGACCTTAAATACGCTTCTACAGTGGTACCTCGTCCGTAACCTTAAGGCGTGGGAAACTATGAGACGCTCGAGTCGCGGTAAACTGGTGGGTCGTGTGCAGCCAGCTGATCCGCACGATGACTCCTATCTCAAATGTTGCTCGTATTTCAAAGCAAAAATCGCTCTCTCAACGGCTCGTATCTCAAAAATCTCGTATGTTAGGGCACTCGTATCTCGAGGTACCACTGTATTGTCAATTCTCAAGGACATAAGGTTTTCTGAGCTGGAATTTACAAGAAGGCCAATTACTGCTCTCATCTTCATATAAAACCTGTGTAAGCTTTGTAAGACTAACACAAATCGGTGAACTTGCTTTCTCCCCTTACACCTGGAGTTGCATTTGATTCGATTTAAACATTTACGACTGCGCATCCTCTTAAAAAAACAAGCTTGAAAGGAAATGTCACGTCCTTGATTCGGTCATCTCTGCACCAGACAAAGGGGAAGACCAGAACTGAGCACGTTTTGGCCACTCTACCGCAGAAAGGTAAGAGGAACACGGCGTTTTCACTCTGTGAGTCACTCAGACGGCACCTCCCCAAACGCCCGTTCCGCCCGAGCCAACTCACCTGGCCACGTCGAGCGACTGCGTCTTCTGTAGCTTAGTGTTGAGCTGGGCCCCTGGGCCGGACCTACTAAAAGAAGAACTCTTTGGCAATGTGGCTGCTGCAAAAATAAATAAACGTTGAATAATTTTAATTCCACAAAGATAAGACACTTTCCCGCCTCCAAACATTAAAAAGCAGAGTCACCGGGTCTGAGGCAGAAACCACTCCTCCTCCTTCCCCATCCTGGCCTCAAAAGGTACTCCCCCCGAGCTCCCCATCCTCTCGACAAGTGTTTCTAGATTTACTGGTTCCTACGGAAAGCCACCCAGGTAGTGAGTGATGTTTACACCCACAAAGGTTGCTTCCATCCAACATTTGGTATATCTCCTGAGGTCTGTCAGCAGTCGGAGGAGGAGAGCTTAAATGCATGGACGGCACGTTGCTCCCTGCCCCAAGTGGAAGGGGGAGAAGGCCAGACTGCTGGGCCGGGCCCCGGGGTGCGGGGGAGGGCCAGCGGGTGGTGCCCTGATTTGCACTGTGGCCGCTGGGCCGTGTCAGGAAAGTTCTGGGCCACGGTCCCCCATCCTTCCTAACGGTCCCTCATCCTTCCTAACGGTCCCTCATCCTT
>JAAGEH010000055.1:148772-187043 GCA_011751065.1 Lasiurus cinereus
ACTTAACGTTAAAAGCAATTCCAGAAATGTTTAAGGAAATTCCTGGTTATTTGATTTCCAAGCTCGAAGCAGACAGAGGTCAGAGCCAGGAGCTCTCGAGCGGGAAGGGAAGGGCTGGCAGCCAGTGTGTCCGCAGCCCGAGAAAGAAAACAAAGCACACCCCAAAACGCCCTGGAATGCGGTGCCATGTGGTTCCAGCATGAATATATTCATGCACACATGTCTCCGCTTTTCCCAGAAAAGCTCTGCTATTTCGGAACACTATTTCCCTGCGAACCCCCGTGTGTGTGTGTGTGTGTGTGTGTGTGTGTGTGTGTGTGTCTTTTACTCAATGGAAGATACAGAACCCCCATAGTAAAGCAAGAAATGTGGGACACTCGGATGAGGAAGGGTGAAGTTAAAACGAACTAGTGAGAAAACATCAAAATGTAGCTTTCTCCCCTGGAAATCCCCCATTTGACAGCACTCTCTGGCAAATGTCACCCCTCTTTTAGCCCCACGTGCCAAACCTCCTTTCCGAAGGGTCCCTCTGGAGAGCAGCTGCGATTATTCCGGCCGGAGAGGGCCGTCTGCTCCCGCAGCATAAAACGTCCATCCCTAGAACGTGTTACCGCCGGTACAGGAGCCCCACTTACCATATCTGTGCCAACACAGGCTGAGGCAACCCGGACTGGAAAAAGAAGTTTCTCGCTTGGTCACCTGGAAGGGAAGGGGAAAGTGTCAGGACAAGCAGCAGCCAAACAGTAGTCACTTTCTCACAGTGACACTGCGAAACTCAGGAAGAGGCTGGGGACCCTGCCGCCATGGCACCAGGTAGGTGACAGACGCCGAACCGTGGGTCCACGGGGACAGGACCAGCAGCACCAGCACTGACTCTGGAGCGCATCACCAGCACCGCTGGCGGGTGGCCACTGTCCACATGAACTCCTCTCTGTTAACCAGGATGGGGACAGCCACACGCGAGGCAAGGACATCTGCAGGGACCTCCAGAAAGTGGGGTGCTCACGGTCCTGTCACTCCCGATACCGACCATTCTTGCACTGACACTTACAGGGAGTAAGTAACAATGGTTTTTTGTTTGTTTGCTTGTTTTAAATATTTTTATTGATGTCAGAGAGAAAGGGAGAGGGAGAGAGAGTTAGAAACATCAGTGATGAGAGAGAATCATGGGTCGGCTGCCTCCTGCATGCCCCACACCGGGGATTGAGCCCACACCCCGGCCCTGTGCCCCTGGCTAGAATTGAACCTGGGACCCTTCAGTCTGCAGGCCGACCCTCTATCCACTGAGCCACACCGGCTGGGGCAGTAACCCCGATTTCTCACAGTCACATCGGTGGTTAAGATTTAGAAGGTTACAGAGATTTAATAAGTCAAACAAGTGCCCAGGGAATGTAGGTCTCGTTTTCCTGGAAGCGATGCCTAACGGGTGACAGCAGGAGAGAGAGCAGGAAAGGCAAAGTTCAGCGAGACCCTCGGGACACGGGACACAGAGGGCGCCTGGACTGCAAACCTTGGAAAGGTTTGAATGCACCTTGGAAAGGCCTTTGTCAAGCAGAAGGCAGAGGGGTAACAACCCCCTCAGCCACACACAAGCCCACTAACAGGCTCTCAAACACATGCCCCCTGTGGCGGCGCGGCCGTTACCAGTGATAAACCCGGAGATGGGCTTCAGGCTGTGGAACTGCTGGTCGTGCTTCGCCCGCTCCTCCACGGTGATGGCCCAGACATCCAGGCTGCCTGCGGTCAGAGGGGGGACACACGCGTCACTGGGTGACCGAGAACAGACCAGGCGCTCCCAACAACGGCCCCCGTCCCATGAGGAGTGTGCCACTGGGCCGTCGATGCTTGGTACACGAGCACCTGTCTGTCCTGGCAGCGAGGCACGCACAGTTAGAAAAACAGGTGGAAACAGCCCTGCCCCCCGAAAGGGAAGCTGGCACGAGTCCTGTTCACACAAACTGTCCCAGAGCCATGGCTAGCCGGCCCGCGTGAGGATGCGTGAGCGCTCAGCACTCATTCACGCGCTTAAGCGGCAACAGGCCACCTGAAACGCCACCAGCGCAGGGGACGGGAGAGCAGAGCTCAGCAGGGGCCGAGGGACCGCATGAACCCCCTGGGGCGAGGAAAACCCTCAGGCTGGACTCTCGTGACGGTTGAGTGACTATAAATTCACAAGGAACACTGAGGGTGCCCGGTGAGACCAGGGAGTTTATGGCTGTCAATCACACCTCTCCACGGCTGTGATTTTTTTCTTTTTTATGGCGAACCACCGAGAACGGGATTAGACTCTCCTTCAGTCTCAGCTGAGAGTGAGCAGAAGTCCCCTTAGTTCTGAGACCTTCCCCTTCAGTCCTGGTCTCCTCAAACTCCCCCAAACACGTTAGAGGCCACAGGCAGAAGGTTCTCAATGCCAGACGCTCCCAGCAGGGGGGACAGACGGCGGTGCATGTTCCCAGCAACACGTGCCGATGCCCAGCACCAAGCCACGTGTGTGGACACGCCGGCCCCCGGCCTGCGCTGGCAGAGGCAGGCGGCAGCGGTGCGCTGGAGACAGACAATGAGCAGAGTCAGGTGCCCGGCACTGGGCTGGGCATCGGGGGTGAAGCGGGCACGGTTCTGACCTGGCCCCGCCCCCCCAGGCCTGACGGTCCTGGATGCTCTGGAAGAGCTGCTCACTGCCCCACGGGAATTCATCCCTCACTGTCAACAAAGCAGCCAAACACAACCACAGATGAGAAAGGAATTAGGAAGGCGGACGAGAGAGATGCAAATCTAAACGACAATGCGATACCATCTCACCCCTGTCAGAGTGGCCATCATCAACAAATCAATAAATGACTAGTGCTGGCGAGGATGCGGAGAGAAAGGAACCCTCGTGCACTGCTGGTGGGAATGCAGACTGGTGCGGCCACTGTGGAGAACAGTATGGAGTTTCCTCACAAAACTAAACATGGAGCTCCCATTTGACCCAGCAATCCCACTCTTAGGAATAGATCCCAAGAAACTAGAAACACCCATCAGAAAGGATGTAGGCACCCCTATGTTCATAACAGCACCATTCACCATAGCTACTATTTGGAAACAGCCGAGGTGCCCGTCAGCAGAGGAGTGGATCAGAAAACTGTGGTCCATCTATACAATGGAATTCTGTGCTGCCATAAAAAGAAGGAATTCTCACCATTGGCAGCAACCTGGATGGAACTGGAGAGCCTTATGCTGAGTGAAATAAGCCAGTCAGTGAAGGAGAAACACCACATGATCTCACTCATTTGTGGAGAATAAAGAACATGGTAAACTGATGAACAACAAGATAGATACAGAGGCAGTAAAGCATCAAACAGACTGTCACATGACAGCGGGAAGGTGAGGGAGAGGTGGGGTAGATAAGAGATCAACTGAAGGACTTGTATGCATACATATAAGCACAATCAATGAACACAAGACACTGGGGGGTTAGGGTATGCCTGAGAGGGGGAGGGGCAATGGGAAGATACACATTAATTTTTAAAAAATATTTAAAAAAAAGAAGGCAGACGAAATCAAAACCAAGATAAAATAACACTAATGGTTTCAAAGACTTCCTCCTGGACTAGAATCCCACAGGGACTTTGCAGGGGGGCCCAGCATGGTCTCTGTCCATCATGCACACGGGCCAGCAGGCGGCCACCAACATAGCCCCTCTCTTTAAAAGATCACCGAGCCAGTAAGCAGATACATCATTCCCCAGTTCCTATTACTGTCAGGAAAGTTCACCCCAAAACACATTCCTGCGGGTCGGTAGGATGTGTCAGCAGATGAAGGGAAACCAATAAATGTCACCCCTCAAACCCAGGCTCCAGGAAAAGCACAGAACCCGTGCCCGGTCAGCTCCACAAATAAACCGCAGAGGGAACCGGGGGCGGAGGGGCGCTCACCGGCCAGAGACTCGGGAGGGAGCCATGGGCACTAACTAAAAGCCACGCACGCACCAGGTTGGGATCCCGCTCTGAACAAACCCTGACCCGCAGCCGCCGGCCCAGGGCACTCAGCACTGCCCCTCAGGGGTTACTGCCCCCGGTGCAGGGTGCGAATGGACTGGAATGGCATCTTTAAAGTGTCATCTCTGAGAAGCACGGACTGAAGTATTGTGAATGACATGATTCATGCCTGAGCTTCTGAAGAACCCGGATGAAACAATGTTACCATGGGCTGTGTGTGTCACTGATAAGATGGGTTATTACATGATGGCCACTGCTCCTGCAGACAGCTGCCATCTGCCACGTTCTCTGTCATTAACAGATGGTCCCAGTACGCCCAGCAATGAAGGTCTGAACACTCACCCCCAAAAGGCGCCGGAAACTGAGCCATGGTGCTGTTCCTCTACCTTGCGAACCGACGCCTGTGAAGGAAAGGAGACATGTAAGTTTAGGAAAGCGTCCCTCTGACATACTTCGAACACACCACATGCTTTTTCCCTCATGATCAGAAGACGATGCCGGAGCGAGGGCTCAGCGCCGTAAGTGGAAGCTACAACGAAGGGGTCATTCATTCACTCCCTCACTCCCTCCCTCACTCACTCACTCATTCTCTGCAGATTCCTAAGGGCAAAGGGCGCTGGGAAGTGTGGGCGAAAGACTGGAGCAACAGGAGCTTTCGGTGTGGTGAGCCCCGCCAGGAGCCAGGCGGCCCTCGGTTAGTATATCCCAAACCGGGGTGGCTCAGTGGATAGAGGGTCGGCCTGCGGACGGAAAGGTCCCAGGTTCGATTCTGATCAAGGGCTTGTACCTTGGTTGTGGGCACATCCCCAGTGGGGGGCCTGCAAGGAGGCAGGTGATCGATGTCTCTCTCTCTCATCAACGTTTCTAACTCTCTATCCCTCTCCCTTCCTCTGTGTAAAATAAATCGATAAAATATATTTCAAAAAAAGAGAAACCCTTTATAAACACTAATTTTTAGAGTGAGGCAAACACTCCTATAATTACATATAAAAAACAGAAAACAGACAGACTAAATACTGAGCAATCGAGAGACAGGTAAAGAGTAGTACTTTTTAAAACTCTGGATAAATGGTAGATCTTTAAGCCCAAAGCTAGAATATGTTTGAGAAGTCTTTAATCTTCCTTCATTTCGGCCTCAGAAAGGAAAGCTAATTTTAGAACCCTAAAGGAATGTTGATCCTTAATTTCAGCATCGACACTAAAATCCCAAATGTGGACATATTTAGAGAAGACCTCTAAAAGTGTGTATCTAAAAAACAACTCTGCGAGATGAAATGAGAGAATTCAGATATGTCATCACTCACACACAAAAGGCATCTTCACAATTACTTCACTCAGATAATGAGCAGGTTTCTCATCTACCAACACGGGGCCAGTTCAGGATTAATGGCCTAAAGCCCAAGAGAGATTCGGAACACACATGAATTGCTTTTCGCTGAATGAATGACCGTCCATTTTCTCACAAAACCCTGAATCCTCCTCCATAAATCAGACCCAGCAAAGGCTGCAGGAGGAGGGCCCAGCGGGGAGGGGGGGGGTGGGTGGAGGGGGGATCAACGCCCACCGGCCGCCAGCGGCCCTCACAGAGAGCCCCTGGCCGGGTCCTGAGAAGGCCCTCCCCCAGAGAAGGTATCCCCTCCTCCCGGCGGCCACAGTGTCCCTTCCCCGCACACAGGCTAATGATGGGAAATGGCTTTCCGTGGGACTCAGGCCATGAACTTTAAACTCACTTCTTATAAAGAAATGTTCCCAACGTTTTTATTTTAAAGTTGTTCAGTAGGTTTAGTTTTAGACTAAAGAACCTACAGGTAAGGAGGCTCAGAGTAGGAACATGAAATGTCTAGAAATTGGGCATCAATAAAAGTGATGCCGAAACCGGTTTGGCTCAGTGGATAGAGCGTCGGCCTGCGGACTGAAGGGTCCCAGGTTGGATTCCAGTCAAGGGCATGTATCCTGGTTACGGGCACATCCCCAGTGGGGGGAGTGCAGGAGGCAGCTGATCGATGTCTCTCATCGATGTTTCTAACTCTCTATCCCTCTTCCTTCCTCTCTGTAAAAAAATCAATAAAATATATTTTTTAAAAAAGTTAAAAAAAAAAAAGTGAGGGGAAAGAACGGGACCGAAATGTGAGAAAAATGAAAGCAGACACATAGTTTACCCCAAAGGGAGTCAAAATATCCTCCAGAACATTAAAATAAAGCACCTGTCAGCCCGACTGGTGTCGCTCGGCGGCTGAGAGAGACCCTTGAACCACGAGGCGCGGTTTGATGCCTGGCCAGGGGCGCACACCCGGTTGTGCTCCATGCCCCAGGGGGTGGAGACGGTGCAGGAGGCAGCCTGTCCCTGTCTCTCTCGCATGGAAGTCTCTATTCTCCACCCTCCTCCCTTCCTCTCGCTCTAACATCCATAAAGACATACGCAAACGTGTTTAAAAGCACCTCCACTCATCTCATGATGCTACGGGACACTTCGAGCTGAGAGAGTGTGGATTTAGGCGCGGGTCTGGCACACTGACCCTCATCTCGGATGAAAACGGAAAGGAATCACCCGCAAAAGCCACGACGGCCCAGGTCTCTTCCTCCCGGAGGGCTTTCCGTGTCTAAACGTTCAGGATGGGAAAAGCTGGGAGGAGGAGGAGGAAGCCTCTCTGTATGTCAGAGTCTGGAGGCACAGACCCGGCGAGAAGAGGCTGCGCCTGGGCACCCCTCCGCTGCGGGAGGTCCCCCACGCCCCCCCGGGCTGCGGGAGGCGGGCCACAGAGCGCTTTAGAAGCGGAGAAAGGCGCTGAGCGCACAAAGGGCTCAGACCAGACAGACAGCCCGGCGCTCAGTGCCGCGGGGCTGGAGCCCGGGCCCGCGTGGCTTCTCCGGGCGTCTCGGTGGCAAGTGGAGCGAGATGACCCGCCGGGGGTGGCCGGCCAGTTCACAGGGAGGTTTATAACCTTGGGAGGGGACCCCCCCTTTAAAGGAGAACCTAGTCTGGAGAGACACTGCTGGTCCGCTGGCCGCCGCCCGAGCAGGCGAGCATCCTCTGAAAGGCAGTGGCGTTCCTGCCGAGGCTGTAGCTGGGGGCGGGAGAGGGGGGGGACAGAGCTGAGAAGGGGACAGGTCAGGCCAGCTGTCAGCACATCACTCGGCAACGCCGCCTGGCATTTCGGCCTGACGGGTCGGTCACTGCTGCCTCCTTTCCGCCCGGAGAAACACCAGGGTCTCCACCACCCAGCTCCAAGCAGAGCGCACCCCCCGTTCTTCTCAATGGCCCCTAAGTGACCACTGGTGGACAGGGGGCAGAGCTCCTCAGGAACAGAAAACCAAATGCAGCTGCAATGTTGCCACAACGTTGCCACAATGTTGCCAAATCAGACACAGAAACAAAGTAATCCCTGCGCAAAGAGCAGAGGGCCAATCAGTGGCCCCGGAAGCTGATTCCCGCCTGGACACCAACTGACCGGAGCAACTGCAGGGACCCCGAGGTGCATGTCACCAAGAGCGTCTGTCTAAGCGATGGAGCAACAGGCTCCGACGCCCACAGCCCAGGCGGAGAGCGTCCGACAGCCTCACTACAGAAAATGAGGCCTTTCTTTCTTCCAGAAGGCTCCATCCCAAGAGGGTCATGAAGAATAAGACCTTATCTAAGGCACTGATACCAAACAATAATTTTAAGAAGCACCGAGGGGGAAAAGGTCGGTTCAAATCAAATTTTTAGTTTAAATATAAAACTTACAGAACTTCAGGATTACCAGCCAAATTAATAATGAACCCGTATAACTTTCATCTATTTCAACTCACAAACTTTCAATGCCTTCCCAAATAGAAATGTTTAAGTGATCAAAAACTCAGAATTTCACGGGTGATTTTATCATGTGAAATGTGTGATGAGAAGGCAATGGGAGACAGATGCCATGTGTGTGATGGGACTTACACGGTCACACACAGAGAGATGAACTGAGGATTTCTTTCAACTGACTTTTCAACAATTACAAGGCACATGCACACTTAAAGGCAAACATCCTCTATAAGAAAGAGGTAATATGCAAATTAACCCTCACACCCTCACAAGATGGTTGCCTACAACCAGGCCGGCAGGGGGGTTAGTGAGGGATGACCAAAGACTGAACAAGCAGGCTGAGTGGGGCAACTAGGCCTGCAGAGGGGTGCAGTTGGGGGCAACCAGGCCGGCAAGTCAGGGGGTGATGCAAGCGGTGACCAGGCTGGCCCGAAGAGGCAGTGAGAGGCGATCAGGCCAGCAGGGGGGGGCAGTTAGGGGCACCAGGCAGGCAGGCAGATAAGCGATTAGGAGCCAGCGGTCCAGGATTGAGAGCCGGACATCCCCCATGGGGTCCCGGATTGGAGAGGGAGCAGGCTGGGCTGAGGGGACTCCCACCCGCCACCTATGCACAAAATTCGTGCACCAGACCTCTAGTTAAAAATAAACGTCCATACTGCAGCATAAGTTCCTCTTACTCAGTGTTCCAGTTTCTACCACCACCTTTTTGGCCGGGTAACTAATTTGTACCCCTCCAATGGCGCCAGCATCCACACCTGGGTTTCTCAGGTGACAGGCCCATAACTGCTGCTTCCTTTCCATTGTCCCCTCCAGGAACAGTGGTCACGGTGGGCATCAGAACAGAAGTCCAGACGCTCCTCAGAAAGCACCAACAGGCAAAGCACCACTGCGCTTGGCCAGAGCAGGCCGGCAAGCGCCTGCCGAGTGTGCGCCCACTTCAGCAACTGGGGCCACAGCTGCAGCAGAGACCTCCCAGGCGTTACAGGTCACGGCCCACAAGAGCTGACACACGCATGCTCTCTGAAAACCACCGTGTGCCGGTGCTGGGAACATGTCCGTCACAATCAACCTGCTGCCGGTGAGGCCTGGTAACGAACACACCCCAGACCCGCATCATCGCCATCTCTGACCCCTCCCGGCGCGAGGCCACGCTGGACGGCACAGCAGCCACCCCGCCTGACCCACAACCGCCGCCCGGCCGGCAAGCGGAAATTCAAAGGAGGTTCGTTTCAATCGCCAGGATTCTCTGCTAGGGCCTGGCAGGTGACTCCCCGCTCGGGAGATAAAGGAACTCTACACCCCCACACACACTCATCATCTGGCCCAACACTGGGGGGACGTGGCTGGAGGCTGTTTCCGAACTGGGAAGGGCGGGAAAGTCCGCAGAGAGCCTTCCTGCAGAATCAGCGAAGGTCAGTGTCACGAATGAGTGAAAACGACAACACCCAACACGTCATTAACAAAACCAGCTGCGCCCTGAGGCGACCCAGGGACGTCCACGCAGGCGTGTTTGTCACCGCCAGGAGGCTTCAGGGCTAAGAAACCCGCTCACAGCATGAGCATCACTCACCCCCAAACAGACGGCTCAGAGGCCCTTCAGATATTCAGGCTCAACTGACGTGCCTGAGACACCGAAACAGATTGACGCCCAAGAAAACAGAGAAAAGCTGAACAGAATCTGGTCGCCACTGACTGAGGATTGCACTCAAGTTCCTGTTTGCTTGTTGTTTGTTTCAGAAGCCCCGGATGTACCATTAAAATGCAGAGTGGAAGCTTGGAAGTTTCTGTTAAAAATCATGAATATCCTGTGAGCTGGAATAAAGTTGAAAAGGAAGGAAACCCAGATTTTCTGAATTTTGTATCTTCTTGAAAAAGATGTTAACTTCTCACGATATAAAAATGTTGTAGAAGCCAGTTTTTATGCTCCAAATGTGGATTATGACTCATTTGTGGAGAATTCTGACTTAGGCACGTTTGCACAGTTAAAGGTGACCACATTTAATTTAAATAGGTGAAATCCAGGAGAGCTATTAAGTGTCACAATTCCAGAAAGCGTGCAAAAGATTCCTGAAAAGATAACTATTGCTACTGGAGGGAAGTGAAGTTAATTCATCTGATATTTTTGCTGATTAATATTCATGTAGATGTGGACATTATAAAACGAACCTATGCCAAAACCGGTTTGGCTCAGTTCCTAGTCAGGGCACATGCCTAGGTTTGGGGTTCAATCCTCAGTTGAAGCAACTGATGGATGTTCCTCTCTTACATCAATGTTTGTTTCTTCTCTCCCTTCCTCTCTCTAAAAATCAATAAAAATGTAACCTCAGGTGAGGATTAAAGAAAAGGTCCCTGAAAGGAAATACGTACATCAAAACATTACAACTTGTATATAAAGTGTTACAAACATCCTTAACACTTACAATGTGTACAAGGATTCACAGCTGCTACTTTCACATACATTGTATCAACGAGACCTGCGATCTTCCCAGGATGCACAGCCAGAGGGAGCTACAACCTGAGGGAGAACAGCCTGGCCGGCCTGTGAGAGAGGGGGCTGAAGCCAGAAGCGGGGAGAACTATCGGGGACAGCATTCTAGCCCAGCGGTTGGCAAACTCATTTGTCAGCAGAGCCAAATATCCACAGCACAACGACTGGAATGCTTTGGAGAGCCAAGTATTTTAAACTTAAGCTTCTTCTAACGCCACTTCTTCAACACAGACTCACCCAGGCCGTGGTATTTTGTGGAAGAGCCACATGCAAGGGGCCAAAGAGCCGCATGTGGCTCGTGAGCCTCGGTTTGCCGACTACTGTTCTAGACTAAAGAACAGCATGAAGCCGACGCTCAATGGATAGAGCGTCGGCCTGCGGGCTGAAGGGTCCCAGGTTCGATTCGGTCAGGGGCATGTATCTTGGTTGCAGGCACATCCCCAGTGGGGGGCGTGCAAAAGGCAGCCGATCGATGTCTCTGACTCTATCCCTCTCCCTTCCTTTCTGTAAAAATCAATAAAATACATAAAAATAAAATAAAATCAAGAACAGCATGAAGGGCAGGGCCAAAGCCCCAGGTAACAGACCAAACGCACCCAAGGCCTGGCCGGTCAGGAACTCGGGATGGCAGGAACATACGTAAAGGGACGGGAGCGGGGGACGGGCGGAGGCACAGCCACCTGTCGTGGGAGCGCAGGCGCCTTACATTGGTGCTCACGAGCCTTCCTCTAGGCCAGCGGTTCTCAACCTGTGGGTCGCAACCCCTTTGGGGGTCGAACAACACTTTCACAGGGGTCGCCTAAGACCACTGGAAAACACAGATATGATTCACAACAGTAGCCAAATGACAGTGATGAAGTAGCAACAAAAATAATGTTATGGTTGGGGGTCCCCACCACATGAGGAGCTGTCTTAAAGGGTCGCAGCCTTAGGAAGGTTGAGAACCAATGAGACAGCCACACACACAGGCTGCCGAGTTTTTATGTTTCTTGGACAACCGGGTAACATCACATAAAATGGCCTATTTCCCTTACCGCCAGTTTGGAAAGCTCACTGGCTAATAACTCGGCCACAGTGGAAGGGTTCGGTGTGGAGGTGCATTACTGTCACTGCGCAAAATCACCTTTTGTGTTCAGAACACCTGAAAGCCTCAGTCTTGATTTCCCTCCTCCTGTGGCTGCACAGTATTTCACGCGATGAGAAGCAGAAATCCGAGGGACAGATGCTACCGTGCTGGGTACGGATCAGCCTCCGATGGGAAATGACTGAGAGGCAGCGGCTGGGGAGGGCATTCTGCCGAATGAGCGGACAGAAGGCGGGGTGTCCATCCTCAGCCACCCGACGGAAAGCCGCCGGCACCCTTTATCGCGGGACAGGCACCCCCACTGCTCGACGTTCTAATCGCGCTGCTAACGAGGAAAAGTCACTGTGCGCAAGGCCTCAGGTCACCCCGGACAGACAGGCAGAGGCCCGCTGTTCCCACGGGCGCAGCCGGCGGGGACCCAGGGCCCAGGCCGCCGATGGAGAACCTTCCGGGAGGTCTCGGGCTGTTCCTCAGCGAGTTCTTTCCCAAACGCAGTCACACGGCTTCCAGCCTGAAGCTCGCAGGCAAAGGCTCTCTCCATCCCGTTTCACACAACCTCCGTCCCTCCGTGGGGGAGCAGCCCAGGCCCCTGGAATCCAATCAGACTCAGGATCTGACCAAGTTCCTCCTCCCCAACCTTTCCTATTCACACCCCAAATCCCCGGAGGCCACTTAGCAGATGTCCTACCCTGGCCGTCTCCTCGGAGTGATTTTCCATCCGCCGACCTCCTCCGGCTCCCCGCCTAGAAACCCCACTTCTTGCTTCCAGAGTTGAGCCCCGCTGCTCTCCTCCATGGCAACAGGCTCGCACACAGTCTTTCCCCCATTGTGACCCGCGTCTGTGTAACTGTTCTTTAACCACACGGAGGGTTCGCCGAGTTTCCTCGACAAGAAGCAGAGTCTGTGGGCTGCCTCTGCGTCCGTCCCCGCAGGCTCTGAGCTTCAGCTGGAGCCACTGTACCTGCACTGTTTCCTGGACAGACCGCGGTCCCTCCAGAGAAGACCCCCGTGTCTTTTTTTTTTCTTTTTAAAAATTATATTTTATTGATTTTTACAGAGAGGAAGGGAGAGGGCTAGAGAGTTAGAAACATCGATGAGAGAGAATCATCGATAAGCCGCCTCCTGCACACTCCCTACTGGGGATGTGCCCGCCACCAAGGTACATGCCCTTGACCAGAATGGAACCCGGGACCCACAGGCCGACGCTCTATTCGCTGAGCCAAACCGGTTAAGGCCCCCCTTTTTTCTTAATATGTTTTTATTGATTTCAGAGAGGAAGGGAAAGGGAGGGAGAGACATATCCATGATGAGAGGGAATCAGCTACCTCCCACACGCCCCACCCTGGGGATCCAGCCTGCAGCCCGGGCCTGTGCCCTGACCGGGAATCGAACCCTGACCTCCTGGTGTGTAGGACAATACTCAACCATGGAGCCACGCTGATCAGGCGAGACCCCTTTTTCACTTCCCAGCACTGAACAGGACTTGGCCCCTTGCAGGCACACACACAACGTGCTGAATGAATGGGCTGGAGAGCGAGCGGGAGAGGGAGAAGCCTGGGAATTTCGGGGCCGCTCTGCCACCTCAGGGATCACAGGGGTCGCCTGCATTCGCTGAGGGGGGGCGTCTTTCCCAGTCGGATTCCTGCTGTGTGTGCCCTTCAGGTGCTCAGGAAGCAATTTCCAGTCTCCAAAGTGGCAAGCAACAGGCTATGACTTTAGTAGTTGATTATGCCCCTCCCCCCAAAAAAAAATATATATATTCCAAGGAACACAACACAAGCGATCCAGTCCCCTAACCCTCCTGGTATTAGAGCCGCCGTGTAATCTGCAAATCAGTTACAGACAGTCCACCCAGAAAGCCAGAGATTAAGGGCGGCTTTTCAAGAAAAAAGCTGGGAATTAAAGAGGTCACCACATTCCAGAAATGTGCTGTTTTGGAAGCAAAAATCAAAATGCTGACAAGGTTTCTCTTTAGCTGCACACGGCACAGTTTTACTCAGAAGCAGACTTTACTGAGTTGGCCTTAAAAGCACACCAATTCAGTGTAACATCAGAGGCTTTGTTTATTTTACTTGCTCAGGGCCAAAGCATGTTATTACTGTTTCTTAAGGACCTTTTAGAAGCCAGGCAGTTACCACAGGAAGCCAACCCAAGTTTGACATCACACATTTTAGGAGCACCTACACCTGTCCCTACCTATGTATCTGGGATGCTGTTGGGATCAAGTCATCCTATTTGTTCTTAAAAGCTAATCTGTTCCGCCAGGCCGGCTTGGCTCAATGGTTGAGAGTCGGCCCATGAACCAGGAGATCGTAGTTCGATTCCCAGTCAGCAGGCTTGAGCCCCAGTGGGGGGCATGCAGGAGGCAGCCGATCGATAATTCTCTCTCATTACTAATGTTTCTCTCTCTCTCCCACTTCCTCTCTGAAATCAATAAAAATATATATTTTTAAAAAAACTAATTTGTTTCCAATGTAACAATGTAACAAAGACCGCCCTAAGAGTCCGGTTCCCTTTAAAACCACTGCCCCACCCTGCCGGCCAAGTTCTGTCAAGGAGAAACATCCAAACTTACAAGAATCACAGATCAGCTCATGATGTGAGAAACGGGTGCCTGGAAGTATCCCCCGAGGCTGGAAAATTCTTTAACTGCCATGTTTAAAACCCTTCCACCTAGCTAAGCGTAAGGTTGGCTCAATATTGTCAGGAATAAAACAAAGTGAATATTCTGCAAAATACACATGATGTATGTCTGAATTTTTTTTTTTTCAAACAATTCAACCCAAACCAGGGAAAGAAAACAGTCTCCCCCAGAAACACACAGTGGGAGCCCAGAAACCGGGGCGTCTCCTGGCCCAGCCCTAGGCTCCAGGCTGCTCACTGTGGCTCTGCCACAGCACGTGAAGGCCCTCGCCTGCCTGGATTAGAGAGCACTCAGCTTCCCTGAAAGTTAGGATCTAAAACAGCCGCCATGGGAAGAAGACCAAATGGAGTTCAGGGCAGCCAGACAGCGTGACCCTGCCCGCATGCCCTGCACACAGCAGCGCAGCCGGCAGTGGCAGCAGCAGCAGCAGCGGAGAGCCGGGAGGCTATGCCGTGAGCACTTAGCACACACACCACGGGTCCCTGCCATTAACCCGGTGTCTCTCCGCCTCAACACTGTGCACCGCAGAGGACACAGAACGCTTTTCCAGGGTCACAGCCACTGAAAACCTGCCGAGACAGATTCAAAGCAGGCGTCAGAAAGAGTGAAGAGCAATACGTTTCAAGCGTCAAAACTTCAAATCAAGACAGATGAGTGTTAACAACACCTTGCTGTGTGTTCGTTCCTGTGTCCCGTGGAGAAGGAACGCAGAAACCTGTTCCTGGCTGGGATCGATTCATCCTAAGACACCTCGGCTCTCGGCCCAGCCTCTCATTTACTCTTCTCCATTGATTTTAGAGACAGCGGAAGGGAGGCAGGGAGAGAGACTGATCGGTGGCCTCCTGGACCTGCCTGGGCCCGGGGATGAAAGCCATTACTTGGCCTGTGCCCGGACTGGGTGCCAGGCCGCCACCTTTGGTGCCAGGGCGCGGCGACCCCACCACCAAGCCCGGGGCCCAGGCAGTGAGTGACACCGAGCTGGGAAACAGCACGGCCTGTGAGGCAGCGCACACATTTCTGCAAATTAAAAAACCTAACTGTAATACTGCTACCTGCACACTGCAGAATCGGTGGGCTATACACGATCCTCCAGCGGAGGAAAACACACACACAGCACGCCGAAGCGGAACCGAGCCGCCCCACCTCCGAAACTGCCACCAGAGAGCAGAGTGGGCCCCGTCTTCCGTGCCCAAGAACTGAGTGCTAACAATTCACAATGGAGGTAAAATCGGCCTTCATTTCAGAAGGAAACACGTCGTTCTGTGGAACTTGTCGAATCTACCTTTAGAGGTAAACTGAGAAACTGATATGCGCTTATCAAAGCCATGTGAAACTTACGAGTCAGAAAGAAAAGTGAAAATTCCGCTCTCACACTGACCAATGAGCGGACCCGCTGACCAGGGGGCTGACCGCTGACCAGGGGGCTGACTGCTTGATGCCTCTTCCGAGGCCAAAGGGAGCTCAGCTTAGAGAGCAAGGTCACCGCACACAGAGGCCAACCACCCGGGGTGGCCAGCCGATACTCGCAGGTCCCGGCACTGGAGAGACGCTTTTATTTGACTCAAAATGAAAAGTAACTGTCCCCCTGATGGCAGGAAGAGAGATCACCCGTGAGAGTTTCACGCGTGCTTTCTGAGAGCTATTCCAGCGAGGCCCTTTAAAAGCCAGTGCGTTATTATTACTGCACTAAGGGCGCTTCCTAAACATGCCCAGTACTTCCAACTTCCTCCCCACAGCCAGGCGGAGAAATCATCCTTCCTGGCCTTCCATTTGGATAAGGCCCAGCCCCAACCCTCAGGCTGGCCGAACCTGAACGTGCGGCAGGAATTCCTGACCAGGTAAGAACTTCAAAACTGTGCACACACGCCCTGGTTTGAAGACCAGAGAAACCGAAGCGAGCGCGCTCCTTGCTGAAGAGGTGAGCCCTTCAATGCCCCGTCTGTCTCCTTCAGCTCTATTCAGGCCCTGGCGTCTGTGCCCATGCCCAGAGGGCGGCCCCCGAGCGAGAGGACACCAGGCCGGCCCGGCTTCCGACCACAGCGCGCTGGAGGGGCGGAGGGGCCAGGCGGCCAGTGGCCGGACGAAGCTGGGAATGCGGGCTCTCGGGCTTTCTGCCCCGCCCTCCCCACCCCCCTCAGAGGCGCCCCGTTTAAACGCTCCCAATAAAAGGTGAAAGAGAGAAAAAAGAAGAAAGTGCGTTTTAGAAATAAAGGCCTCTTAACCAGCCTATTTATTTCTATCGGCTGCCAACTCAGAAAGGAGGCTCTTGGCCGAGAATTCCCCAGGAACGGAGCAAGAATGTTAACATTCTTCCGAGCGATACAACCATCGGGGTGACCTCAAGCTTTCTGTTGTTCCCACAAAGCGAGCCTGAATCCAGAAGCTGCCCGTGTCCGGGTTCCTGGGATTCTCCTTTAAATGTCGCCGCAGCCGGGCCGCATTTGAAGGATGGCTGTTTCTCTCCTCTGGTCCCGGCCAGATCCTCCCTCTGCAGTCATTAAAGGAATTAGGGGACACTCTGGGGAAACTTGCCACTCAAAAACCCGGGCTTTAAAGAACGCTGAGCCAATTTCCCCAGCTTTGACAGCGGCTTCTGAGAGCTGAACTGAGACCACATAAATGAACCGACTTCTACCAGCGCACCTCAGTCCGCTACTCAGCCTCCCGCGCCCTCGCGGGCTCTGAAGTTCATTGCTGAGAACCGCAGCACAAAGCGCCTCTCTTTTCCCCCACAGGACGGCTCTCAGTGAGGCCCCCAAGATCCGCAGTCTCCCCGACTGACCCGAGACGCCTGCCAATCCAGGTCACTGCCGGGCCGGTGAGCAGCCTGGAGGGGCCACTTTTCAGACGGGAGACAGGTGTCGCCTTAGCGAAGCCGTCACCCCAAGCGCTTCAGAATCGCGTCTCTGGGAGAAGCTGCAGCCTCTGCTGATGCAGGATGCACCCAAGGCTTCAGCAGAACGGGGACGTTAAACCCAGGCACGGCTGGGAGCGAAGACTGGGGTCCCCACAGGCGTCACCTGGGACCCCCTCCTCCTCCGGGGGTGGGAGCTCCCAGCAGACGCGCCCAGCAGCCAGTGGCACGCTCACACGCCCCGGCCTGCGTGGCAGAGTGGACGTCTCTAAAAGGGGCAGAGACGACAAACATTGAGAAATCCGCCAAAGCGCAGACACCGGCCATGCCCCCTGTCCGCACGGGGGTTCGCCCGCTGGATGGACATTGCAGTTCAACAAACAGGTTCATCATGTCATCTTCTCGGCACCCTGTCCGGCCTCGGTCAGATCTCTGAAATGCACACGACAGGCACCCGTGGGGGACACGTTGGGAAGCCAGCCCGGGCGTCCCGGGAGAGGCCCAGGTCTCAGTCTCCACGGAGACAGCGCAGGCGCGGCATCCCTCCGCGGGTGGCCTGGGACCGGCCCGAGCCCCAGCTCCGCCAGGTTTCCAGGCAGAGGGAGGAGGAATGACACCACGGCTTCCTCCCTCCTCCTTCCCCCCCTCCTCCCACCGCCCCGCTCACACAATAGGCGGCTCACAGAACCGGCGCTGACTAACAGGCTTTCACTTTCAAGAGGGTCCTCCCGGCGGGGTCAAGCAGGGGCTGGGCCCAGGAACAGTCACCAAAGGATAACGGGACTAAACCAACAGCGAATTCCTGACACTGAGGTCGTTCCGAGACCGCAAACCGCAAGACACAAAGAAGTGAAGTCGTGAGCGAAATAAGAAAGAGACCCAATAAAGGCAGCGACGAGCTGGATTCTATCTGAGAATACCTCCTCCCTTACTTCCGCCCGCAGCCGCCTCGCCTCGGTCCTCCTGTGGGGTGCGGGGGGTCAGGACAGGGTGAGACCTGAGTGAACACTGAGTGAACGAGAAAGAGAACAGAGGAAATTTTAAATTAATCTTATAATCCTCATGTATGTCCTACATGGCACTCGCAAATGTTCCTCACAACTTATAAGTTAAGCAAGAGAGACTGCAAAAGGAAGAAAAATGAGTGATTGCAATCCTCCTATATAATAAAAGGGTAACATGCAAATTGGCCCTGTCGACCAGTCGCTATGACGTGCACTGGCCACCAGGGGCAGACACTCCACGCAGAAGCTGCCCCGGCTGGTTAGTGCGCTCCCCCGGGGGAGGCTCCACTCAGCCACAGCCGGCTGAGGGCTGCCGGGGAGCAGGGGTGGCGGGGACCTCTGCCCCTCCTCGGCAGCGCTGAGGATGTCCGATGGCGGCGTGGGCCTGTAGGGCCCCCAGGCTGCCAGAGGGATGTCTGACTGCCAGCTTAGGCCGATCCCCCAGGGAACGAGCCTAAGCCAGTGGCACTTGGACATCCCCTGAGCTCCCAGACTGCGAGAGGCACAGGCCAGACTGAGGGACCCCCACCGCCAAGTGCACGGATGTTCGGGCACGGGGCCTCTAGGACCACTCTAAACACGGACAATGCTCAAAAACAGAGAGACAACAACAAGGAGCAGGACAGCCGTGGGCCAGAGAGTGAACACTATCAGCAGTGGCCTAGCAGCCAGAGGGGACCGTCTCTTCTTCTGGAACTGCAGCCTGGTCCAGCCACTGACTAATCCACACGCCGACCAAACTCCCACAACGGCGGGGGCAGGAAGACGCGCCCTCTCGCCAGCGGGCCCACTCCACGCCTCCACCCGGGCCGTCAGGCAGAGAGCGGCGGTCACAGTTCGGTCCCCACCATGCAGTCACCCGCCCGGTGCCCGTGCTTTCGCTCTGGTCGGGGCGTCTGCGGCGCTTTGGCATCTGGAGCTTCTCCCTCACCCCTCGGCCCTGAAAGATGTGCCCTGCCTGGAGGGTCCTGCCAGGAGGCCCGGGGAGAGGCCGGGCATGGAGAAGGGGGAGTGCCCGAGGCTGGCACTGCCCCTTCCTGTGAGGTGGATGGCCGGTCACCACCCCGGAGGCTGGCACTGCCCCTTCCTGTGAGGTGGATGGCCAGTCACCGCCCCGGAGGCTGGCACTACCCCTTCCTGTGAGGTGGATCCGCCCCAGAGGCTGGCACCTGCCCCTTCCTGTGAGGTGGGTGGCCGGTCACCGCACCAGGCCGCACTCCGAACACTGACGTGAGGTTGTGTATCTATTATATAAAAGGTCAGTATATTTTAAACTGGAAGGTATTTGCTTTCGAAACAACAACATGCAAAAGAGAATCTAGCACCTGTTAAGTCCCGGGCTGCTGCGCCCAGCCGGCCAGCTCCGCTGGCTGAGATCATCCTGGCACCAAAGGCTGCGAGGTGGTCCGAGGTCCAGGCACACACCGAGGCCGCGGGTTCGATCCTGGCCAGGGTGCGTACTGGAGGCAACCGAATGCTATTTCTCTCACATCGATGTTTTTTCCCCTCTCTCTCTCTCTTCCTTTCTCCAAAATCAATAAACATAACCTCGACCGAAACCGGTTTGGCTCAGTGGACGGAGCGTCGGCCTGCGGACTGAAAGGTCCCAGGTTCGATTCCAGTCAAGGGCATGTACCTTGGTTGCGGGCACATCTCCAGTAGGGGGTGTGCAGGAGGCGGCTGATGGATGTCTCTCTCTCATCGATGTTTCTAACTATCTCTCTCCATTCCTCTCTGTAAAAAATCAATAAAATACATTTAAAAAAATAAAGTATATTTTAAAAAAATAAAAAATAATAAAAATAAACAAACATATCCTCGGGTGAGGATAAAAACAAGAATACTGTAAAAAGAGAGCAAGCCCCGCTCCTAGAACAACCTGAAACCAGAAGCTCAACAACAGCAAGGGCTGAGGAAGGACCGACAAAATAACTGCAAAAAGCCAGGCAGAGTCACTGCAGTTAGTAAGATGCCATGTCAAGGCAAAGGCTGTGATTTTAAAAAGTGTATTTCCAAGGGATGTGTACCCCACAAAGAAAACGGCTATAAACCTTGACACTCCGAAAACTGCACCATAAAAGCACTGACAGCAGAAACGAAAGACCACTTCTTGGCACCTGCTGGCTATAACCTAGAGCACTCCTGAGCGGCCTCTGGCCGAGAGGCTAACACTAACAGACTGAAACTGCGGGACAGCGGTGACAAAATCAGTACCCGACGCCACCGGCACGAGGCAGAGTCCCGGGCGGGAGCGTTTCAAGGGCAGCGGGGTCCCAGGGTCTATGGGCGACGAGGGGACACACACACACCCAGGCGGAGGAGACAATGGGTTTCTGTGGCTGAAGGACAGACACGCTGGCGCACACACACTTCCACACGAAGCTGTCCAAGGCTCGGCGGGACTCGGGAAGGACCTTTAGAAACCTCCGTCTTCCTGACCCCCCAGGAGGACACCTGGGGGGCCGTCGGGATGAGAAGGAAGAGGAGCCGGGGAAGGACACATCAGTGACACTGTCCTCGGCCCTCAGAATTACATCTATTGACATGAAAATACATTGCATAAACCATCAGATTATAAAGCTACACGGTCAGGATAAAACATATCAAAGGTATGTTCGAATAGAGAGAAAATGAAGTGCAGGAAGTTAACAGCAGTGGTGTCTGGGAGACTGTGTTCTTTATGATCTTTTTCTTTTGTTCTATTGGGCCTGTGTTGTTTGATAATAAAAATTTCACCGGGGAAAAAAATAAAACCAAAGTCCTATGCATAAAAGAGATTCTGAATGGAAATTACCCCCAATAATTACCAAAAGGTATCTCCAAGTGGTAAAACGTAATCGGGAAATTTTTCCTGTCTCCTGGAATAGAAATTTTTCTGTATTGATGACACTTTCCATGATGAATATGCATTACTCTTGGTTTTAAAAGGGCAAACTTTTTTAAATTAACTATTTCCAATTGTGTTTTGTTGCATGAATTTTAACAACCATTACAAGATCACACAATACTTTCTAAGTTTATGCCTATGTTTTCCTTCTCTTCAAGTTCCAAAACCAGTTTTTCTTTATCTATTTATATAAAAGGCTACGTGTGCAACCATACGTACATCCAACCGTCCGGCCAGTACATATGACGTGCACTGGCAATTTAAAAATAAACATTGACTGACAAATTCGAGATACATATAAAACTCTCACACACGTGTTTCAATTTGTCATTGTCAATCGTGAATTTGGTTGACACTTCTATTACAGAGAAAGGGCGAAAAGCGATGTTAAAATATTTCTTCTGATTCATTTCCTTTCAATGTGCTGAATCTGCACACCGGGCCACTCATAATTCTAATATCTTGGGAAGCACAACAGGATTCTCCAGAAACACGCGAGGCCCCACATCTCTCTCCTATACAGGTCGGACTGCAGCCCCAGTATAATCAGGAGCTTCTTAAAAATGCCAAATTCGGGTCCCACCCACTAGGGAGTGAGGCGGAGGCCCTCGGAGAATCTGCTCTATTATGATCTCACACAAGTTAACAGCAGTGGTGTCTGGGAGACTGTATTCTTTATGATCTTTTTCTTTCATTCTATTGGGCCTGTGTTGTTTGATAATAAAAATTTCACCGGGGAAAAAAATAAAACCAAAGTCCTATGCATAAAAGAGATTCTGAATGGAAATTACCCCCAATAATTACCAAAAGGTATCTCCAAGTGGTAAAACGTAATCGGGAAATTTTTCCTGTCTCCTGGAATAGAAATTTTTCTGTATTTATGACACTTTCCATGATGAATATGCATTACTCTTGGTTTTAAAAGGGTAAAGCCAGATTGTTTTTAAAATTCTATTTCTCAAAATTCCAACCGTAAAGTAAGTCATTCAAGGAAACTGAGCAACCACATTTTGAACCTTAACAGCTGAAAACAAAATCGCAGGAGAAAAAGGTCAACAGTGAAGAAAGCCACACCCCACAGCAGCCCGAGGGTCCCCGGCAAGCTTCACTGTCCCTGAGGAAGGAGCCCGCTCCTCAGGGGACACTCAGCGCATCGAACCGCACGGCACGGGCGGCCGGTCAGGCTCCAGTGACCGCCACGGTCCAGCCCCATCCAGACATAACGACAGCCGTCAGATGCGCCCCAAGCTTCAGAAGTGGCTCTATTCCAACTAATAAATGACCCCACTGGGCCAAGATTATTGAGGCTTGCGTTGTAATTACTCCAATTTTCACTTGTGATGAAGGTAAACAGCCACAACAGAAAGGAAACTAAGTTTATTCACAGCCCAACAAAATGCGATGTTCCTTCTCACCTTTGTTTAACGGATCAGTGACCCAGCAGACACCCACCCTGCCCTCCAGGCACCTGCAGCCACTGGGCCACTCCGCCCCTCCAGCCTGGGCCCCAGGGCAGGGAACGCCACGTCCATCAGCTCCAGCCCTGGACAGAGACCAGAAAACTGAGGGCCGCTGCTTGCTCCAGGCTCAACCCGTTAGCACCACTTTTATTTTTACTTTTAATATATTTTATTGGTTTTTTTACAGACAGGAAGGGAGAGGGACAGAGAGTTAGAAACATCTATGAGCGAGAGACATCGATCAGCTGCCTCCTGCACGGCTCCTCCTGGGGATGTGCCCACAACCAAGGTACGTGCCCCTGACCAGAATCGAACCTGGGACTTTTCAGTCCGCAGGGGGACGCTCTATCCATTGCCGTTAGCTCTTTTAATGTTAAAGAAAGAGACATTAAGCACGTGATTCTTTACATATAACATGAAATTGTGCTAATTTTACAATCAAAAATGAAAATGATTTTGTTATTTTAAAAAGATACACGAATTAGGTCCAATCAAGCCAAGTAAAAATGATCCCCGTTTTTAATGGAAAAAGTTATCTGTAAGAGAAAAGTAACAAAAACAGGCTAGGGGAGCAGAGAACAAAATACTGTAGCTCATACGGAGTGGTGAGATTATGGGCAAGGGTTCTTCCGTGTTGAAATTCATTATGAAAGTTATTTTTAAAATGACCAACAACATTTTTTAAAATACTTTTAACCCTGCCAAGATTCCATTCTTTAGCGGTTCGCAATGGGTGTGTGTCAGTCCGCAGCGGATAACTGGAAATATGTATGGCTTTTGTGGTTATCACATTCGTTGGGAGGCATCACTGGCATTTAACAGGCCACTCAGACAGTCCCATACAAGAACTGTCCCCGGTGACTTTCAAACGGCTCTGCAGACATTCATGGAGGGGAACTCCATTTATAATAATATGAACCAGAACCTAACTCCATGTACATACTGATGCCAAGGATTTTGTAAAGCTTTTACTGGATGCTCTGTTTTCTGGGAGTATAACTCCAAGGAAGATGGTTTTGCCTGGCCACGTGGCTCAAGGCAGTTGGCCTGTCATCCTATGCACCAAGGGGGCAAGTTCAAATCCCAGTTAGGGTAACCGATCGATGTTTCTCTCTCACATCTATGTCTCTCTCTTTCTCTCCCCCAGCCCCCTTCTCTCCTCCCTTCTCTCCCCCTCCCTCTCTCTCTAAAATCAATAAAAACGTAAACTTGTGTGAGGATAAAATAGTAATAATAATAAACAACCTTGGCCAGTTCCTAACCGGTCTTTACTAGTGGAAAACCACATAGCTACATATTATGTCGCTTCCAAGTTCTTTGCACAAATCCCTTTTTTTTTAAACATACTTTATTGATTTCAGAGAGGAAGGAAGAGGAGGAGAGAGAAACATCAATGATGAGAAAATTGATCGGCTGCCTCCTGCACACCAGCTACTGGGGATCGAGCCCACAACCCAGGCATGTGCCCTTGCCCGGAATTGAACCCAGGACCCTTCAGTCCACAGGCTGACGCTCTATCCACTGAGCCACACTCAAGGCAAGGACGGCACAAATCTTTTAAGAAAGTCTTGGTTCTAGAACGTGCTCTCTGATCAGGCTCAGGAAGGTCCCACAGAAGCGGGCCCAAGCAGATGGTGAGTGTCATTCGCCATTCCCGCCCGGATCTTTGCTACCGTTTTGAAGCCGACAAAAGGCTCCTCGGACATCCTGACTCAGCAGCCCCTTCCCGAGAGCGGCTGGCCGCCACTGGCAGCGCTGAGTGACCACCAATGCCACGTCCAGCGCAGGCCTGTCGTTTCCACTGTAATCAGACACTGGCGAACGGCTTGTGAACTGAATCACCGGCTGAGGAGAACCTGGAAGACATGTCTTTCATAATAAAGCCAACATGCACACAATCATTCCTGAGCGCACATTACAGGCATGAGTGCCTATGTACTAGCATGGCTGCAACTAGAGTGTATGGGCCTCAGGGTTTGAAGACGTCCGGCCCCTTTAGAGCAATCTTCTCTCACCAGTCCTGCTCCTGCTCCAGGAAGAGGCAGGCGGCAGCCCTGAGGTGCGCCCCCTCTAAGCGCAGGTGCCTGCCAGCTGTCACCCACAGGTGGACGGCTCCTGTGCTCAGATGCGGGCACTGTTTCTTTAAGGGCAGCTGCCACACGCCGTTGGCGAGTTTTCTTTGCTACAGACGCGAGGGGCTGCTCCTCATCAGAACCGGAGGGTTGTCCATCCAGCTCCGGGAGAGGGAACAGAGACGTCAGACGGGGCCCACAGCCTCTCCCCGGGCATCCCGGGCAGGCGGAGGGTGAAGGGCGAGGGTCCGGTCATTCCAAACGCCCGTCACAGGAGCTCAGCACCATTCTGCTTTCCCACCTGCAAGGTCACAAATCCGAGGCACTGGCTTCCGTCCCCAGAAGCTGGACCAACCCAGGAGGGCTTCCTGGCGAGGAAGCGGTGTCACTCCTGGTCACAGGGAAGTCAGCTGATTCCTCCGGCCGGGCCCGAGCCCTGGCCTTCCGGACGGAGGAGACGAAGCCCAGAATCCACGCCGCCCCACCTGTTCACGGCTCGCTCACTTGGAACTAAGAGGTTCCATACGTGGCATGAGCACGTAAAGTCACAGAGGGTGAAGAACGCCTTCCTGTGAGGGCGGGGGGAGAGTAGCTGTGAACCCCGGAACCTGGTAAGTGGATGGAAGAAGTCGCGGTGGGCAGGCTGAGGGGAGAGTGACGGAAAGCCGGGCCGGGGACCGTCTGGCTTCCAAGGTCAGACGAGCTGGAGGCACAGGAGGAGGAGGAACATCAGGCAGCGGACGGGGGTGGAGGTACCCGGGAGGACACGACCCAGCACCACACGCAGTGACGGTCAGGCCAGGGGAGGCGCAGGTGGCAGGGCAGAGCAAAGCAGGTAGGGGCGGGTTGTGCGTACAGCTGAGCTTGAACCTGTGCGGCCACGCACCCCTGCAGCTCCCAAGACCCTTTCAGGGTCTGGAAGGTCAACGTCACTGTCCAAGTCAGAGCCAGGCACTGATCGCCCTTTCTGTCTTTGTGCTGGCACCGAGACCAACACCAGGGCGGGTCAAACTGCTGCCATGTACTGGTGGGCACTGGATTCTTCCTGCCACACACTCATCCAAAGAGTTTCTCTGCGGCCAGCCAGTGTGGCTCAGCGGCTGAGCGCCGGCCTATGAACCAGGAGGTCACGGGCACAGACAGGCCCAGGTTGCGGGCTCGATCCCCAGCGCGGGGCGTGCTGGAGGCAGCCGATCCATGATTCTCGCTCAGCCTGCTGCTTCTTTCTCTCTTCCTCTGCCTTCCCCTCTGCAATCAATAAAAACTAAATTTCACATCAGAAGCCCTTGATGAGTCACCAGGAAGGGCCCCTGCGCCACGAGCCCAGCTGGCGTGGGGGAGGCTGTGACGGGGGGTGCGCCGGGCCTGCGGACTGAGCGCCGGCGGGCGGTGGCTCGTAAGGACGTGAGCCGCCGCTCCAAGAAAACAACCCCGGTCCCGGGCGCTAATGTGACACGTGAGCTGCGGGCGAACGTCAGAGATCTGGAACAGCTGCTTCAGCATTTGGGGGTTTTCTAATACGTAAGGGGGGCGTCTACATGGGGATGGGGAGACGGTTTAGTGAGGTGTGAACGTCAGAGATCTGGAACAGCTGCTTCAGCATTTGAGGGTTTTCTAATAGGTAAGGGGGGCGTCTACATGGGGTTGGGGAGACGGTTTAGCCAGGTGTGCCTGGAGGAGCAGCAGAACACAGCAAACCGGTGTCTCCCGAGTAACCAGCCAGTGCCTGTCACTGACCCCGCCGGGAAGACACCCCTCCCACGGAAGATGGGGCGACAGGTTCACTGTCACCGGACAGGGAAAGCTCAGAAGGTGAGTCCACACGGCAACCAACCCTCCAAAATCGCCCGTTTCAACTGTGGTGTCAAAGAAGGACCCCAATTTCCTGAAAGGGCCATCAGAGACCCCTGCTTTCCCCAACTGCATCCTGCGAGGACAGATGCCCGTGCCGCCGGCTGCGGGCTCACACGCACACGGACACATGGACTCCCGCCGCCGCTCCTCGGCCGGACGCCACGGACATTCACAGACTGGACGGGCCGGCTCCGCTCCCCAACGGCGTTTTGTTCGGTAAAACAGCTTCCGTTAAAAGCTGTTATCGACATACGCATGACATGGTGCATGACAGACAACTTCAGTAAGTCAATAAGCACCTCCACCGATGTCTCTCGTTTTACTTTCTAATCTGACAAACGGGCTGTTAACGCTCCTGCGGCCCGGCCCTCCATGATCCGGACAGAATAGGCCCGAGGTTCCTCTCCCCCAGCATCACCACGCACTCACTGCCATGACGTCACTAGGTGACGGGATTTTTCGGATGTCATACAGGTGTCCATCACCAACAGAATGCCAGCGTGCGCCCCTGGCTGGCATGGCTACCTAGACACCCCAGTCAGAGGCCGAGTTCCACCGACGACAGCTCGCCACCAACCTCCGGCAGTTCCCGCAGACCCCCGGGCCAGGCTGCGGCCCACTGCTGTCGTCTACGAGCCCCGAGGCTGCAGGGCCCCAGGCAGACCACAAACCAAGGCCTCCCTGCCTGCCCCCGGCTCCACCATCCATTAGAAACCGCTCGGGTCCCGGCCAGTTTGGCCAGTGGATGGAGCGCCGGCCTGCAAACTGAAAGGTCCCGGGTTCGATTCCGGTCAAGAGCACATGCCGGGGTTGGGGGCTCCATCCCCAGTGGGGGGTGTGCAGGAGGCAGCCGCTCCATGATTCTCTCTCATCATGGATGTTTCTCTCTCTCCCCCTCTTCCTTCTTCTCTGAAATAAAAAAAAAAAATTTTTTTTTTAAAAGAAAGAACTCAGAAATCAGGAAAGCGCTTTACTAGGGACCACACTTTTGTCGGAAAGGACACGGCCCGTGAACAGCAAGCGGGAGAGACGCACAGAGCCGGCGGGGGAGGCGGCCCACCTTCCCCGGCCTCTGAGCGCCCCCAGACCAGATGCTCCCCCCGCCGCCTGGACCTCTCCAGGGTCACACCCCGACTGTGAGGGCACCGCTGGCCATGGGACTGACCCAGCCCAGTCCCTCTCCGCCGCGGAGGCGGTGGCAGTCGCTCCGTTAGCAGAGTCTCAGGTAGGGCTACAGGCTCTGGGAACATCAGGGACACTCCTGCCACTCAGGAAAGTCCAAAGGCTGGGCTCTGAGTCAGCAGCCAGAGGCAGGCCACTCCCTGCTGTTCTGAGGTCTCGGGGCGTCTATCCCGGTGCTCGGGGCTCAGTCAGCGCTGGAAGAGGGAGCAACAGGCTCCACATCGCAATCATCCACGATCATCCACCAAAACGGAAACGGGCAGAGGGGAGGCGCGGGCAGAGGAGAGGCGTGGGCAGAGGGGAGGCGCGGGCAGAGGGGAGGCGCGGGCAGAGGGGAGGCGCGGGCAGAGGGGAGGCGCGGGCAGGCTGAGTGTTAGCCCCGCGGAGCGAGAAGAGCCGGGAAGATGGCAGGTGCGGAGCTGGAACTCAGACAGTAACAGACAGGGCAGGGAAGGCAGGGACGGCGACAGTAACAGACAGGGGAGGGAAGGTAGGGATGGCGACAGTAACAGGGGAGGGAAGGTAGGGATGGCGACAGTAACAGACAGGGCAGGGAAGGCAGGGACGGCGACAGTAACGGGTAAGGGATCTCGGAGGAGACGGCGAAGCCCCGGACACGAGAGGGGAGGGAACAGTAAGGCACAGAAAGCAACAAGTGTTTCCAGGAAGAAAGTGCCCAATGTCACCAAGAGGTCGAGAAACAGCGGCCTGGGACACTGGGCCGGGAGCCACGGAGGGCAGGGCACAACGTTACCCCGAATGCAGCTCTCTGTCCCCGAGTTGAGCAAAGAAAGAGCTCAGAGCCAGGACTGCACAGAGGAAGGTTACTTAGCATGCGCGGCGGAAGTGCCCTCAAGAGAAGATTCCAGCAGCTGCTCCGAAATGAACCCGCCGGGCTGTGCGGACTCGGGGAGCAAGTTACAGAGGCGAAGGCAGGGAGCTTGAAGACAGGTTCCGGGGTCACCCCAGGACCAGCGGCTGCTGCCCACAGACCCCGGGCTGTAGGCCGCATGGGGCCAGGGCTGAGGAGAGAGAAGAAGGACTCAGCCTGAGGAAGGAGGATGGGCGGGCGCTGGCTGCTTTGTCGTCGGGGCTGTTATGCTTCCTAACGGCGGGGATCGGAGGGCAGGGGCCAGGAGGACCTCGAGAGCATACTGACCAGCTTTCTGGGGGCGTCCTCTAACCTGTGATGCCTCAGCCCCAGCGGTTTGGCCCGGAGGACTGAGCACCGGCCTGCAAACTAAAAGGCCTCAGTCCAATTCTGGCCCAGGGCCCGTGCGGTGCGTGGCTGCGGGCTCAGCCTCTGGCCCCGGTCAGGCACGGGCGGGAGGCCACCAATGGCTGTGTCTCTCTCACATCGATGTTTCTCTCTCCCCACCCTCCCACTCCCTGAAAATCCAAACCTCTGGGAGGAATGACCACAAAGAGCACAGACGGTCCTCCGTCAGTCTCTCCTCCAAAGCAGCCCTGAAGAGACCCCCCTGGACCAGGCCGCAGATCTGCCCGCGCGGGGTGGGGTGCAGGGGTTAAGACCTTGAGGTTTGTTGTCTGGCTGTAAACTACTCGGCCACTTTGGTCGGCTATCTGCCTCAGTTTCCCCGTTCCACTTTGCCACAGGGGGCGGGAGCAGACAGCCAACACAGACCGCTCTGTCAAGCAACGTGGCCGTGAGAGGCAGACGTGAGATGCCCGCCGGTGTCAAGTGAGAGGAACCTGCGCGGATGTGGGGAGGGCGCAGGGGACCGGACGGGGATCCGGGGGACAGATCGGGGCTCTGATGGACACACCCCTTGTTCTCCAGCTGCCAGGCCCGCAGGGGCTGGACCTGCCTCCCGCTCCGGTGTCTCGTGGCCACACGTGGCTCTCCTCTCAGGAACCCCGTGGTCCTTAGGCCTCCGCCTGAAATCACTCCCCCCGCCGCCCCGACTAACTCCCCCCATTCTGCCGACCCCACGGCCAGGGCACCCACCGCTCAGTCAGGTCCCCCGAGTGCTTTCTTTGTGGCGCGTCCCACCGCTGGGGCCGCTCACTTACTGATGGGCAGGGACAGATGTCTGTCCCGTAAGGCCTGGACGGAGGACAGGGGCCTGTCACCACAGGCAGCGGTCAAGCAGGACACAGCCGTGGCCCGGGACGCAGCCGTGGCCCAGCCCAAGAGAATGGCGCCCAGCCTCAGAGGCCCAGCAAAGGCCAGGACCTGGAGCCAGGCGAGGGGACACCTCCCCCTCCTCCCTCATCTCAGAGGAAAAGGGGGAGAGACATTGACAAGCGCCGCCTGGCAGTGGCCCCGCAGGAGGCAGACTCATCCTGGGGGGGGGCCGGGGGCCTGGGGGGGGGGGGGGGGGGGGGGTGGGCAGAGGTGGGCCCAGGCCTGAGGAGGGAGCGCGCTGAGGAAGAGCTGAGCACAGCGAGAGGGAGAGGAAGGGGAAGGAGGAAGGGGGAGCCCTGGCCGGGCCTCCGCCGCTGCGGCAGCACGCGCACAGGAACCGGCCCGCGCTCCCGCGGCCGGAACGACCGGCCAGCAGACGGAGGGCGAGGTCCTCTGCTCCAGGCCAGCTGCAGGGGGGAGGGGAGAGGAGGAACTGGTTTCTGCAGGAACCGCTGGAGTCAGGCGTGTGAAACTAATGACGCGGCAGATGTGGACTTGGAAACCGGCGCACGGATCCTTCCAGAAACCGCAGCTCCCCCGCTCCGCCCGTCTCTAGGACGGACGTTAGACCGGCCAGACCCTGAGGACCGTCAGGCGGCTATCCTCCTGGAGCCGCTTTACAGCACAGCCAGCGGCTGCGGACTGATGACCCCTCCCCCAGCCCCTGCAGTCCGGGGGCGGCATGCTCCCCAGCAGCTCCGGGCCTGGGGTTAGGAAGCCCCGACTGGAGGCCGGAGAGAGCGCGGCCCAGGTCAACCACCAAAAAATCTACACCGCACACACCAACACACGGCGGTCATGGTCATGTCCCGTCTACGCCGCACGCGGTCTGACAGCTCGGCCTCGAGTGTGCCATGCTGGCTCTCGAGGAATCACCAAACAGTAAAATATATTGTTTAAATTAATAGAAACAACACACATTCTGTGGGCAGCACGTAGAGCGTTTAAATTCAAAAAGCAAACTTTACTGAGATATTTCTGATCGCTTGGATTCATTGTTTGTTTTAGGAAAGGGTATCGTTTAAAAAAGAGGTCATGGGGCATACGGAAAGGTCAGGAAAGCTGTCAAGGGCTCCCCTACCGGTGTGGCTCAGTGGATAGAGTGTCAGCCTGCGGAGTGAAGGGTCCCAGGTTCGGTTCCGGTCAGGGCACAGGCCCAGGTTGCGGGCTGGATTCCCAGTGGGGGGCGTGCAGCAGGCAGCGGATCCATGATTCTCTCTCACCATGGATGTTTCTCTCTCTCCCTCTGCCTTCCTCTCTGAGATCAATAAAAACAAATTTGAAAAAGAAAAAAAGGGTCCCCATCAGCCCTTCCCGCAGGAGCACAGCCAGGGGGGGTGTGGGACTGTGCTCTGTCTGCCCGGCAGCCTTCCTTCTGGAAACTGACACCTTTCCCTCCTCCGATGCCAGGGCTGTGGGCACTGCCCGCCCTGGCTGGTACGAAGGCGGACCCGAGGCCCACCAGCAGGAAGAGCGCCGCCCTCCCGGCCCCGTGGTTGGTTCCGGCCCGCGACCGGCCCACGATCGGCCCGCGATCGGCCCTCGATCGGCCAGGCCCACGGAACGCGGGGACTCAGCAGGTACGAGAGGAAGCGCTTTCCCTTCTCTTCAGACCCTGTGCTTTCCCACGGGCAGTGAGCAGCTGAGCAAACGCGGCGATGAATAAGGGAACTGTGGCACTGAGCACTGTCCCCTCTGTCCGGCGACCCCTCTTCCTGCCGCTCTCTTTCCCTCCCCTCCCCACCAGCTCCTGGAGGGGGCGGTGGGCTGCCTGCACTCAGCACGCGTCAGTGACGATGCCCGCTGCCAGGGCAGACACTGAGCTCAGAGCGCGCTGACCCGGGAACCACACTCAGTTCAATTCCTGACATCAGACACTCACGCTGAGATCCGGCGTCAGAGCGAAGGAATGACGGGCACACCTGGGCAGATGGGCACAAAACTGAGCCCTGTAAATGCCCGTAGTGTCAGGCTCGCACGCGGTCCACCACGCGTGGAGGCGAAGGGTCACCCCCACTAAAACTCGAGGACGTGTGAAAGGAAATGCAAAGGACCTGCCCGGGATCTGGCCGCCGTGAGAGAGGTCCGAGGCGGTGCCACATCAGCAGAGGCCCCCCCTCAACCACGCTCTCCTCCCTCAGGTCACGTCTGGGCGCCTCGGTGCTTCTTGCTGGCTGCACGCCGATGGCGGTGTCATGTGAAAAATAACAAATATTCTTCCTCAGCCAGCGGCCCAGGAATGGGGGGAAGGCAGATTTCCAGAGGATGAACACACTGGATGGCAGGACAGAGACCCCCTGAGCTGCAAACCGGGGACGGAGTCAGACAGGGGGCTCCCCGGGAGTGGGGTGAGATGCAGCCAGGCCCAGCGAGACCCGGGAGACTCAGCGGGGTTCTCCCCGCTTCTCTCCAGGTGCACCTGTATTCTCCCCCCCACACCGCCCTCGGTCCCCCCACGGCAGCAGGACACGCTGTCCCTCCCGTGCCGCTCGTGACCGTATGGCCCGTGAGCACGTCAAGGTCAGATCCCTGTCTCTGGGGCCCATTTCACGTTTCCCGGGAAGGGGCCCTGCTGGGCCAAGCCCCGGTTCGAGCCCCAGCACTTCTGCGGGGAGGAGCTCGAGGGCGGGAATGTGTGGGTTACAGGACAGTTCGGGGTTCATGGGGGTCACACAGATGCTCCCAAAGGCCCCCTGCACCGTCCCGCTTGACCTCGGTTTTCCCACCACCAGCATAAGGAACTGTCCCCAAGTCCCCTCAGCCGTCTGCCGAGTGTGCAGTTTGACAGCCCGGAAGGGAAGGAAGCTGAATTCAGAGAAGACGGTGCCCGCACTCAGCACAGCTGAGGGAGCTCACGTCAGCACCGATGTGGAAAGAATGTAAGCCCCGAATCAGCTTCTCCCCCACACACAGGAGCTGGAGGGCTCGGAAGCTGGAGACCCTGCCTCGGTTCAAGGCCAGACCCTGAGCCAGGGGCGCGCACACGCCAGCCAACGGTGACTGGTATGTCGCGGTATGCTCACCCCAGCCTGGGGACGATCCTGCCATCAGGACTAACAGCAGGTGCTGGCCGCCCTCTTACCATGATGGTAACATGTTGAGAAGGGTGAGTGAGTGAGCAGCACACGGCTGGACGGAGAATTCTAGCAAAGTGGCTGCTTGCCCAGTGACCTGCGTAAGGTCAATACCGCTTCCTAAAGGGTCAGGCCCAGACCCACAGGTTAAATCAAGTGGAAGGCGCTTGAGGTGGTGCTCGCAGTGCTGGAGGGGCAGGGAACGGGCGCAGGCGGCCAGCCTGGCCCCTGCCGGCCTGGGCTTTGGGGCAGGCGGCACCGCTGACCGCGCCGCAGAGTCCCGGGAAGACAGCGGCCGGACTGCACCCGCGGGTGCTGTTTGCCCCTGGTGTTTAAGAGCTGCGATCCACGTGAAGCCCCATGTCCAGGTTCCAGCTTCTTGTGACGAGCGAGAAAGTGTGGTGGGACCAGGCTGTGCCCTGGCAGGCCACAAGCTGACGGGGCCTCCTGGCCATCCCTGGACCACAGCAGTGCCCGAGTCCCCGACTGCCTCGTGTGTCCCAGCCTCAGCCCCTTCCCAGCCCTTCCCTGCGGGTCATTTAACTGGCTGACCCCTCCCGGCGAGGAGCGGTCATTATCGTGGGCAGAGAGACGCTGGGCAGAGAGACAGAGAGACCCTGGGCAGAGAGACAGAGACGCTGGGCAGAGACCTGAGCAGAGAGACGCTGGACAGAGAGATAGACGCTGGGCAGAGAGACCCTGGGCAGAGAGACAGAGAGACGCTGGGCAGAGAGACAGAGAGACCCTGGGCAGAGAGACACTGGCAGCCTGTTCCCCTGCTCTTATTCCCTAACGCTTTCTCAGGAAGCCGCTTTTGGAGGACACTTTCAAATCGCCAAATGGCAACCGCAATAGCACTCCATTCACCGAGATCAAAGCCACGCCAGGGACGGGGCTGCGGTTGAAACTGCCTGAACCGAGGAAGTAACGCGGTGGCGGGCTGCAGCGGGCTCCCCGGACTCTGATTAAACACTTCCCCAGCGTGGACAGTGGCTGTGACACTCAACGCACAAACAGCACTTTAAAACGCATTGCCAGCCCTGGCCCGTGTGGCCCAGTGGGTAGAGCGTCAGCCTGCGGACTGCAGGGTCCCAGGTTCGGTTCCAGTCAAGGGCCTGTACCTTGGTGGCGGGCACATCCCCAGTAGGGGGCGTGCAGGAGGCAGCTGATGGATGTCTCTCTCTCATCGATGTTTCTAGCTCTCTACCCCTCTCCCTTCCTCTCTGTAAAAAAATCAATAAAATTTTTTTAAATTTCATTTCCATATATTTAATGTTACATTCACCAAGCTATGCAAACAGAACTTCTCTCCTACTCACAACCTCCACTAATTGAATGTGCAAAAGTTGAATAGCTCCTCATCTTGATTTGACACGGTTTTATGTCACGTGGTAAATAATACAGCAGCTTATGGGGTTTCTTCCCGCAGAGTCTCGGGAAGGTCACACACATCGCCGTTCCCCTCTATCGCCGGCTGAGCCCTCAGAGCGAACCGGGTCGTCCTCCGGGGAAGAGGTCGTGCAGGTGGCAGGACCGTAACCCGCACGCAGAGCTGGCAGCGCAGGCCGCTCCCCGGTTCTCGCCTGTCCTCCAGCCACGCCCACAGGACGCCCCAAGCACCTCCTGACCAGAAGCAAACCCGGGGCCCCTGCCTCACGCTCGCACCAGCCTCCGGGGCCACTGGTCCTCAGTAAAGGCCGCGCCCTCTCTCCCTCCTCCCTGCGGAGCCCAGGGTCCCTGCGCCGGGCCCTCAAACACTCACCTGCTCACTCACCAACCCGCACAGCAGCAGCCGGTGCCGGGCCCGGGTCCGGGGCAGAGCCGGGGGCAGCCGAGACAGAACCCTCCCTCCCAGAGCCGACATCCGAGACCCTCCACTGAGCCCTCGCTCCCACTTCCTGTCACTGAGATTATGGATGGCGACAGGACTGCCTGTGACGTCTGCAAACGAGCAGTGTCACTGAGAACACGTCTCCCTCTCTCTGAGCTGCCGTGGTATTGGTCATTGACAAGTAACATTAATAAATAATAGTTATTGTTATTATTTATAAGTGAGAGAGAGGAGAAAGGAAGGAAGGGGTCTGCTACTCATTGAAACTCGCTCTGTACCAGGAAGGGCAGTGGGTTTTGAGCCCATTTTGCCCGGTTCCATTCATTGCTGGCTACACAGCTCTTACATGTCAGGGACCAAAATGCCCCACTCCAGTCCGGCCAGGATGGAGCTGCTGAGTGTCCCATCACTCCCAAAACGGAGAGTCCTCGCTTCTAAAGTCAGTTATTGGTGAGCTAAACCAGCCAAAAATAAATAAAATACATTATTTGACGTTTCAGCAGGCAGGGGTTGACTGTGATCAAACACCGATCCCCCAGGAAGAGACCACAGACAGCGCACGGGAACGGGCGTTGTTAAAACAGCTTCCAGCACAACACAGCGCTCTTCACACCAAACTGCCAGGAAACCCGTCCGGGGAGAGGTGATCAGCCCGTACAGCCACGCACATGTGTGCACGCACATGCACTCAATCCACGGCGCCCCTCGCGTCTTGTTTCTACACCCTCATCCTCAGGGTCAGTGTCCCCAGCACGAGGCTGTGGGGAGCCGGGCACTGCCCTCGTCCCCATCCATGTCCTGCACGCCCGCCACGGGCACCAGAGGACCCGCAGGCAAACCGCTGGGCCAACAACACCAGCGCCGCCGGTGACACCAGTGGCAATGTCCCCCAGCCCCGGGACCGAAAGCACAGCCCGTGCCCAGGACAGGAGGCTCCTTTTAACCCCCAAGGATTAAAACCCCCAAACCGATCAGCTGCTGCGACCGTGTAGTTTCACATTCAAATCCGGTGAATCCACAGCTCAGACACATCCTCCGAGAGAGGCTCCTGGCCCTCCCGTTCCGTTAGGAGACGCATTCAGGGCCATCACACGGCCCGGGGAACCCCGCCTTCCAGTGAGCGGGGTGTGGGGAGAGGCCTACATCGAGCCGGCAGCACTCAGGCCAGGAGCTGGGGCCAAACCCTCTCACCAGCGCTCGCTCTGGGCCAGCGCTCGGCAAACTCATTCGTCCGCAGAGCCAAATATCCACAGCACGACAATTGGAACTCTTTGGAGAGCCACAATTTTTAAACTTAAACTTCTTCTAACACCACTTCTTCAAAACAGACTCACCCAGGCCGGGGTATTTTGTGGAAGAGCCACACTCAAGGGGCCAAAGAGCTGCAGTTTGCCAACCCCTGCTCTGGGCAAGGAGCGAGTAAGATAGACTGCCAGTCATTCACAAACACTGGTGAGGAGTTCATTTAGATGAACTTGCTTGAAACTCACCTTGTTAAAGGGCTGTACACATGAGCGCTCTCTGAACATGATCCATCCGTTTCTAATGCTCTGATTAATAATAAACAGCGACTCATCAACAAGTCCTCTCCGCGCGCACCTCCCAGGGGATCGTGCCCTCTCTCCAGTGCGGCCCCCGTTCCTGAACTTGTCTCTGAACCGGGGGAGGCAGGAAGGCGTCTCCCCCTCACACTCCGGTCCTGGTGGTGTCTGAAGGCCAGGGCACACCCAGCGCTGCCTCCCGCCCCCGGCCCCCCGGACTGGGCGCCCGCTGGCCCTGCAGGGCGCTTCCGGAAAACCGGGAGCGGAGGACGCCAGCTGCCCAGAGCGGAATGCTAAACAGGCCGAGAGGCTGCCCTGGAGCTCCGGCAGGGGCCTAACTCCTCCGCAGGAGGGACAGCGCCTGCGCTGACGGATAAACTGGGTGACAAATTAATTGATAAACTGGTCCTTACCGGGAACCTCCGGGTTATCCGGAGCAGAAACCAGGAAGGAAAGTGCCGACCCCCAGAAAGCCCCACGGGGAGCAGGAGGCCGGGCCGGGCGGCACTGGCTGGCTGTGGGCGCCTCACTGCCGCCTCAGTGCCAAGGTGGCTCATAAAGCAGGAGAGAGAGTTCCTGAGCGCCGGGTGAACTGCCAAAGACTGACAGACGCTGGCCACCCTCCTGCCGTGCACGACTCTTCCCACTCTCCCCATCGCACTCCTCGACGGGGCACCTTAAGATCCCATCTTCTTCCCAAAGATAAAATAACTCACCAGGCCTGTCACTGGCTGAATCCTGCCGAGAAAAGGCGGGCGCAGAGAAACCAAACGCAGACAGAATGTAAGCTGCTACAACCTCTCTAAACGGTACACTGGAAATATGTATCAAGTAAGAATCAAGTCAAAGATTTGAAATATACAAAGAAGCAGAAAACACTCCTGGAAAAGAAAAAAGAATCCAAAAATATGAAGATAGTGTAAGGAGCCTCTGGGACAACTTTTAAGTGTATCAACATCAGAATTGTGGGGGTGCCAGAAGAAGAGAGACAGCAAGATACTGAAAACCTATTTGAAGAAATAATGTCTGAAAACTTCCCACATCTGGTGAAAGAAATAGACTTACAAATCCAGGAAGCACACAGAGCCCCAAATTAAAGGAATCCAAAGAGGACCACACCAAGACTCATCATAATTAAAATGCCAAGAGCAAAACACCAGGAGAGAATATTAAAAGCAGCAAGAGAAAAATAGTTAATTGCCTACAAGGGAGCACCCCTACGATTGTCAGCTGATTTCTCAACAGAAACGAGGCAGGCCAGACGGGAGTGGCAAGAAATATTCAAAGTGATGAATAGCAAGAACCTACAACCTAGATTACTCTACCTAGTAAAGCTATCATTCAGAATTGAAGGGCAGATAAAGAGCTTCACAGATAAGAAAAAGCTAAAGGAGTTCATCAAATCCAAACCGGTATTGTATAAAATGCTGAAAGGTACTCTTTAAGAAGAGGAAGAAGAAGAAAAAGGTAAAGATAAAAATTATGAACAACAAATACATGCTATCAACAAGTGAATCTAAAAATCAAGTGAATAAAAAATCTGATGAACAGAATGAACTGGTGAATAGAATAGAATCAGGGGCATAGAAAGGGAGTGGACTGACAATTCTCGGGGGAAAGGGGTGAGGGGGGTGCAGGGAGAGACTGGATAAAGATCGTACACCTATGGATGAGGACAATGTGGGGGGAGGTAAGGGCAGAGGGAGGGGTGGGAGCCGGTTAGAGGGGAGCTATGGGGAGAAAAAAGAGGAACAAATGTAATAATCTGAACAATAAAGATATATTAAATAAATAAATAAATAAATCCTTAAAACTTAGCAGGCACTTCGATCCTGCAAATCCACTTCTAGAAACTTCTCTAAGGATAAAAATCTCACAAGTATATACAGAGCGGAGATGTGTGTAGGGATAGAGAGTCTCTGCTGAGTTATTGGTAATAGTGGGGGCAGGGGAGTAAACTAATGTTTAAGAAAAAGAAACTGGTTAAGTTATCAAAGCTCCATATGATGGAATGTTCAATTACTAAACTATTATAAATGATAAGATTCAGATGTTAAGCAAAAAAAAAGGCTAAGAAATAATTACATATGTATGTAGCAAGAGTCCATATTTGTTACCAAAAGATTATATATTAAAAACTACACGTGCATGTACACACACACACACACATACACACGCAAAAGGACCTGATGTTTGATGAGATATGTACTCAGGTAGTGGACTTATGAGCATTTTATAGTTTTTCAACTTTTTACTTTTCTATATTTCAGGTTTTCTACCATAAACACGCATTTCTTTAAAATACCAGGGATATTAGCTGATCATCATAAACGAATTATTAGTTTGGTTCTCAAATATACAATTAAGCTGAAAGGATGGAAGT
>JAAGEH010001557.1:0-16603 GCA_011751065.1 Lasiurus cinereus
TTCCTCCCTCTCTTTTGCCCCTCTACCTCCCTCCCTCTTTCCCTCCTTCCCTTTCACTCTCACTCTCTCTTCCATAATACTTGAGACATCTTTTTGCTCTAAGTGAGGTTGGCACTCCCCTGTAGCTCTCTCAGTGGGTTTCTTTTCCTATCTTTCCCTGTGTTTGTGGGATGAGGGACCAAGGCATTTGGCATCTTTTAGGCACTGCAGAGCTGCTTCCACATTTAATTGAAATTGTTTTACTCTCCTTCAAAGAAAACTGTGTCTTCTTCCCTCCATCAGTATCCCCCTTTGCTGGTGTCTGTTGAAATTTAATTTCTTCCTTACATTTTTTAAGGATGTTGACATATCCTATTTTTTCCTTTCCTTTACAATACCACACGTTCTTCTCATGCTTAAAGCTACCCTTCTTATATTGTTTTTTCTTTTTTCTTTTCTTTTTTTTAATTGAGGCCAGTACCTTTATACATCCAGATAATGAAACCAGAAATCTGGGAATCATAAAGAGGTTTCTTTTCCTGTATTTACCTCATGCTTCATACCTAGTCAGTTACCAAATCCTAGTGATTTGAACTACCTGAGTTAGCAGGTCTTATATTTTCAGGTGAGTGAGGATTGATTACAGACACACGCTGAGATCCCAATGAAAGCTGTACACCATTTCCTCGGAAAATGCACATACACAATCACATCCTCTATTCTAGGGACCCATTTGTCCTCTCTTTGCTTAATGGCCATTGCCTTAGTTTCAGCTTATGTTATTATTTTTTCTCTAGCCCTCTCTACTCTTCCTTAATGTTTCTCTACTAATCCATCTTCCATCTAATACCAGTGTAATTTCATAAATGAATGATTTTTCAATTACATTAATATTCAGATATTTCAATGGTTCCCTTTTATACCAGGGCCTTCCTTAGTCTGGCACTGGCTCACTTTTACACTCCTCCTTCTCTTTCATTATATCCCAGCAATATTGTAGTACTTGGTTTCCTAAACTTTTCATGTATGTCATATCTCTGTGCCTTTGCTTATTCTGTTTCTTCTGTATAGAACTGGCTCCTCTTCCCCTCTGCCTGTGGACTCCTATATTTATTTACTTTCAGAAACCTGTTTAGGTATCAAATCCTCCTCTTTGTTCAACCCTGTCAAGAGTTAATCACTTTGTCCATTGTATAGCTTACTCATGAATGCACATAGTACACAGTACTGTAATTCTTTTTTATAGATCTATATCCCATACTAAGTGGAAAGCTCTTTTGGGGTAGGAACTGGACTGTGTCTTCTAATCTCTTCCAAAACATGTATCCTATAAGAGCAGGAACCTTATCTAACCATCAACCTGTATCCCAAGCACCTGGTGCAGTATTTGGAATGTGGTGGGTACTTGTATTGTTGAACAAATGAATGAATTATTGTTATTCCTATTTTACAGACCAAAGAAACCTGACTCCAAGTATACGAAAATCTGGACTTATACAACAAATAAACTGTGAATTAGTTATTTGAAATCCTGCTCTCTGCCAGGCACTGTAGTAAGCACTGGGTATCTACAGACAGATAAGTCAGCTGCTGCATTTGCTTTTAGCACAGTATCTCCACATCGTAGGTACTTAATAATTATTTAGTAAAAAAGTGGAAAAAATTATTTAACAATAGCATATTGATTAGATTTCTTCACTCAGAAATATTAAGCACTTAAATTGATGAAAGAATCCAGAAAGAAGGGATTGTATAAGAGTCAACTTTCTTATAGAAATATCCTATATTTTGTTTTAGGTGATGTTCACAGGTCTATATAGTTGAAAAAATTATCACCTTGAATACTTAACACAAGTTCAAGAGGCTGAATACTAAGTTAAGCCTCAATATAAAATAAAATAAATTGAGCCAAGCATTATTTACACACGAAGGAGAGAGTGGTGATGCAGACAAATAAGGCCCCTGCCCTTGTAGATCTTCTGTTGTGACGGGGGTTATGATAGTTGGATGTAGTCATTCAAGTTTATGTTTCCAAAGGATATTAAAGAATTGAAAAATGTTTCTGATATAATATTAAGTGAAAAAATTACGATATAGACCGTATGATCTATATCAGTGGTTGGCAAACTCATTAGTCAACAGAGCCAAGTAACAACAGTACAACGATTGAAATTTCTTTTGAGAGCCAAATTTTTAAATTTAAACTTCTTCTAATGCCACTTCTACAAAATAGATTCGTCCAGGCCGTGCTATTTTGTGTAAGAGCCACACTCAAGGGACCAAAGAGCCAAATGTGGCTTGTGAGCCATGGTTTGCCAACCACTGGTGTCTATATCATACGGTGTCAATTATGCTTTTTGTTTTTTAAGTATTTAAAACATATTTTAAAAAAACACCCCAGAACATAGATATATAAATGTTATTTACTCTTGACTGGTGGGATTGAAAGTTACTTTTTTCTAAATTAAAAAAAAATCCTATTTTTTTATAATCTTAAAATAAAAAATATACTGTACAAAATATGCATTATACCTAGCAATTAGTAGGTAACAGTTTTTTTTCATAGTATCGAAAATATCTGTAATAGCACAACATATATCAAACAAGTTCATAGGAAATAGCTGGTCTTACAAGTTTTTTGTTTGATTTTTCTGTATTTCACATTTCTTTACTAAAATCAGCATTAATAAAGTGATTTCTAATTGAGCTTTATAGGCTGTATTATTTTCCTTTATAAAGCTTTTCTATAGTTAAAATGAAGTTTATCATTAAGAAGCAGAGTATACTAAAAGTATTATATAAGTTATTTTGTTGTCATATAGTATGTATCGCTGTTTTTCGACCAGTGTGCTGCAAGAATTTTTAAAAGATGCAATAACTGACTAGTCAGGAATACTGACCTCTTTTCCTTAGATTATAACCCTTCCCCACAAAAGAAAAACAAAACCCAGCAGTCAACACAATAGCTGTCCAGTATGAATAAATCAAAATGACATCCTTTTACCCTAGCCAGTTTTGCTCAGTGGATAAAGTGTTGGCCTGCAGACTGAAGGGTCCCAGATTCAATTCTGGTCAAAGTTATATGCCTGAATTGCAGTTCAATCCTCAGTAAGAACCGTGCAGGAGGCAGCTGATCAGTGATTATCTCTCATTAATGTGCAAGACAGCAGTTCTCCAGTGATGCACCCTGAAATCGGGCTCCCTCCTCTCTGGTTACGGGTGCATCACCGGAGAACCGCATCTCCCTTCCTCTCTGAAATCAATAAAAGTATATATTTTAAACAATATGGTAGGGTTTTCATCTTTACATTCTTTTATTTTTTCATTCCCATCTTTATCAATTTATTTACTTTTTTTTCTTGCTTTCTTCCCCCATTCATTGACTTTTTGACTGAGTTATTTAACCTCTTTTGACTTTATAATTTTGTAATATACAGTATGATACTTAATGTTATTCTACATTCAACAAACATCTATTGAATAACTACTCTTTCAAGATAGTGTACTGTATGTTGGGGCTAATATTCATATAAGGTAATTGCCTGATCTAGAAAATAAGTGTAAATAAATACTTGCAATATAATGTGATAAGTAAGGAAGGGACTGTCATTTATACTCTACATTATTCATTAAGTCATTCATAAACATTTCTTAGAAGTCTACTTTGTTCTAGAAGAGTAGTAGCACACTGTCCTTTTCTTAAAGGTTTATGGAACTCAGCTTTGTAAATAGATAATAACAAAAGGGTAATATGTTAGATAGATTGGACATCTGGATGACCTTCCAGATGACCTTCTGTACATCCTTCCTGACAATCCCAGGGCCAGGGCAGCACTGCCCAAGGTCCTGGGTGCCTGCAGTGGGCCTGAGTGGCACTGCCCAGAGGAGGGAAGCCTGGGTCCTGGGTGCAGGGGCTGACGCAGAGATGGTTAGGGCAATCAGGCAGGCAGGTGAGTGGTTAGGGATCAGGCAGGCGAGCTAGGAGCCAGTGGTCTGGATTTTGAGAGGGTACAGGCCAGGCTGACCCACCCCCATCCTGTGCATGAATTTTGTGCATCGGGCCTCTAGACTATATATACATATGCCTAAGCAACTATTTGATCAGTAGCTAGGACACACGATGATCACCAGGGGGCAGATGCTCAATGCAGAGCTGCAGTGACTTGGCAGCTGCGGTTCTCCGGTGATGCACCCGTAACCAGAGAGGAGGGAGCCCGATTTCAGGGTGCATCACTGGAGAACTGCTGTCTTGCAATCCAGGACCCCTCAAGAGATGTGAGAGAGCTGGTTTTGGCCTGAACCCCACAGGCCAGGCCTAGGGATCCATGCACCTGGCCTCTAATAATGGGATAAAAGAACATGAAAAAGGTCTTGGGAACATATTAGGAAGTGATTAATTTTGCTTTGTGAATTAAGAAAGACTTCTGGAGGAGGCAGTAGTTGATCTTAGTCTTAAAGGATTTACCCAAATGAGCCATAGATTAGAGATAAGCATGGCAAACAGAAGGAATTACTCATACACAGAGAATACCGGAAGACTGCTACTTGGTAATAGCTTTGGGGTGGCTTCAAGCACTTGAGAGATGAGATGCTTGTGAGAAATGAACCTGTCAAAGTAGCTTTGCCATGAGTTGGTGCTTATAGAAACAAGGATTTATTGCAGCACCATCCGAAAAATTTTTGTGATGATGGAAATCTCTGTGCTGCCGAAACTGGTTTGGCTCAGTGGATAAGAGCGTCGGCCTGTGGACAGGGGTCCGATTCTGGTCAAGGGTATGTTTCTTGGTTGCGGGCACATCCCCAGTGGGAGGCGTGTAGCAGGCGGCTGATCGATGTCTGTCTCTCATTGATGTTTCTTAACTATCCCTCTCCCTCTCTGTAAAAAATCAATAAAGTATATTAAAAACAAATCTCTGTGCTGGTAACTTCAGTAGCCAGTTAGGCACATGTATGGCTGTTAAGCTGCTGAATTGTGACAAATGTGTCTTAGAAACAGGATTTTGAGTTTTACTTAATTTTAATAAATAGTCACACCTGTGTTTTAATTACGTTTTTTACTTTGTATATTTTATGATGCTTTGACATCTTGGGGCCTTGGTTGGCCTTGGAGAACCTGACCCTCCCAGGTTCAGCTAATTCCCAAAGATAATAAACAACTTGGCTGTGGAGCTCACCTTTCATATGCAAATCAACCAATCCAAAGCCTACACCTTACCCTACCACCTGTATGTAAATCACTAACCAAACAGGATTTCCCTTGTCCCAAATCACCCTGAGTCAGGTATGAAACTAGGGACCACCTCAATAGCTGAGAGCCCACTGAAATTATTCAGTCCTAAACTGTTTACTCTGCCCCACCTTGCTGTTTCCTGGAAGCCACAAAAGCTTGTGCCCAGGCTTTCCTGCCACCTTCCACCTGATCAACTCTGGTACTTCCCCCTGTGTCCTGGGTGGCATGGTATGTCCACTCCTCTTGGGAACTGTAATAAACTTTTCTTAAAGGCAGTTGTCTCTGTGTCATCTTATATCTGATTAAAACAAACTCTTGAGTACAAATTAAAGCAGTCTGGCTAGTGCTACTATACGTACAGCACAGATACATAGCTAGGCCTCTCCCTCCCAAGAAGCAGTTCTTTTTCATTTCTAGAACTTTAATTAAAGGATCTATATGGAATGTTTCCACTTCGGTTATGAAAATAGAATAGCCAGCATGACAGGTAAGATCCTTATCCTCACAGAGCTTCATGCAGGTGACTAAAAGATTATACCTCTTGCCCCAAATTTCTATCATATAGCATTGAGCTGGCAAAATAGTTTTTCAAAGCAATTGCCTCTAATATCCTTAGTCTCTTACTAAAAGCTAACATTTATTGTTATATTTTTTCTGTGCCAGGAATAAATAGGTTGTTTCATTTAGAGCTCATAACAAACCTTTGGCATTGTGTTATATAAAACAGTTTCATGCCCTGGCTGATTGGCTCAGTGGACAGCGTCGGGCTGAAGACCCAAGAGTCCCGTGTTCTATTCCAGTCAAGGGCACATGCCTGGGTTGTGGGCTTGATCCCCAGTTCTAGACTATACCTGCTTAAGTACAGTTTATCCACATGAAAAATGGGAATAATAATGATACCTCCCAAATATAATTGTTTAAGCTAACAGTGTTAAATGAGATAAAACAGTTGTACTCTTAGTATATTCATTATCTTTTAACTTTTATTAGTATGCCTTGGCATATAATCTTCCATTTCTTCCTACTAAGCTATTTTTACATAGTGCTTAGGAAAGGACCCAATAGGCCCTGAGGGAAGGATGTCAAATGATAACTCAGGACAGAAAGGATTCCCTGGATACTAATCAACATTTGATAAAAACATGCTAAAATGTTTATCTTCCAGTATGTTTATCTCCACAGGCATAGGGACCATTTCATTTATGTCACTTGTATTTCCTGTGCCCCAGAACGGTGTTGAGAACTAAAGGCACTTGAAGAACACTTATGGAATAAGATGTATCTAACAATGAGAACATTTCATATACAAGAATTTTAATTAGTTTTTTAAAATAGTAGCTTTTACACGACATTTACATGTTTCTTTAGGAATCACTATACCTTACCAAAAAATGTGAAGCATTGAAACTAAAAAGTTAAAATGTGTTCTGTCTGAAATTATTTATGAATGGTAAAATACAGATATTCTGATGTATGCTTTTAAACAGTAAAATATTTTCTAAACCTATAAAATCTATCACACATTGAATTTGATTTATAATTATGGGTCATATTTCCTGAAAAATGATAAACACGAATATACTTAGGATAATAACAGGATATTTGATATAGGACCTATCTCTGAAAATTTTGTTTTCTGTTTCACAAGTCTCAAGTTAGTCCACAAATGAAATGAGGAGGTCGGAGGTAAAGGTGCCTTGATTTACTGATTCATGGTTTCAAAGATGAATATTTAAGAAATTAGAAGTAAAGAATAAAGAGTGTGCTCGAGGATGAGACATGCTATTGGAGTTCTACTGCGAGAGCACCGCAGACTAACATGTGCATGTTTAGTTTCAGAATGGCTTCGTTTATTGCCTTTCCTGGGTATACTTGCACTACTTGGCTACCTTGCAGTTCGTCCATTCTTCCCAAAGAAAAAACAACAGAAGGATAGTTTGATTAATCTTAAAATACAAAAGGAAAATCCCAAAGTGGTGAATGAAATAAACATTGAAGATTTGTGTCTTACTAAAGCAGCTTATTGTAGATGTTGGCGTTCTAAGACGGTAAGATGTCCATTTATACATACACTACAATTTTGTGTAATTAAAATGTTTTCCTTCTGAAATCCTTAAGTTTGAGGTTCTGTGAGATGAGAAGTTTTTCCATAGTGTTTACTATTGAAAGTCTGTATTCCTAAATTAAAGTTTGCATTTTATGATCCATATTACCTAAATTAGGAAAGTTAGAGCAGCAAGGAATAATAAAGATCTGACATTTTCACAATGTTTTAGCAATTAGCTAAAGTAACAGTTTAAAATACGTCTATAGTATAAGAGAGGACATAAGGTTTAGTGGAAGAGTTTAAGCTTTGGAGTCTGAATAAATTGTGGTTAAAGCTGATGTCTGCCACTTAGAGCAGTGGTTCTCAACCTTCCTAATGCTGCGACCCTTTAATACAGTTCCTCATGTTGTGGTGACCCCCAACCATAAAATTATTTTTGTTGCTACTTCATAACTAATTTTGCTACTGTTATGAACTGTAATGTAAATAACTGATATGCAGGATGTATTTTCGTTGTTACAAATTGAACATAATTAAAGCATAGTGCTTAATCACAAAAACAATATGTAATTATATATTGTGAAATATTTATTTCTAATTACAAATAAATGAAATTTTGTCTTGAATCGTGGTGTAGCATGGGCAACAGTCTTCATATGACAACAGTAAACTACATTGCTACACTTTGCTACACCGAGGAGCAGTCTGTTGGTTCCTAAGACCATGGGAAATATGTGTTTTCCGATAGTTAGGCCACCCCTGTGAAAGGGTCGTTCGACCCCCAAAGGGGTCGAGACCCACAGGTTGAGAACCGCTGACTTAGCATATGACTTTGGGCAAGTTACTTTAATCTCTGATTTCTAATTCTGATAATATATCAACATCATAGACATTTTCAAGGATTCAGTGAGAAGATGTATATACAGTGCCTTATATTATGAGCTAGTAAATGTCTTGATGAGATCTGTTCTACTTTAATCAGGTTATTTGAGGTTTTAAGTATAATAATGTTTATCACATCATCCTTTAATAGCAAAGTGTTAGAAACAATCTAGAATCTTATAATAGAGGGATGATTAAAGTATGGTGTAATAAAAATGATGGTGTGCCCAGCCAGTGTGGCTCAGTGGTTGAGTATTGACCTATGAACCTAAAGGTCATGAGTTTGATTCCTAGTCAGGGCACATACTCTAGTTTCGGGCTCGATCCCCAGTAGGTTGTGTGCAGGAGACAGTCAATTGATGTTGATGTTTCTATCTCATTAATGTTTCTATCTCTCCCTCTCCTTTCCTCTCTCTCTAAAATCAGTAAAAGCATATTTTTTAGAATAATGGGGTATTAGGAAGCCACTACAAATCATGTTTTAAAGAATATTTAATGGCATGAAAGCATAATGCAAGTAAGACAAGTATATTAGTTTTTTTTAAATATGTTTTTATTGATTTTTGAAAGAGAGGAATGGAGAGGATAAGAAGGAGAGAAAAGGAGAGAAAAATTGAAACTTAGAAATGTGCCCTGACTGAGAGTTGAACCTGTGACCTTTCTGTGCATGGGATGATGCTCAACCAACTGAGCCATGCAGCCAGCTTATTAGTTTTTGTTTTAAATAAAAATGAATACATACAAAAATGCAGAGGAAAAATATGCTAAAATGTTCATTGTTACCTATTAGCGAATTTTAAAAACTATTTTTAATTTTTCAAAAATTTTATAATGTGCATGAGTTTTAAATAAGAAAATATTTTAATGTATTTTTTATGTAAATTAATTCTTTTTAAATTTCAGTAAATGAATAGGTGATTTCAAATTTAGAGCTCCACAGAGAACAAAAGCTTATTATGATCCCCTTTTAAACATGTTTTATTGCCTCATATGGAATTATCCAAAACTTTTTACTTAAAATCTACACCAAATACTGAATTAACTATTTAAAATTGTTAGATTTGCTGTGATATGAAAATGGAGTCAGGTTAGGTGTAGAATATATCTATTACTGAGGCATGCTATCTGATGTGGGTTTTTTTTCCAAAGTAATGTACATTTCACAAATACGTCTACTTCTTGAATCATTTAAAATAACACTTGTAATTCTTTTTCCTTTCTAGTTTCCTGCCTGTGATGGTTCACATAATAAACACAATGAATTAACAGGAGATAATGTGGGCCCACTAATACTGAAGAAGAAAGAAGTATAATAGTAATGAATTAGGATTGAATTGTGTGCTGTAAAATCTTATATCTTTTCATTTTTTGTGTATAGATCTTTCAAGAAATGGTGGTCTTAATTACTACTACTGGTGGAGTAATTATTTCTGCCAATTTATTTTCTTGCTACACTACTGTTTATATTTGATACTTCATATATTCAATCATATAGAAATTAAATTGTACAACCCTTTTATTCTGACTTCAAAGAATGAATGTATTTTCCTCCAATAAAACCAACACTTCTGATTTTAACTAATTGAGGAAATATCTACGTCTGGGGCGATAGGTCCCACACTATTTCTTTGAAAACCAATCTTTTCAATAGAATATATAATTTACAATTTTCTCCCTACTCTATTAAACATACTATCTTTCAGTTTTCTTCTGTTTTGATCATTTGAAGGACTTGTTTCTTTTTCAGCCTTCCACGCTCCATTCTTTTTAGATCAATAAGAAAAATATTGCTCTTAAGAATTACTTGGTTTTTCAAAGAGATAAACTCTTCTATTTAGAAAGATTGTTGTCTAGTAAATATAAGTATCCCAATTTCAGGGAAGGTGAGAACTGGATATAAAATGTTCCAATAAGGAGCACTTATTTACATTACAAAAGTTTGTTTACTTAACAATGGGCTTGTTTGCCTCTGTTTAGGTATATTGTGTATCTTGAGCTATTTGACTCACTGACAGGGTTGGGAGGGGTGGCAAGAACACTTATACCTAAACTCATGAGCTGCTGAAATTTGAAGGTCAATGAGAAATAAACATATTTTTTAAAAAATTTCGGTGGTCAAAATTGTATTTATATGAACATTTTCCTTTTTATAACAGTGTAAGCCAATAAACAGAATACAAAAAATTTGCAAGATAAACTTACCGGAGAAGCTTTAAAACATTTGTAAATTTTAAGCCTAAGAGTCTATTAGTTTCATCTTATATTGTATTACAGTAACTATATTATTAGCTATTCTAACTCTGTCTATTAAAGGTAGAATCCATAGAGTCAATACCCTATGCCTTCATTGTAAGTGGAGAAGTTATGACATGTAACTTTTTTTCCAATCATAAGGTTATTGAGCACTTAATGTACCAGACACTGCCCTGAGCATGGTACCTGAGTTTTTAATTTATTACATGTAATGACAATAGGTTTTATTGTGTGATCTTGACTTTCACATGACCAACAGCAGGAATTTTAAAGTTAGGGTTAGTAAAGTAGTTTTGGTTTTGAGACATTTTAGAAGGTATAAATCTAAAATTATTGTTGTTATTTCCTCACCTGTGAGGAGGGACAAATATAAAATTGTTCTCATTTTGGTTCTGGGTATTATTTTCTGAAACCTTCACTTCAACAACTCTAAAGGGACTTCTCTTTCAGGTTAACCAGTTATTTTCACACAGTTGATCACAAGACTAGGAAATAACCTCCTCACCAAAAGCTTGAATAAGCCTGGTCTGTGGTCATGAAATGCTTTTCTTTAAATGTTTCTCAGTAACTCACAGCAAAATGTTTGCACATGTCCTAGTGGTTCCCATACTTAGATTTCATAGGAGAAGAGAAAATTTCCTAAAAACGTGGGGATTAAAATGAAATTATCAATTTAAAATTTTGTCAAGTAACATTTACAAAATTGAAAACAAATGATCTCCTAAAAGGTAATTTTAACATCCTGAAAGGAAGAAGGTATACTCTCATTAAAGTTTCCTTCAACATTTTTAATTGTTTAAATATGTTGAAGAGTTATTCCCAAATATTTTTCCCACCTGTGCAAATTTTTGAGAAGCCTGGGGCTGGTAGCAAGCTGTTATTTTTATAACATGATACATTATGATCAGTTGCTGTCACTTCCTCTTGTAAATTCACAGAATTCCATCATGTCTTCCTTAAGAAATAGACATCTAATAAGCAACTGCATCTGAATTAATACAACACAAGATAACTTAGCTCTTGAAATACTTACCTTGAGTTTCTAAAACCTCTAAGAATGACTCTGTTTATTGAAGTAATCTTCATGATTATATTTACTACTACTTACCCAGGGAGCTACTCATTGCCTTACTCAGCAAGATCACCACCATTACATAAGTAGGTATTCAAAACTTGAGCAGGCTTCAGGTATTAATGATTCATTCATTCATATGGATAATTGAGCAAGTTGTATTATGAAAAGCACATTACAAATCAGCTTTGAATTCAATGCCTCATATAATGATTCATTAAATTGCTTTTGTATTTTGTTACCTAGTTTGTTAATAAGTTTATGCAAAGCCAATTAAGCCATCTGCTGATCTATATAGTTTTACTTTCCTTATATGGTCTTCCTTTAGAACCATGCCTTCGTACTCTTCTGCAAAGAGTTTTACTCTTTCAAAACTCTATTGTTCAACAGGGTTCTTAAATTATAAAATTATGGTGGATATTTTATTTACTAGTGACCATAAGCATCCAACTAGTTGACTTCATTCATTTAGATTGTAATTGTGGCAGCAGCGCCAATCTGGAGAAGACCAGGAGAGATGTACTAGTAAAGCACATGTACTTTGTTCAGACATGAATGCTTCAGGTCCCCCAGAGTCTCCTTTTTCTTGTCACACCTGATTCTAACATGTTTGGTTATCTGATTTCTGCTGGACAAATCACAGGTATCTACAGGGTCCCGTGAGAGGTAGGGAAAAAATAAAACGACAGCTTAGTACAGGGGAAGAGGAAACCAAAAAATAAATGTAATGTGAAAAGCCTAGCACCTCAAAACCATTTAATAGAGGATCCTGCACATCACAGTCCCATCAAAATATACAAGTCATGTTTGATGATGAATTTGAATCAAGAAAATACTATATGATATTTAAAATATGCTTATTTTAGAAAGGAAAGGATAGGGAGGGAAACGGAGAGAGGGAAAGAGAAAACATTGATTTGAGAAACACCAATTTGTTGCCTCCTGTACACACCCCAACTGGGGATTGAACCCACAACCTGGGTATGTTCCCTGACCAGGAATCAAACCGGTGACCTTTTGGTGCACAAGATGATGCTTAACCAACAGAGCCAGGTCAATACTTATGTTATATGGCCTTAAGAAGGTAGGATATGTGTTGTATTTGATGATTCCAGTTTCTACTTAAAATAGTTAAAAGCTCAGTGCTTAAAGTGATACATCCTGGCCCTAGCTGGTTTGCTCAGTGGGGAGAGCGTCGGTCTGCAGATTTGAAGGGTCCCAGGTTCTATTCTGGCCAAGGGCATATGTCCAGGTTGCGGGCTCAGTCCCCAGTGCTGGAGAGGGAGGGTGTATGTGTGCAGGAGGTAGCGAATCAATGATTCTCGCCCATCATTGATGTTTCTATCTATCCCTCTCCCTTCCTCTCTGAAATAAATAAAAATATATTTTCAAAAAATAAAGTGGTATATCCTGGCTGAAAATTTGTGTAGGAAATAGCTTGACTCATTCCTGATATTTGGAGCCTTATTATAGGAAGTTTTTCCATTCAATGGGAACAGTTTTTATTTCATGACTAATTCATTACAAAATTTAATTTGTTAAAGTATGAGGAAAACTAAATAAAGGAATGGTGACTTAAACCACATGATTTGATTTGTGTTAGGTGACCTCCTCCCTCTCAGAAGATTACAATCACATTTAAAAACCACTCAGCTGCAGTTCACTGACAGCCTCACGGCCTTGCTGGCCCTTTGCACAGAAGATGGAATGCAGAGGACTCCATGGCTATTCTTTGGTTGGTTTATTGTTTGAGCTGTGCTGCATCATCAGAGGTTGGGCTTTAGTTTGTCAGAAAAGTCTTTTACTGGAAACTCACTTTATTTTATCATGTTCACATGGTCTACTTTTAACTTTTGCTCCAGTTTCGTAAAGTCATATAGCAAACATTATTTTAATATAAAAAGTAGGCAGTCCTTATTAGGTGCTATATTAGCAAGTGTAATAATTTTATATTAGTTATGGTCTCGAAAGACATTGAAAACCTGTTAGAGGCATGTTTATGTCTTTCAATCAGAGGACATCACTCTCCTTTGGTTTAAATGCTGATTCTTTGCTTACAAAGTGTACTAATCTCTGTGACTCTATTCTCAAAGCTCAGATATCAAACAGATCAGCCACAATCTTAACAAATTCCTGATCTCTGTTATAAGGCTGTAATTTTCCAAAAAATGTAGAAAAGGGGAATAAATTGCATAATTACAGAGATGAACCCTGTACTAGCGAGAAAACTGTCAACAATGTAGTAAATTTTTAATTTCCTGTAATTTTTATTAATATTCACCATGCATTCCTCTGCATTATCACATTAAAGATAGGTATCTCTAACATCCATTCAACAAATTTAAGAAATGCAAAACCTAGAAATACAGAATTTTCAACTATATTAAATGCTGTCAAGAAGTAAAATAAGATGAAAATAGAAAAATGTTCACTTTAAAATGATGTGTGCGGAGGAGAAACCAAAATGGTGACATAGGTAAACACCTGAACTTGCTGCCTTGCACAACCACTTCAAGACTACAACTTAAAGACAAATGGATAGCATGCAGAACCACAGGAAGGTTGGCTGAGTGGAATTTATGGAACTAGAAGGAAAGAGAAAAGTGCACTGAGACTGGGAGGAGGGGTAGAGGTGCGGAAGTGAAGTGTGGAGGTACAGAGGAGCGCATGTGGAATGGGATAGCAACTGGGTACGGTGTTGTCTTTTTCAACCAGGAGGGAGATACAAGCTCCCAAATGCTCTGAACTCCAGTTCCAGGTCAGACTCTGGGGACCCAGACTCATACTGGGAGAAACTGGGCTGTCTAGCATTGGGCAGAAACACAAGGGTGGCTCTCTCTCAGAGGTGCTTGCAGCAATCATTGTTCCTGCACGGGACTGCGGGACACAGAGACCTGGGGACCTCTTTGGGAAAGGGGTGATGGTCAACCATTGCTGTTTGCTCTACCCTGGTTATTCCCTGATACCCCACCTCACTCAATTTACAACCCAGCCAAAGCTGTGTGCAGAGACTTTTGCATATGAATGGCCTGGCCTTTTGCAATCTACAACGTAACAAACCACAGCTGGGTCAGAGAGCCCCAGAGCTTCCAAAAGAAGGACCAAGGCTGGACAACAGCTTGTACTGCTTCATAGCCGGGCCTTATCTGAGCACCTCCAAACCCCAAACAAAAAGGAGGAATCTGCAAATCTCTCTGTAGCTTCTGCTGGGTAGCCTCAGGCAGGGGTTGACTTTGTTTTTTTTTATTTTATTTATTTTTTTAATTTTAATTAAATCTTTTTTATTCAGATTATTACATTTGTTTTTCTTTTTTCCCCTCCATAGCACCTCTCCACCCAGCTCCCACCTTTCCCTCCCTCCCGTTGACCTCATCCATAGGTGTATGATTTTTGTCCAGTCTCTCCCTGTATACCCCTCACCCCTTTCCCCCTGAGAATTATCAGTCCACTCCCTTTCAATGCTCCTGATTCTAGTATATTCACCAGTTTATTCTGTTGATCAAATTTTTAATTCACTTAATTTTTAGATTCACTTGTTGATAGATACGTATTTGTTGTTCATAATTTTTTGACTTTAATCTTTTTCTTCTTCCTCTTCTTAAAGAGTGCCTTTCAGCATTTCATATAATACTGGTTTGGAGTTGATGAACTCCCTTTAGCTTTTTCTTCTCTGTGAAGCTCTTTATCTGCCCTTCAATTCTGAATGATAGCTTTGCTGGATAGATTATTCTTGGTTGTAGGTTCTTGCTATTCATCACGTTGAATATTTCTTGCCGCTCCCGTCTGGCCTGCATCATTTCTGTTGAGAAATCAGCTGACAGTCGTATGGGTGCTCCCTTGTAGGTAATGAACTGTTTTTCTCTTGCTGCTTTTAATATTCTCTCTTTGTCTTTTGCTCTAGGTGTTTTAATTATGATGTGTCTTGGTGTGGTCCTCTTTGGATTCCTTTTATGTGGGGTTCTGTGTGCTTCCTGGACTTGTAAGTCTATTTCTTTTACCAGATATGGGAAGTTTTCAGTCATTATTTCTTTAAATAGGTTTTCAGTATCTTGCTCTCTCTCTTCTTCTGGCATCCCAACAATTCTGATGTTGAATGTTTTATGCTTCTTTATATTTCAAATTTTTTACTTGATTCTTGCCTTTCTCTAGTCTGCTGTTAGGACTCTGTATAATATTTTTTTATTTCAGTCAGTGAATGTTTAATTTTTAGTTGGTCCTTTTTCATCTTTAGTTGGACCTTTACCATCTCTAGTTGGCTCTTTTGCATCTCTAGTTGGTCCTTTTTCATCTCCTCTTGGGACTTGATAAATTTATCCATCTTTTTTAGCATATTCTTGAAAAACCTTATAAGAGTGGTTTTGAACTCTATATCCAGTCGTTTTTTTTTTTTCTCCATTTCTTTTGTTTGTGATCCCGTCCCTTGTCTCGGCATTTTCACTATGTCGGGGAAACTTCTGCGTTGAATTCAGCCTTATAATGCCAGACTTGCAAAACCGAAGAAGCCTCTGTTGAGCTTGGGGTGGGTGGAGTCTCAGGGCTTAAGGGACTGCCTTGCCTTCCAGTCGGCCCCGCCCTCCACGGCCCCTGAGTCTCACGTGACTGGGTAATCGCTGGAGCAGTTCTTGTGCCGGAGCGCCCGCAGTGCCTCTAGACCGCTGCCTTCCCAGGTCCCCTGCACACCACGACCACACGAATCTAGGTCCCCAGGGTTTCACCTGAAACAGGGGCTTAGTGGAGTCAGAAGTGGCACAGTTGGGAGGGTCTGTCTTCCGCCCACTCGAGAAAGTCAGCGGTACAATCAGCAATCTGTCCTCTGCGCAGTGCCGTGCGCGCCGCCACCAGCCCTCTGATCTTTTGCGACTCCCCTAAATTTCCGGCACTTCTCCCTTTTCACAGTCCAAACTCACCCTGTATGAGTTTCGGCTGGATCTGGGGTTTAGTATTGTAAGATAAGGGATTCAATGCTGTTGTGAGTCTCCGTTTCCCTCCTGCCAGAGAAAGCCAGCGGGTACTCCGGCACCTGCTCTCTCCGCGTGTGCGTCTCCGTACCTCAGCTTTTTACAGCTCCTCTGGGTCTCCGTGAGCCCCTCTCTTTCCTCCCTCTCTTTTGCCCCTCTACCTCCCTCCCTCTTTCCCTCCT
>JAAGEH010001558.1:0-16609 GCA_011751065.1 Lasiurus cinereus
TTCCTCCCTCTCTTTTGCCCCTCTACCTCCCTCCCTCTTTCCCTCCTTCCCTTTCACTCTCACTCTCTCTTCCATAATACTTGAGACATCTTTTTGCTCTAAGTGAGGTTGGCACTCCCCTGTAGCTCTCTCAGTGGGTTTCTTTTCCTATCTTTCCCTGTGTTTGTGGGATGAGGGACCAAGGCATTTGGCATCTTTTAGGCACTGCAGAGCTGCTTCCACATTTAATTGAAATTGTTTTACTCTCCTTCAAAGAAAACTGTGTCTTCTTCCCTCCATCAGTATCCCCCTTTGCTGGTGTCTGTTGAAATTTAATTTCTTCCTTACATTTTTTAAGGATGTTGACATATCCTATTTTTTCCTTTCCTTTACAATACCACACGTTCTTCTCATGCTTAAAGCTACCCTTCTTATATTGTTTTTTCTTTTTTCTTTTCTTTTTTTTAATTGAGGCCAGTACCTTTATACATCCAGATAATGAAACCAGAAATCTGGGAATCATAAAGAGGTTTCTTTTCCTGTATTTACCTCATGCTTCATACCTAGTCAGTTACCAAATCCTAGTGATTTGAACTACCTGAGTTAGCAGGTCTTATATTTTCAGGTGAGTGAGGATTGATTACAGACACACGCTGAGATCCCAATGAAAGCTGTACACCATTTCCTCGGAAAATGCACATACACAATCACATCCTCTATTCTAGGGACCCATTTGTCCTCTCTTTGCTTAATGGCCATTGCCTTAGTTTCAGCTCATGTTATTATTTTTTCTCTAGCCCTCTCTACTCTTCCTTAATGTTTCTCTACTAATCCATCTTCCATCTAATACCAGTGTAATTTCATAAATGAATGATTTTTCAATTACATTAATATTCAGATATTTCAATGGTTCCCTTTTATACCAGGGCCTTCCATAGTCTGGCACTGGCTCACTTTTACACTCCTCCTTCTCTTTCATTATATCCCAGCAATATTGTAGTACTTGGTTTCCTAAACTTTTCATGTATGTCATATCTCTGTGCCTTTGCTTATTCTGTTTCTTCTGTATAGAACTGGCTCCTCTTCCCCTCTGCCTGTGGACTCCTATATTTATTTACTTTCAGAAACCTGTTTAGGTATCAAATCCTCCTCTTTGTTCAACCCTGTCAAGAGTTAATCACTTTGTCCATTGTATAGCTTACTCATGAATGCACATAGTACACAGTACTGTAATTCTTTTTTATAGATCTATATCCCATACTAAGTGGAAAGCTCTTTTGGGGTAGGAACTGGACTGTGTCTTCTAATCTCTTCCAAAACATGTATCCTATAAGAGCAGGAACCTTATCTAACCATCAACCTGTATCCCAAGCACCTGGTGCAGTATTTGGAATGTGGTGGGTACTTGTATTGTTGAACAAATGAATGAATTATTGTTATTCCTATTTTACAGACCAAAGAAACCTGACTCCAAGTATACGAAAATCTGGACTTATACAACAAATAAACTGTGAATTAGTTATTTGAAATCCTGCTCTCTGCCAGGCACTGTAGTAAGCACTGGGTATCTACAGACAGATAAGTCAGCTGCTGCATTTGCTTTTAGCACAGTATCTCCACATCGTAGGTACTTAATAATTATTTAGTAAAAAAGTGGAAAAAATTATTTAACAATAGCATATTGATTAGATTTCTTCACTCAGAAATATTAAGCACTTAAATTGATGAAAGAATCCAGAAAGAAGGGATTGTATAAGAGTCAACTTTCTTATAGAAATATCCTATATTTTGTTTTAGGTGATGTTCACAGGTCTATATAGTTGAAAAAATTATCACCTTGAATACTTAACACAAGTTCAAGAGGCTGAATACTAAGTTAAGCCTCAATATAAAATAAAATAAATTGAGCCAAGCATTATTTACACACGAAGGAGAGAGTGGTGATGCAGACAAATAAGGCCCCTGCCCTTGTAGATCTTCTGTTGTGACGGGGGTTATGATAGTTGGATGTAGTCATTCAAGTTTATGTTTCCAAAGGATATTAAAGAATTGAAAAATGTTTCTGATATAATATTAAGTGAAAAAATTACGATATAGACCGTATGATCTATATCAGTGGTTGGCAAACTCATTAGTCAACAGAGCCAAGTAACAACAGTACAACGATTGAAATTTCTTTTGAGAGCCAAATTTTTAAATTTAAACTTCTTCTAATGCCACTTCTACAAAATAGATTCGTCCAGGCCGTGCTATTTTGTGTAAGAGCCACACTCAAGGGACCAAAGAGCCGAATGTGGCTTGTGAGCCATGGTTTGCCAACCACTGGTGTCTATATCATACGGTGTCAATTATGCTTTTTGTTTTTTAAGTATTTAAAACATATTTTAAAAAAACACCCCAGAACATAGATATATAAATGTTATTTACTCTTGACTGGTGGGATTGAAAGTTACTTTTTTCTAAATTAAAAAAAAAATCCTATTTTTTTATAATCTTAAAATAAAAAATATACTGTACAAAATATGCATTATACCTAGCAATTAGTAGGTAACAGTTTTTTTTCATAGTATCGAAAATATCTGTAATAGCACAACATATATCAAACAAGTTCATAGGAAATAGCTGGTCTTACAAGTTTTTTGTTTGATTTTTCTGTATTTCACATTTCTTTACTAAAATCAGCATTAATAAAGTGATTTCTAATTGAGCTTTATAGGCTGTATTATTTTCCTTTATAAAGCTTTTCTATAGTTAAAATGAAGTTTATCATTAAGAAGCAGAGTATACTAAAAGTATTATATAAGTTATTTTGTTGTCATATATAGTATGTATCGCTGTTTTTCGACCAGTGTGCTGCAAGAATTTTTAAAAGATGCAATAACTGACTAGTCAGGAATACTGACCTCTTTTCCTTAGATTATAACCCTTCCCCACAAAAGAAAAACAAAACCCAGCAGTCAACACAATAGCTGTCCAGTATGAATAAATCAAAATGACATCCTTTTACCCTAGCCAGTTTTGCTCAGTGGATAAAGTGTTGGCCTGCAGACTGAAGGGTCCCAGATTCAATTCTGGTCAAAGTTATATGCCTGAATTGCAGTTCAATCCTCAGTAAGAGCCGTGCAGGAGGCAGCTGATCAGTGATTATCTCTCATTGATGTGCAAGACAGCAGTTCTCCAGTGATGCACCCTGAAATCGGGCTCCCTCCTCTCTGGTTACGGGTGCATCACCGGAGAACCGCATCTCCCTTCCTCTCTGAAATCAATAAAAGTATATATTTTAAACAATATGGTAGGGTTTTCATCTTTACATTCTTTTATTTTTTCATTCCCATCTTTATCAATTTATTTACTTTTTTTTCTTGCTTTCTTCCCCCATTCATTGACTTTTTGACTGAGTTATTTAACCTCTTTTGACTTTATAATTTTGTAATATACAGTATGATACTTAATGTTATTCTACATTCAACAAACATCTATTGAATAACTACTCTTTCAAGATAGTGTACTGTATGTTGGGGCTAATATTCATATAAGGTAATTGCCTGATCTAGAAAATAAGTGTAAATAAATACTTGCAATATAATGTGATAAGTAAGGAAGGGACTGTCATTTATACTCTACATTATTCATTAAGTCATTCATAAACATTTCTTAGAAGTCTACTTTGTTCTAGAAGAGTAGTAGCACACTGTCCTTTTCTTAAAGGTTTATGGAACTCAGCTTTGTAAATAGATAATAACAAAAGGGTAATATGTTAGATAGATTGGACATCTGGATGACCTTCCAGATGACCTTCTGTACATCCTTCCTGACAATCCCAGGGCCAGGGCAGCACTGCCCAAGGTCCTGGGTGCCTGCAGTGGGCCTGAGTGGCACTGCCCAGAGGAGGGAAGCCTGGGTCCTGGGTGCAGGGGCTGACGCAGAGATGGTTAGGGCAATCAGGCAGGCAGGTGAGTGGTTAGGGATCAGGCAGGCGAGCTAGGAGCCAGTGGTCTGGATTTTGAGAGGGTACAGGCCAGGCTGACCCACCCCCATCCTGTGCATGAATTTTGTGCATCGGGCCTCTAGACTATATATACATATGCCTAAGCAACTATTTGATCAGTAGCTAGGACACACGATGATCACCAGGGGGCAGATGCTCAATGCAGAGCTGCAGTGACTTGGCAGCTGCGGTTCTCCGGTGATGCACCCGTAACCAGAGAGGAGGGAGCCCGATTTCAGGGTGCATCACTGGAGAACTGCTGTCTTGCAATCCAGGACCCCTCAAGAGATGTGAGAGAGCTGGTTTTGGCCTGAACCCCACAGGCCAGGCCTAGGGATCCATGCACCTGGCCTCTAATAATGGGATAAAAGAACATGAAAAAGGTCTTGGGAACATATTAGGAAGTGATTAATTTTGCTTTGTGAATTAAGAAAGACTTCTGGAGGAGGCAGTAGTTGATCTTAGTCTTAAAGGATTTACCCAAATGAGCCATAGATTAGAGATAAGCATGGCAAACAGAAGGAATTACTCATACACAGAGAATACCGGAAGACTGCTACTTGGTAATAGCTTTGGGGTGGCTTCAAGCACTTGAGAGATGAGATGCTTGTGAGAAATGAACCTGTCAAAGTAGCTTTGCCATGAGTTGGTGCTTATAGAAACAAGGATTTATTGCAGCACCATCCGAAAAATTTTTGTGATAATGGAAATCTCTGTGCTGCCGAAATTGGTTTGGCTCAGTGGATAAGAGCGTCGGCCTGTGGACAGGGGTCCGATTCTGGTCAAGGGTATGTTTCTTGGTTGCGGGCACATCCCCAGTGGGAGGCGTGTAGCAGGCGGCTGATCGATGTCTGTCTCTCATTGATGTTTCTTAACTATCCCTCTCCCTCTCTGTAAAAAATCAATAAAGTATATTAAAAACAAATCTCTGTGCTGGTAACTTCAGTAGCCAGTTAGGCACATGTATGGCTGTTAAGCTGCTGAATTGTGACAAATGTGTCTTAGAAACAGGATTTTGAGTTTTACTTAATTTTAATAAATAGTCACACCTGTGTTTTAATTACGTTTTTTACTTTGTATATTTTATGATGCTTTGACATCTTGGGGCCTTGGTTGGCCTTGGAGAACCTGACCCTCCCAGGTTCAGCTAATTCCCAAAGATAATAAACAACTTGGCTGTGGAGCTCACCTTTCATATGCAAATCAACCAATCCAAAGCCTACACCTTACCCTACCACCTGTATGTAAATCACTAACCAAACAGGATTTCCCTTGTCCCAAATCACCCTGAGTCAGGTATGAAACTAGGGACCACCTCAATAGCTGAGAGCCCACTGAAATTATTCAGTCCTAAACTGTTTACTCTGCCCCACCTTGCTGTTTCCTGGAAGCCACAAAAGCTTGTGCCCAGGCTTTCCTGCCACCTTCCACCTGATCAACTCTGGTACTTCCCCCTGTGTCCTGGGTGGCATGGTATGTCCACTCCTCTTGGGAACTGTAATAAACTTTTCTTAAAGGCAGTTGTCTCTGTGTCATCTTATATCTGATTAAAACAAACTCTTGAGTACAAATTAAAGCAGTCTGGCTAGTGCTACTATACGTACAGCACAGATACATAGCTAGGCCTCTCCCTCCCAAGAAGCAGTTCTTTTTCATTTCTAGAACTTTAATTAAAGGATCTATATGGAATGTTTCCACTTCGGTTATGAAAATAGAATAGCCAGCATGACAGGTAAGATCCTTATCCTCACAGAGCTTCATGCAGGTGACTAAAAGATTATACCTCTTGCCCCAAATTTCTATCATATAGCATTGAGCTGGCAAAATAGTTTTTCAAAGCAATTGCCTCTAATATCCTTAGTCTCTTACTAAAAGCTAACATTTATTGTTATATTTTTTCTGTGCCAGGATTAAATAGGTTGTTTCATTTAGAGCTCATAACAAACCTTTGGCATTGTGTTATATAAAACAGTTTCATGCCCTGGCTGATTGGCTCAGTGGACAGCGTCGGGCTGAAGACCCAAGAGTCCCGTGTTCTATTCCAGTCAAGGGCACATGCCTGGGTTGTGGGCTTGATCCCCAGTTCTAGACTATACCTGCTTAAGTACAGTTTATCCACATGAAAAATGGGAATAATAATGATACCTCCCAAATATAATTGTTTAAGCTAACAGTGTTAAATGAGATAAAACAGTTGTACTCTTAGTATATTCATTATCTTTTAACTTTTATTAGTATGCCTTGGCATATAATCTTCCATTTCTTCCTACTAAGCTATTTTTACATAGTGCTTAGGAAAGGACCCAATAGGCCCTGAGGGAAGGATGTCAAATGATAACTCAGGACAGAAAGGATTCCCTGGATACTAATCAACATTTGATAAAAACATGCTAAAATGTTTATCTTCCAGTATGTTTATCTCCACAGGCATAGGGACCATTTCATTTATGTCACTTGTATTTCCTGTGCCCCAGAACGGTGTTGAGAACTAAAGGCACTTGAAGAACACTTATGGAATAAGATGTATCTAACAATGAGAACATTTCATATACAAGAATTTTAATTAGTTTTTTAAAATAGTAGCTTTTACACGACATTTACATGTTTCTTTAGGAATCACTATACCTTACCAAAAAATGTGAAGCATTGAAACTAAAAAGTTAAAATGTGTTCTGTCTGAAATTATTTATGAATGGTAAAATACAGATATTCTGATGTATGCTTTTAAACAGTAAACAAATATTTTCTAAACCTATAAAATCTATCACACATTGAATTTGATTTATAATTATGGGTCATATTTCCTGAAAAATGATAAACACGAATATACTTAGGATAATAACAGGATATTTGATATAGGACCTATCTCTGAAAATTTTGTTTTCTGTTTCACAAGTCTCAAGTTAGTCCACAAATGAAATGAGGAGGTCGGAGGTAAAGGTGCCTTGATTTACTGATTCATGGTTTCAAAGATGAATATTTAAGAAATTAGAAGTAAAGAATAAAGAGTGTGCTCGAGGATGAGACATGCTATTGGAGTTCTACTGCGAGAGCACCGCAGACTAACATGTGCATGTTTAGTTTCAGAATGGCTTCGTTTATTGCCTTTCCTGGGTATACTTGCACTACTTGGCTACCTTGCAGTTCGTCCATTCTTCCCAAAGAAAAAACAACAGAAGGATAGTTTGATTAATCTTAAAATACAAAAGGAAAATCCCAAAGTGGTGAATGAAATAAACATTGAAGATTTGTGTCTTACTAAAGCAGCTTATTGTAGATGTTGGCGTTCTAAGACGGTAAGATGTCCATTTATACATACACTACAATTTTGTGTAATTAAAATGTTTTCCTTCTGAAATCCTTAAGTTTGAGGTTCTGTGAGATGAGAAGTTTTTCCATAGTGTTTACTATTGAAAGTCTGTATTCCTAAATTAAAGTTTGCATTTTATGATCCATATTACCTAAATTAGGAAAGTTAGAGCAGCAAGGAATAATAAAGATCTGACATTTTCACAATGTTTTAGCAATTAGCTAAAGTAACAGTTTAAAATACGTCTATAGTATAAGAGAGGACATAAGGTTTAGTGGAAGAGTTTAAGCTTTGGAGTCTGAATAAATTGTGGTTAAAGCTGATGTCTGCCACTTAGAGCAGTGGTTCTCAACCTTCCTAATGCTGCGACCCTTTAATACAGTTCCTCATGTTGTGGTGACCCCCAACCATAAAATTATTTTTGTTGCTACTTCATAACTAATTTTGCTACTGTTATGAACTGTAATGTAAATAACTGATATGCAGGATGTATTTTCGTTGTTACAAATTGAACATAATTAAAGCATAGTGCTTAATCACAAAAACAATATGTAATTATATATTGTGAAATATTTATTTCTAATTACAAATAAATGAAATTTTGTCTTGAATCGTGGTGTAGCATGGGCAACAGTCTTCATATGACAACAGTAAACTACATTGCTACACTTTGCTACACCGAGGAGCAGTCTGTTGGTTCCTAAGACCATGGGAAATATGTGTTTTCCGATAGTTAGGCCACCCCTGTGAAAGGGTCGTTCGACCCCCAAAGGGGTCGAGACCCACAGGTTGAGAACCGCTGACTTAGCATATGACTTTGGGCAAGTTACTTTAATCTCTGATTTCTAATTCTGATAATATATCAACATCATAGACATTTTCAAGGATTCAGTGAGAAGATGTATATACAGTGCCTTATATTATGAGCTAGTAAATGTCTTGATGAGATCTGTTCTACTTTAATCAGGTTATTTGAGGTTTTAAGTATAATAATGTTTATCACATCATCCTTTAATAGCAAAGTGTTAGAAACAATCTAGAATCTTATAATAGAGGGATGATTAAAGTATGGTGTAATAAAAATGATGGTGTGCCCAGCCAGTGTGGTTCAGTGGTTGAGTATTGACCTATGAACCTAAAGGTCATGAGTTTGATTCCTAGTCAGGGCACATACTCTAGTTTCGGGCTCGATCCCCAGTAGGTTGTGTGCAGGAGACAGTCAATTGATGTTGATGTTTCTATCTCATTAATGTTTCTATCTCTCCCTCTCCTTTCCTCTCTCTCTAAAATCAGTAAAAGCATATTTTTTAGAATAATGGGGTATTAGGAAGCCACTACAAATCATGTTTTAAAGAATATTTAATGGCATGAAAGCATAATGCAAGTAAGACAAGTATATTAGTTTTTTTTAAATATGTTTTTATTGATTTTTGAAAGAGAGGAATGGAGAGGATAAGAAGGAGAGAAAAGGAGAGAAAAATTGAAACTTAGAAATGTGCCCTGACTGAGAGTTGAACCTGTGACCTTTCTGTGCATGGGATGATGCTCAACCAACTGAGCCATGCAGCCAGCTTATTAGTTTTTGTTTTAAATAAAAATGAATACATACAAAAATGCAGAGGAAAAATATGCTAAAATGTTCATTGTTACCTATTAGCGAATTTTAAAAACTATTTTTAATTTTTCAAAAATTTTATAATGTGCATGAGTTTTAAATAAGAAAATATTTTAATGTATTTTTTATGTAAATTAATTCTTTTTAAATTTCAGTAAATGAATAGGTGATTTCAAATTTAGAGCTCCACAGAGAACAAAAGCTTATTATGATCCCCTTTTAAACATGTTTTATTGCCTCATATGGAATTATCCAAAACTTTTTACTTAAAATCTACACCAAATACTGAATTAACTATTTAAAATTGTTAGATTTGCTGTGATATGAAAATGGAGTCAGGTTAGGTGTAGAATATATCTATTACTGAGGCATGCTATCTGATGTGGGTTTTTTTTCCAAAGTAATGTACATTTCACAAATACGTCTACTTCTTGAATCATTTAAAATAACACTTGTAATTCTTTTTCCTTTCTAGTTTCCTGCCTGTGATGGTTCACATAATAAACACAATGAATTAACAGGAGATAATGTGGGCCCACTAATACTGAAGAAGAAAGAAGTATAATAGTAATGAATTAGGATTGAATTGTGTGCTGTAAAATCTTATATCTTTTCATTTTTTGTGTATAGATCTTTCAAGAAATGGTGGTCTTAATTACTACTACTGGTGGAGTAATTATTTCTGCCAATTTATTTTCTTGCTACACTACTGTTTATATTTGATACTTCATATATTCAATCATATAGAAATTAAATTGTACAACCCTTTTATTCTGACTTCAAAGAATGAATGTATTTTCCTCCAATAAAACCAACACTTCTGATTTTAACTAATTGAGGAAATATCTACGTCTGGGGCGATAGGTCCCACACTATTTCTTTGAAAACCAATCTTTTCAATAGAATATATAATTTACAATTTTCTCCCTACTCTATTAAACATACTATCTTTCAGTTTTCTTCTGTTTTGATCATTTGAAGGACTTGTTTCTTTTTCAGCCTTCCACGCTCCATTCTTTTTAGATCAATAAGAAAAATATTGCTCTTAAGAATTACTTGGTTTTTCAAAGAGATAAACTCTTCTATTTAGAAAGATTGTTGTCTAGTAAATATAAGTATCCCAATTTCAGGGAAGGTGAGAACTGGATATAAAATGTTCCAATAAGGAGCACTTATTTACATTACAAAAGTTTGTTTACTTAACAATGGGCTTGTTTGCCTCTGTTTAGGTATATTGTGTATCTTGAGCTATTTGACTCACTGACAGGGTTGGGAGGGGTGGCAAGAACACTTATACCTAAACTCATGAGCTGCTGAAATTTGAAGGTCAATGAGAAATAAACATATTTTTTAAAAAATTTCGGTGGTCAAAATTGTATTTATATGAACATTTTCCTTTTTATAACAGTGTAAGCCAATAAACAGAATACAAAAAATTTGCAAGATAAACTTACCGGAGAAGCTTTAAAACATTTGTAAATTTTAAGCCTAAGAGTCTATTAGTTTCATCTTATATTGTATTACAGTAACTATATTATTAGCTATTCTAACTCTGTCTATTAAAGGTAGAATCCATAGAGTCAATACCCTATGCCTTCATTGTAAGTGGAGAAGTTATGACATGTAACTTTTTTTCCAATCATAAGGTTATTGAGCACTTAATGTACCAGACACTGCCCTGAGCATGGTACCTGAGTTTTTAATTTATTACATGTAATGACAATAGGTTTTATTGTGTGATCTTGACTTTCACATGACCAACAGCAGGAATTTTAAAGTTAGGGTTAGTAAAGTAGTTTTGGTTTTGAGACATTTTAGAAGGTATAAATCTAAAATTATTGTTGTTATTTCCTCACCTGTGAGGAGGGACAAATATAAAATTGTTCTCATTTTGGTTCTGGGTATTATTTTCTGAAACCTTCACTTCAACAACTCTAAAGGGACTTCTCTTTCAGGTTAACCAGTTATTTTCACACAGTTGATCACAAGACTAGGAAATAACCTCCTCACCAAAAGCTTGAATAAGCCTGGTCTGTGGTCATGAAATGCTTTTCTTTAAATGTTTCTCAGTAACTCACAGCAAAATGTTTGCACATGTCCTAGTGGTTCCCATACTTAGATTTCATAGGAGAAGAGAAAATTTCCTAAAAACGTGGGGATTAAAATGAAATTATCAATTTAAAATTTTGTCAAGTAACATTTACAAAATTGAAAACAAATGATCTCCCAAAAGGTAATTTTAACATCCTGAAAGGAAGAAGGTATACTCTCATTAAAGTTTCCTTCAACATTTTTAATTGTTTAAATATGTTGAAGAGTTATTCCCAAATATTTTTCCCACCTGTGCAAATTTTTGAGAAGCCTGGGGCTGGTAGCAAGCTGTTATTTTTATAACATGATACATTATGATCAGTTGCTGTCACTTCCTCTTGTAAATTCACAGAATTCCATCATGTCTTCCTTAAGAAATAGACATCTAATAAGCAACTGCATCTGAATTAATACAACACAAGATAACTTAGCTCTTGAAATACTTACCTTGAGTTTCTAAAACCTCTAAGAATGACTCTGTTTATTGAAGTAATCTTCATGATTATATTTACTACTACTTACCCAGGGAGCTACTCATTGCCTTACTCAGCAAGATCACCACCATTACATAAGTAGGTATTCAAAACTTGAGCAGGCTTCAGGTATTAATGATTCATTCATTCATATGGATAATTGAGCAAGTTGTATTATGAAAAGCACATTACAAATCAGCTTTGAATTCAATGCCTCATATAATGATTCATTAAATTGCTTTTGTATTTTGTTACCTAGTTTGTTAATAAGTTTATGCAAAGCCAATTAAGCCATCTGCTGATCTATATAGTTTTACTTTCCTTATATGGTCTTCCTTTAGAACCATGCCTTCGTACTCTTCTGCAAAGAGTTTTACTCTTTCAAAACTCTATTGTTCAACAGGGTTCTTAAATTATAAAATTATGGTGGATATTTTATTTACTAGTGACCATAAGCATCCAACTAGTTGACTTCATTCATTTAGATTGTAATTGTGGCAGCAGCGCCAATCTGGAGAAGACCAGGAGAGATGTACTAGTAAAGCACATGTACTTTGTTCAGACATGAATGCTTCAGGTCCCCCAGAGTCTCCTTTTTCTTGTCACACCTGATTCTAACATGTTTGGTTATCTGATTTCTGCTGGACAAATCACAGGTATCTACAGGGTCCCGTGAGAGGTAGGGAAAAAATAAAACGACAGCTTAGTACAGGGGAAGAGGAAACCAAAAAATAAATGTAATGTGAAAAGCCTAGCACCTCAAAACCATTTAATAGAGGATCCTGCACATCACAGTCCCATCAAAATATACAAGTCATGTTTGATGATGAATTTGAATCAAGAAAATACTATATGATATTTAAAATATGCTTATTTTAGAAAGGAAAGGATAGGGAGGGAAACGGAGAGAGGGAAAGAGAAAACATTGATTTGAGAAACAACAATTTGTTGCCTCCTGTACACACCCCAACTGGGGATTGAACCCACAACCTGGGTATGTTCCCTGACCAGGAATCAAACCGGTGACCTTTCGGTGCACAAGATGATGCTTAACCAACAGAGCCAGGTCAATACTTATGTTATATGGCCTTAAGAAGGTAGGATATGTGTTGTATTTGATGATTCCAGTTTCTACTTAAAATAGTTAAAAGCTCAGTGCTTAAAGTGATACATCCTGGCCCTAGCTGGTTTGCTCAGTGGGGAGAGCGTCGGCCTGCAGATTTGAAGGGTCCCAGGTTCTATTCTGGCCAAGGGCATATGTCCAGGTTGCGGGCTCAGTCCCCAGTGCTGGAGAGGGAGGGTGTATGTGTGCAGGAGGTAGCGAATCAATGATTCTCGCCCATCATTGATGTTTCTATCTATCCCTCTCCCTTCCTCTCTGAAATAAATAAAAATATATTTTCAAAAAATAAAGTGGTATATCCTGGCTGAAAATTTGTGTAGGAAATAGCTTGACTCATTCCTGATATTTGGAGCCTTATTATAGGAAGTTTTTCCATTCAATGGGAACAGTTTTTATTTCATGACTAATTCATTACAAAATTTAATTTGTTAAAGTATGAGGAAAACTAAATAAAGGAATGGTGACTTAAACCACATGATTTGATTTGTGTTAGGTGACCTCCTCCCTCTCAGAAGATTACAATCACATTTAAAAACCACTCAGCTGCAGTTCACTGACAGCCTCACGGCCTTGCTGGCCCTTTGCACAGAAGATGGAATGCAGAGGACTCCATGGCTATTCTTTGGTTGGTTTATTGTTTGAGCTGTGCTGCATCATCAGAGGTTGGGCTTTAGTTTGTCAGAAAAGTCTTTTACTGGAAACTCACTTTATTTTATCATGTTCACATGGTCTACTTTTAACTTTTGCTCCAGTTTCGTAAAGTCATATAGCAAACATTATTTTAATATAAAAAGTAGGCAGTCCTTATTAGGTGCTATATTAGCAAGTGTAATAATTTTATATTAGTTATGGTCTCGAAAGACATTGAAAACCTGTTAGAGGCATGTTTATGTCTTTCAATCAGAGGACATCACTCTCCTTTGGTTTAAATGCTGATTCTTTGCTTACAAAGTGTACTAATCTCTGTGACTCTATTCTCAAAGCTCAGATATCAAACAGATCAGCCACAATCTTAACAAATTCCTGATCTCTGTTATAAGGCTGTAATTTTCCAAAAAATGTAGAAAAGGGGAATAAATTGCATAATTACAGAGATGAACCCTGTACTAGCGAGAAAACTGTCAACAATGTAGTAAATTTTTAATTTCCTGTAATTTTTATTAATATTCACCATGCATTCCTCTGCATTATCACATTAAAGATAGGTATCTCTAACATCCATTCAACAAATTTAAGAAATGCAAAACCTAGAAATACAGAATTTTCAACTATATTAAATGCTGTCAAGAAGTAAAATAAGATGAAAATAGAAAAATGTTCACTTTAAAATGATGTGTGCGGAGGAGAAACCAAAATGGTGACATAGGTAAACACCTGAACTTGCTGCCTTGCACAACCACTTCAAGACTACAACTTAAAGACAAATGGATAGCATGCAGAACCACAGGAAGGTTGGCTGAGTGGAATTTATGGAACTAGAAGGAAAGAGAAAAGTGCACTGAGACTGGGAGGAGGGGTAGAGGTGCGGAAGTGAAGTGTGGAGGTACAGAGGAGCGCATGTGGAATGGGATAGCAACTGGGTACGGTGTTGTCTTTTTCAACCAGGAGGGAGATACAAGCTCCCAAATGCTCTGAACTCCAGTTCCAGGTCAGACTCTGGGGACCCAGACTCATACTGGGAGAAACTGGGCTGTCTAGCATTGGGCAGAAACACAAGGGTGGCTCTCTCTCAGAGGTGCTTGCAGCAATCATTGTTCCTGCACGGGACTGCGGGACACAGAGACCTGGGGACCTCTTTGGGAAAGGGGTGATGGTCAACCATTGCTGTTTGCTCTACCCTGGTTATTCCCTGATACCCCACCTCACTCAATTTACAACCCAGCCAAAGCTGTGTGCAGAGACTTTTGCATATGAATGGCCTGGCCTTTTGCAATCTACAACGTAACAAACCACAGCTGGGTCAGAGAGCCCCAGAGCTTCCAAAAGAAGGACCAAGGCTGGACAACAGCTTGTACTGCTTCATAGCCGGGCCTTATCTGAGCACCTCCAAACCCCAAACAAAAAGGAGGAATCTGCAAATCTCTCTGTAGCTTCTGCTGGGTAGCCTCAGGCAGGGGTTGACTTTGTTTTTTTTTATTTTATTTATTTTTTTAATTTTAATTAAATCTTTTTTATTCAGATTATTACATTTGTTTTTCTTTTTTCCCCTCCATAGCACCTCTCCACCCAGCTCCCACCTTTCCCTCCCTCCCGTTGACCTCATCCATAGGTGTATGATTTTTGTCCAGTCTCTCCCTGTATACCCCTCACCCCTTTCCCCCTGAGAATTATCAGTCCACTCCCTTTCAATGCTCCTGATTCTAGTATATTCACCAGTTTATTCTGTTGATCAAATTTTTAATTCACTTAATTTTTAGATTCACTTGTTGATAGATACGTATTTGTTGTTCATAATTTTTTGACTTTAATCTTTTTCTTCTTCCTCTTCTTAAAGAGTGCCTTTCAGCATTTCATATAATACTGGTTTGGAGTTGATGAACTCCCTTTAGCTTTTTCTTCTCTGTGAAGCTCTTTATCTGCCCTTCAATTCTGAATGATAGCTTTGCTGGATAGATTATTCTTGGTTGTAGGTTCTTGCTATTCATCACGTTGAATATTTCTTGCCGCTCCCGTCTGGCCTGCATCATTTCTGTTGAGAAATCAGCTGACAGTCGTATGGGTGCTCCCTTGTAGGTAATGAACTGTTTTTCTCTTGCTGCTTTTAATATTCTCTCTTTGTCTTTTGCTCTAGGTGTTTTAATTATGATGTGTCTTGGTGTGGTCCTCTTTGGATTCCTTTTATGTGGGGTTCTGTGTGCTTCCTGGACTTGTAAGTCTATTTCTTTTACCAGATATGGGAAGTTTTCAGTCATTATTTCTTTAAATAGGTTTTCAGTATCTTGCTCTCTCTCTTCTTCTGGCATCCCAACAATTCTGATGTTGAATGTTTTATGCTTCTTTATATTTCAAATTTTTTACTTGATTCTTGCCTTTCTCTAGTCTGCTGTTAGGACTCTGTATAATATTTTTTTATTTCAGTCAGTGAATGTTTAATTTTTAGTTGGTCCTTTTTCATCTTTAGTTGGACCTTTACCATCTCTAGTTGGCTCTTTTGCATCTCTAGTTGGTCCTTTTTCATCTCCTCTTGGGACTTGATAAATTTATCCATCTTTTTTAGCATATTCTTGAAAAACCTTATAAGAGTGGTTTTGAACTCTATATCCAGTCGTTTTTTTTTTTTCTCCATTTCTTTTGTTTGTGATCCCGTCCCTTGTCTCGGCATTTTCACTATGTCGGGGAAACTTCTGCGTTGAATTCAGCCTTATAATGCCAGACTTGCAAAACCGAAGAAGCCTCTGTTGAGCTTGGGGTGGGTGGAGTCTCAGGGCTTAAGGGACTGCCTTGCCTTCCAGTCGGCCCCGCCCTCCACGGCCCCTGAGTCTCACGTGACTGGGTAATCGCTGGAGCAGTTCTTGTGCCGGAGCGCCCGCAGTGCCTCTAGACCGCTGCCTTCCCAGGTCCCCTGCACACCACGACCACACGAATCTAGGTCCCCAGGGTTTCACCTGAAACAGGGGCTTAGTGGAGTCAGAAGTGGCACAGTTGGGAGGGTCTGTCTTCCGCCCACTCGAGAAAGTCAGCGGTACAATCAGCAATCTGTCCTCTGCGCAGTGCCGTGCGCGCCGCCACCAGCCCTCTGATCTTTTGCGACTCCCCTAAATTTCCGGCACTTCTCCCTTTTCACAGTCCAAACTCACCCTGTATGAGTTTCGGCTGGATCTGGGGTTTAGTATTGTAAGATAAGGGATTCAATGCTGTTGTGAGTCTCCGTTTCCCTCCTGCCAGAGAAAGCCAGCGGGTACTCCGGCACCTGCTCTCTCCGCGTGTGCGTCTCCGTACCTCAGCTTTTTACAGCTCCTCTGGGTCTCCGTGAGCCCCTCTCTTTCCTCCCTCTCTTTTGCCCCTCTACCTCCCTCCCTCTTTCCCTCCT
>JAAGEH010000056.1:0-16937 GCA_011751065.1 Lasiurus cinereus
CAGGGGCCCTGAGTCTGGTTCCTGCCATTGGCCAAGGTCATCCCACCCCTTCCGGCTCCTCCAGCTGCAGAGGGAGCCGGGTGGGTCCAGCCTGCCACCTGCTGGAGCCGAGCAGAACTGCCTGTGTGTGCACGTGTGTGTGATAAATGTGGGTGCCTGCACATGTGTGCGGGGGCCAGGGAGGGTCTGTACACAGTCCCCCCTTCGGTCTCGGGGGGACTGTGTACAGACACCCCACAGCCGCTCAGCCATGTCCCCCCGCTTTCCCCGGCCGGGGGAGAGCAGGGGCGGGAGCAGCGAGGAGCCCAGGCGGACCGGCCACTCACCAGCTGTCGCTGGGCGCCGGGCACGCAGCGTCTCTAACCCGCAGGCTTACGGCTCGTGGAGGAGGTGCCCGCGGTAAAACCCGTGCTGATGGTAGACGGAGGGAAGGAGGAGTGAGCGGGGGCGGCACGGGGTCCGAGTGGCTGGCTGGGGGAGAAGAGCCGTCTGTCCGACACCTGCTGCGCGGACCCAGGACAACACAGACCCGGGAGGCAGGTGGCAGCCGCAGCAGCTCCAACTGCGGGGGCTGGGACCACAGAGCCGGCGCCCATGGACTCACACACGTGCATGTGTGCACACACATGTGCACACATGCACATACATATCCTGTGCGCACACATGGACACATGTGTACCCACACATGCGTGTGTGTCCCACAGCGTGCACATGCACACACATATCCCGTGCACGCATGCACATGTACATATGCGTAGCCACGCACACATGCTTACACACATTCTTATCCCACAGCGTGCACACATGTACATGCACACACCCTCTCATGCACGCACACCCCAACCAAGGGCTTGTACCTAAAAGACATATTTTTTTTAATGTATTTTATTGATTTTTTACAGAGAGGAAGGGAGAGGGATAGAAAGTCAGAAACATCGATTGGCTGCCTCCTGCACGCCCCCCACCAGGAATGTGCCCGCAACCAAGATATGTGCCCTTGCCGAGACCGGTGTGGCTCAGTGGATGGAGCGTCAGCTTGCGGACTGAAAGGTCCCGGGTTCTATTCCAGTCGGGGGCATGTACTTGCTTGCGGGCACATCCCCAGTGGGGTGCGTGCAGGAGGCGGCTGAGCGATGTCTCTCTCTCATTGATGTTTCTGATCAAAAGATACGTGCCCTTGATGGGAATCGAACCTGGGACCCTTCAGTCCGCAGGCCGACGCTCTACCCACTGAGCCACACCGGTCTCGGCGCGACCTGTGTTTTAATTCCGTAAATCGCGGAGAAGACACACCGCCGTCCCCATCGGCGGGGACTCGGCACAGGCACCTCCGGGAGGCAGCCAGAGCGGCCTGGCACGGCCGCGAGGGAAACGGTGAAAAGCGCAGCTCGCACCATCTGCTGCTGCGGGCCGCCGCCAATGTTTCTCCGGGAGAGAGACTAGATGCCCGTCACCGCCGCCGCCAGACGGTGCGGAGCGTGGGCCCGGTGATGGCAAACAGCGGGTGCGGGCGGGGGGGGGTCCCCCGCTGAGCCGTCAGCTCCAGCAGGATCTGTGAGTCACCCACAGCCCCGCCAGCGGGAACCTCGCTCCTCACGTCACACCCGCCGCTCCCGTGGGTGAGACCCCCCCCCCTGGCGTCTCCCCCCTCGGGGCGGCTCCCAGCCCCTTCCTGCGGACACCCCCACCGGGGAGGGACGGGGTGCAGGGACCGGGCTCACCCCCACACTGACCGGGCTGAGTCTGGTCAGTGAGCAGCCAGGAGCCCGAGCAGGGACCACCGCAGGGAGGAGGGAGGAGGGGGGAGGGGAGGGGGGGGGGGAGGCAGAGGGGGAGAGGGAGGGGGAGCAGGTGGGAGGAGAGGGAGAGGGAGGGGAAGGCAGTAGGGGAGAAGGAGAGAGAGGGGAGGAGGAGAGGACAGGGGAGGGGGGAGGGGAGAGGATGGGGGAGGGGAGAGGGAGAGGGGAGGGAAGGGGAATAGGTGGGGGGGAGAGTTGGGGAGAGGGAGGGGTGGGGGTGGGGGAGAGGGAGCGGAAGGGAGAGAGGGTGGGTGAGCAGGAGCGGGAGAGGGAGGGGAGGGGGGAGGGGAAGAGGGAGGGGGAGGGGGATCTGGTGGGGGAGAGAGAGGGGAAAGGGGAGAGGGTGGGGGACATGGAGGGGGTGCCCGTGTAATCCTGTGTCATGACCTCGAAGACTCGGGTCCCTGTGGTGCTGGTCGCTGGTCCCTTCCCACGTCCGTGCTTCCTGTTTGCGTCTGTCCTGGTGAAGAGTCGGCGGGTTTAGGGACGTGCCCTGGGCCAGGCGCCTCTCCGGAGCCGGTGAATGGGCCATTGTGCCGTCCCGGGCAGGGGGAGCGGGACTCGGGGACGGGACGTTAAAACCAGGCCATGGAGCAGGCACCCTGCAGCCAGCTCCGGCCAACCAGGTGCTGGCGGTGCATTCTGGGAAGGCCACACCCCGTGAAGGGACCCTGAGCATTCACTGCATCAGGAGCGGCGAGGTCTGCAGACCTGGGGTGGGGGGAGCACTCATTACACACACACTCGGGTGAGCGCTCATTACACACACACTCGGGTGAGCACTAAATGCACACACACTCGGGTGAGCATTAAACACACACTCACTCGGGTGAGCACTAAATGCACACACACTCGAGTGAGCACTCATTACACACACACTCCGGTGGTAGCCGGCATGGCCCCTGCCCTGGACACTCAGCACAAGGACCGGTAATTGGACCGTGCTCCCCGCGTGACGCTGGGTGAGGGCTGTGGGCGGGATGCCGGTGTCCTGGGGTTTGGGGAGGAGGTTTGGGGAGCAGCAGGGAGAGGAGACCGGGCTGGCTCCTTCGGGGCACCATCTTGGGGCGCCTGTGGCAGCCGGGCCTGTGAGGCGCAGGCCCTGTCGCTCCAGGAGGCCCCTGACCCCGAGCCAGCTCGCCGCCCTCACAGGCCCGGCCGGGCGGCAACGGCGGCCTCGATCTCGGTGGTGAAGTCAGCGTGAGGCCAGGCCCAGGGCGCTGGGAGGAGCTGTGTGGCCTTCAGAGCTGAGTCTCGGCCTGGCTGCCCCATCTCCTGAGCCAAGGGCACCGCCTCGGAGGCGATAAAACGGGCCCCGAGCAGGCGTGGTTCTGCCACGGAACCGGCTCCAAACATGGCCGCGGAGTCACCGCTGAGGACGCCAAGGGCAGGAAGGGAAACGGCAGCAGAGACAGGGTAGGGGGATGGAGGGAGGGGAGAGGAGGTAGGAGGGCCAGAGCGCATCCGTGCCCGGAACTCACATCTCTCAGAGAGAGAGAGGACCCCCTTTCTGCCCATCGGGCTGGGCCAGCGGTCCGAGCCTGGCGGCTGGCCGGTGAAGCCGGGCCGGGCAGAGGGCTCCCAGTCCGTGGCTCCCAGTCCGCTGACGGCCCATGTGCGATGCGCTTTGGAGCGGGGCGTCCTGAGGTCCGCCGGACGCCCCCTGTTTGCCTTCTGGGCGCCTGGGTGCACCCTCACCTCCCAGGCTGGTCCCCGACGTGGCAGGCGCCCATCTCAGACGGCCCACCCACCCCGAGCTGCGCCCGCCCGTCTGAGCCTCTGCCAGCTCCTGGAGCTGCAGCGGCTTCCTCCTCGCTCGCCGGGCGCCGGGCAGGTGCGTGCTCCGTGCGGGCGAGAACCGGGCTGCTGGGAACGCGCACACGGCGTCTGTGGGAACAGGTGCCCTCACCCAAGGAAGAGCCAGGGAGTTGGGGTGCTGGGCCGTGTTTATGTTCATCTGGTAAGAAACAGCCCAGCCGTCCCCGCGCCCAGTGGCGGCCCAGCCCCCGTCCTCCCCAGCCCCCCCCCCATCCTCCCGGGGTGCATGGCAGGGCTTCATGGGATGTGGGCTCCGCGTCCCTGAGGACGAGAAGGGCGCCCCCTTTGCGCGGGCAGGCCCTCTCCTCTGTGCTCCCAGACACCGTGTGTGGCTGCAGCTCCTTCAGATGTTCTTCCAGATCCTTCCCCCGCTCAGCTGCTCTCCCCCTCTGCCTTCTGCCGTGGAGAGCACACACTGCCTTCCTTCACGGCAGGACGCAATGGCACTGGCTCCTGCCACCGCACAGGGACGACCGCTTTATTTAACTTCAGTTAAATCTGTGGAAGGGCAGGAGTGGCCAGGGCACACCCACCCCAGCACAGCCGTGCCCGGACGGCCGCCAGTGGACAGCGTGCACATTTCTTCTACTTTTGTCTTACTGACCTTCATTGATGTTACACCCAGAGTTCGGGGTCCCCAATAATCCACCCCTAAGGAGCCTTTTCCGATGCAAAAGCAAAGAGTCTTTATTCGAACCCGGTTGTGGCTCCCAGCCTCTTTCTGGCGCAGCAGTGAGACGAGAGAGCGAGCCGGGCGGGAACAATGAGTTCTATGGGGTAGGGTATTGGGAGGGCTTAGGGAGGTGACAAGGGTGGCAGAGATCGGTCACTTGAATTAGGGTCTTTCTGTGGTTCAGCATCATGAGGACCCTCCTGTGTTCCTGGAGCTTCATTGGTCCATTCGGGTGGTGGTCAGGGAAGCGAGGACATGGCTGGCACCCCTGTGGCCACTCTCAGCAAAGGGAGGGGGTTTAGGCAGGGGGCCCAGCCCTAGAGGACGAGATGGAGGGGAGTTCCTTTCCTTTCAATTGACATGATTTTACGCCCACTGAATCTGCTAACAGACACGGGGGCTCCGGGATTAAGTGTTGACCTAGGCACCAGGAGGTCAGGGTTCGATTCCCGGTCGGGGCACAGGCCCGGGTTGTGGGCTCGACCCCCCAGTGTGGGGCGTGCAGGTGCATGGGCAGCCGATCCATGATTCTCGCTCATCACTGATGTGTCTCTCCCTCTCCCTCTTCCTTCCTCTCCGAGATCAATAAAAATGGTTTTTAACAAATATTTTTTATTGATTTTTTTTTACAGAGAGGAAGGGAGAGGGATAGAGGGTTAGAAACATCGATGACAGAGACATCGATCAGCCGCCTCCTGCACGCCCCCCACTGGGGATGTGCCCGCCACCAAGGTCCATGCCCTTGACTGGCATCGAACCTAGGACCTTTCTGTCCACAGGTTGACGCTCTATCCACTGAGCCACACCGGTTTTGGCAATAAAAACTTTTTTTAAAAAATTGGGGTTTGCATCCTGTAAATCTTGTGTTTTCCCTTCATTGTTCTATTATTAGTTTTTTTTAAAAATATATATATATATTTATGTCAGAGAGGAAGGGAGAGGGAGAGAGAGATAGAAACATTAATGACAGAGAATCACTCATCGGCTGCCTCCTGCAGGCCCCCTCCTGAAGCCTGCAGCCCGGGCAGGTGCCCTTGACCGGAATCGAACCCGGGGACCCTTCCGTCCAGAGGCCGATGTTCTACCCACTGGGACACACCGGCCAGGGCCTCTATCATTAGTTTTTTACCAGGTTGATCGATGTCTTGGTCCCGGTGTCTCAGGAATCTTGGAGCCTGGTTCTCTGCCGGGTTTTACCTGCAAATATGAAGCGACGGACACATGTCCTCGAAGAGCATGAGACCCAAAGGGGGGCGGGCGAGGTGGACAGCCCCCGGGGCAGCCCCTGCGGGCAGCGCAGACCCCACAGCGCCTGCTCCTCGGCGCCCCTCCCCCAGGCACACCTGCGTACCCCGGTGCCCGGGCCTCACGGGCTGTGTACAGAGGAGCGGGTGCCTGCATTCCTAACGGCCGGTCAGAGATGCACAGGTGACTGGATGGTGAGCCCCGAGTTTTAACCCGGACGGGGGGTGCCCGCCTCCACCCAGGTCAGAGACGCACAGGTGACTCGACGGTGAACCCTGAGAGTTTTTTTTTTTAATATATTTTATTGATTTTTTTACAGAGAGGAAGGGAGAGGGACAGAGAGTTAGAAACATGGATGAGAGAGAGACATCCATCAGCCGCCTCCTGCACGCCCCTCACTGGGGATGTGCCCGCCACCAAGGTCCATGCCCTTGACCGGAACCGAATCTGGGACCCTTCAGTCCGCAGGCCAACGCTCTCTCCACTGAGCCACACCGGTTTCGGCGAACCCCGAGTTTTAACCCGGACGGGGGTGGCCCGCCTCCACCCAGCTGCCTGGACAGACCTCAGGCTGAGGGACGGTGTGGCTGTGGGCTCGGAGCCTGGGACCTCCCGGGACCCCCCGCCCGCCCGTGGAGCAGGAGCCGAGAGCCGGGGGGCACCCGGGCAGCATTGTCCCGGCAGCATCCGTCCCGGCCGGCGCGTCCACACGTGAGCGGCGCGCTGCCCGGCCCCGGGAGGCCACCCTCCCCGCCCGCCCGCACATGCTCCGTGTGCCCGCTGCTGCCCGCCGCTGCCCGCCGAGCGCCTCGGGTTCAGCGCGACAGGCCGGCTGCCTCCAGCCCGGACCCCAGGCAGCAGCCCCCCCACCCAGCCCGTCCCCGCCACGGCCTGCGGGGGAGGGGCCGCACGTGCAGCCGGCGCCGAGCATCTGCTCCCGGCAGGTGTCAGGCGAGCGTCCGCGGCCTCCGCCGCCCGGGCAGCAGCTGGGGCTCCGGCCCAGGGCTCAGCGTGTGTGTGACGCGGGCCACGCCGTGAGACTGCGGCTGCGGCGACGCTGCCCGCCACTCGGGCCGGAGGAGGAGGAGGATGCAGCCGGCTGGCATGGAGTTCAGCGCCCCGGCCGGGCTGGAGCCGCAGCGAGGTGAGGCCTGGGCCTCCGGCGGCAGCTGCGTAGGGAGGGGGTGTGGGAGCGGGGGGGAGGGGGGTCTGTGCGTGTGAGTGTCTCCGTGCCTGTGTGTGGCTGAGTGACGTGGGTGTGTGTGTCTCTGTGTGTGTGTCTGAGTGTCCGTGTGTGTGTGTGTGTGTGTATGTCTGAGTGTCAGCGTGTGTGTGTGTCTGAGTGTCTAATGTGGGTGTCTGTGTGTAATGTGTATGTCCATGTATGTGTGTGGCTGTGTGTAATGTGTGTGCATCTGTGTGACGTGTGTCTGTGTGAGATGTGTCTGCGTGTAATATGCCTGTCTCTGTGTGTATCCGTTTCTGCGTGTGCCTGTCTGTATGATGTGCGTGTGTGTCCGTGCCTGTGTGTGTCTGTTGATGTGTCTCTCTGTGTCTCTGTATCTCTGTATCTCTGTGTGTCTGTTGTGTGTGTGTTCGTATCTGTGCCTGTATGATGTGTGTGTCCGTGTCTCTATATGTGTGTGTGCCTGTGTCTCTATGATGTGTCTGTGTCGGTGTGATGTGTGTGTGTCCACGTCCATGCCTGTATGGTGTGTCTGTGTTTGTATGATGTGTGTGTTTGTATATCTGTGTGTGTCCATGTTGGTGTGATGTGCATCTGTGTGGTGCGTGTTCGTGTCTGTGTGTGTCTGTGTGTGTCCGTGTCTCTGTGTGTATCTCTGTGTGTCCGTGTCTGTGTGTGTCTGTGTCTCTGTGTGTCCATGTCTGTGTGTGATGTGTGTGTCTGTGTGGTGTGTGTCTGTGTGATATCTGTGTGTATGTCCATGTCTATATGATGTGTCTGTGTCTGTGTGTGGTGCGTGTCTATGTCTGTGTGTCTGTGTCTGTGTGTCTGTGTGTGTCTGTGTCTCTGTGTGTGTCTGTGTCTCTGTGTGTGTCTGTGTGTGTCCGTGTCTCTGTGTGTGCCTGTGTGTGTGTCCATGTCTGTGTGTCTGTGTGTGTGTGTCCGTGTGTGGGGTGAGAGGGGAGGGGAGGAGGTCTCACGGGCAGGATAGGCCTGTTCTAACGGGTGCTGGGCCGGTGGTCCCCACCCACACCTTTGACGTGGGTGCGAGCCGGTTCTCGGGTCGTCTGTGCCCCCGTCGTCCTGCGTCCTGTCTGTGAGGAGGACGTGTGAGGAGGACGTGTGAGGAGGCAGCGGGAGGACGGCTGTGTGCGGTGGCGGTTCGTCCCGGCCTCCGCTGGGCCCGGAGCCCGATCTCGGTCCGGAGCCGCTGCCCGGCTCCCGCTGCGGCCGCTGGGTCCCGGCCGGGCTGTGTGACCTACCACCGGCATTGCCTGCAGCCCGGCACGGCCCCGCACGGCGCCCCCCTCTCAGTCCCGGGGGAGGGGGGGGTCTGCCCGGAACGGCGGCGGAGGCCACACGGACCTGCCGTGCATGCGTGCACCCCGGGCCTGCCGTGTGCCTGGTGCGCACGTGAGCCTCCGTGTCGTCCTGCGCCGTCCCCGTGTGGTGCAGGGCCCCGTGCTGCGGGCGCGGTGATGTGTTTACAACGTGTCTCACAACCTGAGGGCCGCACCGCTGTCTGCGGCCGAGGGGTCCGAGGGGTCCTAGCGTCCTCCGCACGTTCTCGGGGGTGGGGGTGGGGGGGGCACGGTGTGAACACGGGGCTGCGAAGCCGCAAAGCTACTGCTGCTGCTTCTCCCGTCTCCCAGCGCGAGAGGCGGCCCTCCTGCTCGGGAACAGCCCGCAGTCCACGCTTGACGCCGTGTCCACCCGTGGGCCCGCCCGTCGGTGCAGAGGGCAGGTCCGGCGTCTCAGAGGCTGGAGGCCACAGCCGTGTCCAGCCGGGTCTGCAGCTTCAGGCTGCGGGTCCCTTCCCTGCCCCCCAGAGTCCCCGTCAGAGCGACGCCCCGGTTCCGGCCCATAAAGGAGGGGGGGCAGGCGGACCTCAGAGCCGCAGGTGACCCGGAGCTGAGGGAGACAGAGGAGGGAGCGGAGTGCCAGGAACATTCCGGCCAGCCCACCCCAGCGGCCTTCCCAGAACATTCTCCCACGGGGAGACCCCGCGAGGCCTGTGTGTTGGGGGGATGGCGGGGGGTCCACGCACCTGCAGGCGGAGCCGGGACCTGCCCGCTGCTGCCTCGCCAGCCCACGCCTGCGGGAGGAGGCCTCCCCGGAAAAACCCGTCTGGCTGATGTGAACGTGCGCTCGAGCTGTGGGGGTGCCTCCCCGAGAGAGAGCCTCACCCCAGATTCCCACACGACGGGCACCTCCAGACAGCAGGTCTGTTCCCGCCCGCCAGGACCCTCCCCAAGGAGGAGGAGGAGGAGGACGAGGACCGGGACCCCATCCCCCCGAGGGCGGGCGGGGCTGAGATCGCAGGAGCCGTGCTGCCTCAGCCCTGCAGGGTGGAGCCTCCCTGTGGCCAGACCGTCCCCTCCCCCCCGGCCCCCACCATTCAGACCGGCCGGCACCGGCTGCTGGAGGCTGCTCACACCCCGTCCCTCTCCGACGTTAGGACCCGGCTCCCTTCCGGGTGACGCACTGGGTCAAACGCTTCGGGCCTCCCCAGCCGGCCCTGGACATGTGTGTGTGGGGGGGGGGGGCACGGGGATGGCAGGGGTGCGGCCCCGGACGATGGCGGTCGCAGCTGTGCAGGCTGCAGGCTGAGGCCTCACCAGGGAGCAGGCGAGGTCCTTCCGGCCAAGATGTCCGGTGACCACAGGGCGAGGGGCAGGGAGAGCTGCTCAGGGCCAGGCCCGCGGCGCTGAGCCGTGCCGGGATGCGCAGCTGGTGCCTCGGGGTGAATCACCAGCTCGTGCGCACAGTGGGGAGGCGACCTTCGGCCGATTCCACCCTGGAGGCGGGCTCCCACGCGATCCTTGGTGCCTCCGTGGGCGGGGCTGTGACATCACACGGAACCGGCGCTGCTCCTGTGGGCACCGTGCGGCTGACCTTCCTCCCACAGAGTCCCCGCAGACCCCCCTGGCCAGGCCCGTCCAGGGCCCCAGACGCTGCGTCGCCAGTGGGTGGCAGTGTGGTCCGTGGAGCCAGCTGGGCTTCGGAAGGGCTGGCTCGGCCTGAGAAGGCAGAGGCCTCCCACTGTGCTCGGCTGTTCTCTGCAGGGAGGGGTGAGGGGCAGAGCGTGCTGTCCCCCCTGCGTCTGCCTGGGGCAGAGGGTGCTGAGTTGGGGGGAGGGGAGAAAGGTGCCCAGGAAAGGCTCCTGTAAGTGAATCCTCATCGTCCTCCCGGCATGCTGGCCTCGTTGGAGGAGAAACTCACTAGCGATGTCCCCGCCTGCATCTTTGCGGAGCGATGGCCACGTGTAGGGGGCAGCAGACCCCCAGGCACCTGGAGCTGGGGTTCCCGGAGCGGGGCGAGCCCCCAGCCCTCCGAGTGCTGCCCTGGGTCCCGGGCCGTGAGGTCCCCGGTCCAGGCGGGCACACGGCGGTCACAGGGGCCAGGAGCTGAGGAGTTGCACACAGCAGGTCCCTGGTGGAGCACCAGCGGGTGGACGGGCAGAGACGGGCAGGGACGGGGAGGTGCCCTCTCCTGCCACCAGCTCCTGCGGGGCCTCCAGGGACCAGCCGGGGGCAGGGCCGGAGGGTGGGCAGCCAGGGGGCCCTCAGGGTCAGGGCGACGGACGGGAAAGGTGGGAGGACATCCGTGGGACAGAGAGCAGGAGGCACAGGCCCCTCCACGGCAGCGAGCTGAGCCACTGACGGGAAACGTGACATTTGGAGGAAGATGGGGTTACCCTGGCTGACCGCCCTGATTCCCGCAGCCTCAGGGGTTAGGGGGGTGGGGGGCGGGGGAGTGTAAGGACTCAGGGACACGGGATCCCTCGGCACCTCACCCCGGGAGTGGCGTGGTGCGTGGCCTGCGTGCGGTTTCCGTGAGCCACGCGTGGGCGCCGTCCGGGAGCGTGATCGGGGAACCCCGCGCCCACGGGCTGCCTCTCTGTCCAGTCCCGGCCGGCGACTCCTCCGAGGAGGTGGGCCTCAGCCTCGTGTCCCAGGCGGCGTCCAGCGGCGACGTCCGTGCGCTCACCGCCCTGATCCGGGAGGACCCCTCCGTGCTGGAGAGCCGAGACGCCGACGGTGAGCGCCCCCACGCCCAGACGCCCGTCCGCGTGCCAGGATGGCCTGCCGGCCGCAGCCGGCACCCGGCCCAGGGGCAGCGCGCGGTGTTCCGGTCCGCACGGCCTCCAGCCGGCACAGCGCGGGGGCCGGGGGCAGGGGGGCAGGGGACCGGGGTGCAGGGCATGGTGCTGAGCCGTCTGCGCTCTCGCTGGGCGGCGAGCCAGCTCTCTGCTGGCCCGGGCACAGCTGCGGATGGTCCCTCCCAGGGTGCACGCCCCTGATGCACGCCGTGGCCGGCCGGCAGGTGGACACGGCCAAGCTGCTGCTCAAGATGGGGGCCAACGTCAACACGCAGGACGCCGAGGGCCGCACCAGCCTGTGCCTGGCCGCCTACCTGGTGAGTGTGAGTGCCCGCCTGCACCTGGTGAGGCTGCGTTCCCCGGGCACTGAGGGGTGGCTGAGCGCATGTAGCAGTGGGGTGCCATGCAGGGTGCCCGCGGGTGCAGGCAGCTGGCAGTGCCCTGGGGCACAGTCCTGCCTGTGGGGGGTCAGGTGGGAGGAAGGGGGGAGGGAGAGGGAGGAGCACCAGGCCCGTCCTCAGGGCCCGCACAGGAACGGGGAGAAGTCTGCCCCGTGTCGGGCGCTGTGTCCAATGCCCCCGGCGTGCACCCGGCCCGGGTCAGACGGGGCCGCGGGGTCGGGGCGCCTGCAGACAGACCTCGGGGCGAGGCGTGTGCCCGCTCCGTTAGGAACCCGCTCCGTTAGGAGCCGCCTGCGTGGGGTCAGTGTCCCCGCCCCTTCGGCTCACCGAGTGCCCGCGCCTGCCGCCTGCCGGGGAGGGTGTCCGTGTGGCCCCGAGGGGAGCGGGCGCTGGGTCTGGGACGGAGCAGCCGCAGAGGAGGCTCCTTACGCTGCCAGCCACCGGCCTAGAGACCAGGCACAGGCCGGGTGCGGGCTCGACCCCCCGGAAAACCCCAAAAAAGCAGCAGGTCCCTCCCACGGGCTCGGCCGGGGTCTGGGCTCGAAGGGGCTGCCGGGGACGGGCTGGGTGCGAACCGGGGTCCCTGGGAAGGAGCGGAGGAGGGACCACAGGCCCAGTGGTTGGAAAGGGGTTCCCTGGGCACAGCCCGGAGCTGGGACCGGGGTGGCCGGGGGCGAATTTGGGGCTTAGACCCTGGCGTCGAGGTCAGACTGAGGTCAAGGTGACGGGCGCTAAGCCCATCGAACGGGAGGCGGGCGCGGACTCCTCGCCTCACAGGCCCGGGGATGAGGGTGAGCGTGTGAACACCAGCGGGGGGTGGCCCCAGAAATGGGGAAGAGGGTGGGGGGGCAGGAGAGAGTCTGGGGATCAGTCTCCCACAGGCAGGGTCCCGGTCCCCGGGAAACGCCAGGTCCCCTCCCCCCTGCAGCCCAGGAAGAGGGGCTCAGCCAGGGGAAGGGGGGCGGGGCTGAGCCGGGGGTGGGGGGGGTGACGGGCCGCTCTCTGCGCAGGGCTGGCTGGAGGGCTGTGTGAGTCTGCTCCGCAACGGCGCCCGGCACGGCATCCCCGACCGGCACGGCCGCCTGCCGCTGCACGCCGCCACCGCCGAGCCCGACGTCAGGTGGGTCCCACGCGCCGCCCAGGTGGGAGGCGGCTGGGGGCTGTGTCAGATGATGGACTGGGAGCATGAGGGGCTGCAGGTCCAGCACACACTGGCCTCGAGGCAGAGGGGGACTGCGGGAGGTGCTGGCCACAGGCGGAGGTGAGGCCGAGCCGCGGAGCGCGGGCAGTGAGGGAGCCGGCATCCCGTCCAGGGCCCCCCGTCCACCCCTCCTCGTCGCTCAAACCCTCCCCGTGTGTCCCTGAAACTCCTTCCCCCCCACACGTGCGGGACCCCACTTCCGGCCAGGCTCCCCTGGGGCATCTCCAGGAGGAAGCTCGTTTTTCTGGCTCCGCTCCCAAAGCCGGGGGGATCGGCAGGTGGGATTCCCGAGCGGGGGGCGCGGTGATGGTCCATGGGAACAGGAGCACCCTGGGACCCCAGGAGCACCGAGACCCAGAGGCGTCGGCGGGAGAGGAGGAGGCCCGGCCCCCACACGGCATCTTTCTGGAAACTTCTCCCGCGACCGGCTGCCCGGTGCGTCCTGCCTCCGCGGCTCGCAGACTCTGCTCCCTGAGCCGCCCGTTGCCTCCGCAGGCTGCTGACGGTGCTGGTGCAGCAGTGCGGGCCCAGCGAGGTCAACCACCAGGACAGTGAGGTGAGCCTGTGGGCCTGGCCTGGCCGAGGGCTCCCCTGACCTCGTGGGGCGGGGGTGTGGGGCTGAGTCTTGTGTGCCTGCCCTAGAGCCCCCGAGCCGGGCGGCTGATGGAAGGGCTGTCGCGTTAAGCGTCAGTGTCAGCTGCGATGCTGATGATCAGTCCCTGGATGCTCCTCCCGTCTGCGGGCGGAAGCTGGGGGGTGGTCGCTCCCCTCGGGGCAGGTGGCTGGTGGGGTCCCTGCCTCCCTCCCGCCCACCCAGAGCCGCCATCCCCAGGGCCGCACGCCCGCCCCTGTCCTTGCACCGGGCGCCCTCCCGGCCTGGCAGGAGGCCCAGCTGCAGGCGAGGGGGCCGGGGAGCCCCCAGCAGCACGGGCTCCCGGCAGCCGTACCCCTTCCCAAAGGCAGGCTGCCGTCCATTCCTGCAGGTGCCTGAGGGGCCTGGCGCCGTTTCTCCGTGGCCCACACCCCCACACCCCCCTGCATGAGACCTGCAGCCACGGTGAACCTGTCCGTCAAGGGCATGTAGGTGGGCGGCTCCAGGCGGTTCAGGCTGGCGCACCGGGGAGGCCTGAGTGCCCTGCTCTTGCGTTTACCGCATTTACCGCATTTTACCGCATTTTACCACATTTACTGCGTTTACCGCGTTTAACGCGGACGGCAGGGGGCTGGCTCCCGGCCGGGGAGCGTCTCGGGGTCCCTTTGCGTGAGGAGGAGCCCGAGCCAGCACCATGCCCCCCACGTGGCCCCCCCAGCAGGCGAGCGGCCTTTGGAAGCCATCCTGTGGCTGCCGCCACGGCCCCCGGTGGGAGACGGCCTCGCGTGGGAGTGTCTGTCCGCCGGGCTCAGGGCGAGGCCTGGGAGGGACTTACTGTGGGTCTGAGGGACGGGAGGGCCCCTTCCTCAGAGCCCTGCTTGGGGGAGAGGGAGTGGGAGGGGGAAAGGGCTCGGCGTCCACCACAGCAGACGGAGACGCTCCCCAGCTCCCCGCCCCCTGAGCCGAGGGGTCCGCAGGCACTGGTGGGTCCCGCTTCTGGTTTGAAAGCAGACGTGAGGCCGGGCGGCTGTGACCATGGAGTCTGACCACAGGCCCCGGGGGCTCTGGGCTGACCTGATGCCAGGCCTGGGGAGGGGGACTGGGTGGAGGTCCCACCGGAAAGAGGGACCAGGTCCTGGGAGACCCCTGCTGGCCCTGCGCCCCCCGTGCCAGCTGAGGGTGTCTCCGGCCACCTCCCGGCGCTGCTCTGCTCCGGTGCGAGTGCCCCAGGGGCTTGTGGGAGCCTTTCTCTGGGAGAACCCCGCCCTGGAGGATGGGGGTGGGGGTACATGTCCAGTTCACCCCCACCGGCTGCTCCCGGCCGTCCTGCGTGTGGCTCACAGCCGGCCCGGCCCAGCGTGCTGCTCTCCTGCCGCCGGCCTTTCTCGTGGCCGCGATGAGCGTCCGCAGCGTGAGCGAGCCTGTGCCGCCGGCTCCCACTGACTTGGGTTCGGAGCCTCGGTCTGGGGCAGGCGGCCAAGGCCATGTCCCGTGTGGTCGAGGTGTCTGTTCTGAGCCTGCCCCTCGCTCCCTGCCTGGGAGGGACACGCCGGGTGCTTCTCCCACTGAAACTCTAACACACGACACCGCCCGCGCCAGGCTCGGCCCCGGCTTAGCTCTGGCCCGGCTGCGGCCCCCGCCCCCGGGACTGGCCGGCGGTGTTCCCAGCCAGCGGACCGGCGAGGAGGAGGGGGGCGGGCGGGCCCTGTGTTTGGGCGGCCTGCAGGCTGCGTGGCCGTGGCCCCGGGTCCGAGGTCATGTCCCTCCATCGCCGCTGGCTCTGCCCTCGTCTGCAGCCACCGGGACGGACAGTAAACCAGCCGGTGCACTGGATTCAGGCCGGCGGGCCCAGCACCCTGGTCTCGGCCTCCCCGCCGGCTCAGCCCTGCCCGGTGCCTCCCCGGGCTCTGTGCTCGGCGTGAGTCTCTGTGGCGTCCTTGCTGTCCGTCTTCCGCTCCCACTGGCCGTCCCCTAGGGCCGGGTCTCGCTGGCCTCACTCCCTGTGTCCTCAGCACTGAGCCGCCCCAGCGCCAGCTGGACGCATGCTCGGAGGAGGAGTGAGGGACTGACTGGCCCCTCCTCTGTCCCCGGGACACCCCGGCCTGGGGGACCGTGCACGCCCCCCCTCCCTCCGCGCCCTCTCACCCCCTCTCGCTCCCCAGGGAATGACCCCCCTCCACTGGGCGGCCTTTCACAACCGGCCTCAGCACGCCCAGCTCCTGCTGAGGAAGGGGGCCGACCCCACGCTGCTGGACAAGGACTTCCAGACGGCCCTGCACTGGGCGGTGCAGGTAGGACCCTGATGCTGCCCGGCCGGCCGGGGGGGAGGGGGACGGTCAGGTCAGCCTCACCCTCAGCCGCAGTCTCTGCGTGTGACAGTGTGAGACTCAGGGGGTGGAGAAACCCATGGGGACAGGGGGGAGACCACGGGGGTGGGGAGAACAGACAGGCGGGGAGCGGGTGCCCAGAGCCCCTGGTCCCCAGAGCGGGAACCGGCTGCTGTGCTCCGTCCTCCTGAGCCACCACCAGGGCCCGTCCGTCATCAACTGCGACGACGAGAGCGGGAAGACGTGCGTGCACATGGCGGCCGCCGCCGGCTTCAGTGACATCATCGCGGAGCTGGCCCGCGTCCCCGAGTGCAACCTGCAGGCCCTGGACGTGGACGACAGGTACCGGCCGCGCTGCCTCTGCTCACGTTCACGTCCGGGCAGCCCCTCCTGACCTCCTGCCGGCCACGGGCACACAGGTGCTGGGACACCCCTCCTGCTGGCCACGGTCATACATGTGCTGGGAACCCTCTCCTGTCAGCCTCAGTCATACGTGTGCTGGGCCCTCTCTCCTGACAACCACAGTCATACGTGTCCTGAGCCCACTCTCCTGCCAACCACAGTCATACATGTGTGGGGCCCCCTCTCCTGCCAGCATGGTCATACATGTGCTGAGCCCCCTCTCCTGCCAACCTCAGTCATACGTGTGCTGGGCCCTCTCTCCTGCCAACCACAGTCATACGTGTGCTGGGCCCTCTCCTGTCGGCCACGGTCACACATGTCCTGGGACCCCTCTTCTGCCAGCCTCAGTCACACATGGCAGGGAGAATGCAAACTGCTCTCAGCGGCAGGAGAGGGCGTGTGTGGAGGGCGACACGCATGTGCGGGGTAACATGCTCCATGTTGCCGGACGCCCTCCGTGTCCGAGGCGCTGGCCCGCCCGCTTCCTGCCGGGGAGCCCGCCGTTCCCGCGGGAGTTGGTGTTGGCTTCCCCCCGAGCTCTGTCCTCGGGTGGCGAGGTGCACGCGGACGGAGCACATGGAGCCGGACGGGGCCTGTTAGCGCCACCCCCTCCCCCCACCCTTCCCATCCACCCCCCGCTCCCTGTTAGCGAGGTGTCGGCGTGGACCAGGCTGGCTCAGCGCAGACGGGACAGCCCAACCGTGAGAACGCCCCGGGAAGCGCGAGGGTCACGCATGACTTGTGCTTTGACCCTCACGGGAGCGCAAACGAGCGGCTCCTTCTGAGTTGGACGGGGGACCCCGAGTTCTCAGGGCGGCGGGCGCGGACTCGCAGGGGACGGACGTGGGCCCGGGAGATCAGAGGCAGAGGGCGGCCGGGCACTCGGGGCGAATGGGTGCCAGGCCCCTTCCTGCGGCTCGGCGCCCGGTACCGCACCACGTGCTCCCCGGCAGCTGCCCGGCCCGCGGAGACAGCGGGGTTTGGGGCGAGCGGCTCAGACGTTGGGGTTTTGTCAGGTGTCGGTGCTTTTAGCACCCGCAGGCCTTCCCGCTCCCTCCCTCTTCCCGGCGAGAGAACGAGGAACGAAGGTGCTGTGGGAGGAGGAAGAGGAGGAGGAGGAGACGGAGGAGGTGGTGGAGGAGGAGGAGGAAGAGGAGGTGGAGGAGGTGGAGGAAGAGGAGGTGGAGGAGG
>JAAGEH010000056.1:16947-34849 GCA_011751065.1 Lasiurus cinereus
AAGAGGAGGTGGAGGAGGTGGAGGAAGAGGAGGTGGAGGAGGTGGAGAAGGAGTAGACGGAGGAGGAGGAGGAGGAGGAGGAGGAGGAGGAGGAGGGAGGGAGGAACCGACCCAGCTCCCAGGTGCTCCTCTCTCCCCGCCCCTCCCTCCCTCCCTCCCTCGGACACCCCTGGGAAAGTACCTCCGGGCCATGGACAAGGAGAACTGATCCTCCTCCCTGAGCCGCAGCTTCCTCTTCTCGCACCTTCTCGGGAACGCTCAGGCTGGGGGAGAACCCGCTCCTCGCGGCCCGGCGCCCTCACCCCCGCCCATGGGCGGCCCCCCATCCCGCTCACCACGGCACGGTTCCCCTCCCTCCCCCGCTGTCCAGGACCCCCCTGCACTGGGCGGCGGCGGCCGGGCAGGCGGAGTGCGTGCGGGCGCTGCTGGACCTGGGCGTGGACAGCAGCCTGCGGGACGTCAACGAGAGCGCGGCCCTGGCCTACGCGCTGCACGGCGGCCACGCGGCCTGCGTGCGGCTCCTCTCTCGAGGCGGCGGCGGCGGCGCCAGGTGAGCGGCCACACCTCGCGCCTCGGAGGGAGATCGGTGACGTCCCGGTAAACCTCCGAGCGGGACAGCATCTCCGGAAACCACAGGGGTGCCAGCCCCCGGGGCGGCTGGGAACGCTGTCGCGTCAGGAAGCGGCCGTCACGGCCCCCGGAAGCCCCACCGTTTGGGGCGTGGGAGCCAGGCCTGGTCGGCGAAGGCGGTGACGCTGATTACCGGCCTGGCGCGACGGGCTTGCGGCTCCTGTCCGAGCCCGTTCTGCGGGGGGCACTCTGGAGTGCGGCATGGGTCTGGGGGTCGTGAAATGGCCCCACGAGGCCCCCGGCTCGGCCCCCGGCTCGGCCCCCAGGGCCCCCCTCAGCACGTGGACACGCAGAGTCCGGGGTAGACGTGCTTGGGAGCATTTCCTGTCCCATTGAAAAATACCCAGCACCAGTCGCTGCTCGAGGACAGCCAGCCTCCGCGCACGGCCGGCCAATGGCGGTCTTTGCAGAGCCAGCCTCACGAGGCTGACTTCTGGGTTTGCACCCACGTTTCAGCCACCGTCCCCCCTGCTCCCGGGACGCCAGGAGCAGCCGGTGAAAAAAGACAATCAGTTCTTGGCACTATGTTTTAAAAACATATGTTTTTATTGATGTCAGAGAGGCAGGGAGAGGGAGAGAGAGAAACGCCAGTGATGACAGAGAGTCAGGGATCGGCCGCCTCCTGCACGCCCTCCCCCACTGGGGATCGGCCCACAACCGGACCTGTGCTCCGACGGGAATCGAACCCTGACCTCCTGGTTCACAGGCCGATGCTCCCCCACGAAGCTATGCAGGCATCGCCAAGGGCTCTGGGTGTCAGGGACCCCGAGGCCTGGGCAGAGCCTGACACTGCCTGCTCCTGGCGGCTCCCGGCAGGCGCTGCGTGCGTGTCTCCGCCTCCCTCCCCATTCTGACTGAACTTCCCGTGGGAAGTACAATGGTACCTCGAGATATGCGTGCCCTAACATACAAGTTTTTTTTTTAATATATATTTTATTGATTTTCTACAGAGAGGAAGGGAGAGGGATAGAGAGCTAGAAACATCGATGAGAGAGAGAGACATCGATCAGCTGCCTCCTGCACGCCCCACACTGGGGATGTGCCCGCCACCAAGGTCCATGCCCTTGACTGGAATTGAACCTGGGACCTTTCAGTCCGCAGGCCGACGCTCTCTCCACTGAGCCACACCGGTCTCGGCAGTGTTCCGTTTTTCACAGAGCCTCGGGGAAGGTGAAGGAGGAGGACGAAACCATTCGGGGGACGGGGTTCGGGTAGGCGCTGCGTGACCTGCAACGCAGGGGCGGCCCGCAGCCAGAGCCAGGGGTGATTCCGGAGCCCCGGACCCAGCGTCTCACTCCGGAGAGGCCGCCGAGCCCTGGCCGGTGTGGCCCCGAGGGGAGAGCGTCCGCCTGTAGACTGGAGAATCCTGGGTTTGGTTCTGGTCCAGGGCACGTGTCCGGTGGAGGGCTTGGTCCCTCGTAGAGGGCGTGCCGATCCACGATTCTCTCCCATCATTGGTGTCTCTCTCCCTCTCTCCCTCCCCCTTCCCTCCAAAATCAACAGCAATAGACACCGAGTGGCCAGATGATGATGATGATCTCTGAACGCATAATCATCTGGCCACTCCGTGTTGATCCTATAGATAGAGTAAAAGGCTAATATGCAAATTGTCCCCTGGACCAGGAGTTCGACCAGCAGGCCAGCCGGCCCACCGCCCATGTTCCCTCCCCCTGGCCAGGCTGGACAGACCCCATCCCCCCAGGCACGAATTCATGCACAGGGCCTCTGATACACACACACACACACATACACACACATACACACACACACACACACACACTGAGTGGCCAGATGACTGTGCGTTCAGAGACGGTCACCGTCTGCCGCTCAGCGTGTATTTTTTTATTTTATTTTATTGATTTTTTTTTACAGAGGAAGGGAGAGAGATAAGAGAGTTAGAAACATTGATGAGAGAGACATCGATCGATCAGCTGCCTCCTGCACGCCCTCCACTGGGGATGTGCCCAAAACCAAGGTACATGCCCTTGACCAGAATCGAATCTGGGACCCTTCAGTCCAAAGGCTGACGCTCTGTCCACCGAGCCAAACTGGTCTTGGCATCAGCGTGTATTTTTTTAAAAAGAGACTGCAGTCCGGCTCACAGGACCGGGCCTGATCAGGTGACGCCGTCCACGCTTCCACAGAAAGCGGCCAGCCCGCTGTAGCCTCAGCCGAGAAGCACGGAACTTTCCGAGGCACAAAAGCAGAACCGGCGGTGGCGGCGGGAAGCACCTCTGAGGCCGGCCGGGCTCACCTTTCCTCCCGATGCCCGGCACTCACTTTCCCCCACGCCCACGCCGCCTTCGCGCTTCCTCTTTGCAGCCACGCCTGGTCCCACGTCCTCCTCCAGCGTCCTCCACGCCTGCGGCCAGAGCGTCCTTCCCACGGGAAGTTCGGTCAGAACGGGAGGGAGGCGGAGACACCGAGGCAGCGCCCGCCGGCAGCCGCTGGGAGCGGACAGTGCCCGGCTCTGCCCAGGCCTCGGGGTCCCTGACACCCAGCACCACAGCCCCTCGGGCCCCACCCGCCTGGGCCTTCAGCTCGGACAGGAGTGCGCCCTTCGGCCGATGCCCGCCTGCCCTGAGGAGGAAGGGAGCCGGACGCTTGGGGCTGTGTCAGCTCCGTGTGCCTGGAGGAGGACGATGGAGGGGATGGGGCCAGGACGGCTCCCAGGGGCGGGGGGCTGCAGCTGAGACCTGTCTAACGGGAGGCCGGACGCTTCCAGGAGGCAGGGTGTGGGGCAGCGAGTTACTGTCTCACGCATGCACACAGGCACCACGTGGTCACTCACACTGCGCACCCCAAAGCCTGCTTCCCGTCAGCCAGACACACACACACACACACACACACACACACACGCATCGTTCTGACGCGTTCGCACCCGGAGGGGGCTTGCTGTGTGGCTGCTGCTGTGTGTTACCTGACACCCTAGGCCCGTGGCCGGCAAACCGCGGCTCTCGAGCCACCGGGGGCTCTCTGGCCCCTGGAGTGTGACTCTTCCACCAAACACCATGGCCTGGGCGAGTCTGTGTTGAAGAAGTGGCGTGAGAAGACGTTTAAGTTTATTTTTTATTATTTTTTAAAATATATTTTTATTGATTTTTCACAGAGAGGAAGGGAGAGGGAGAGAGAGTTAGAAACATCGATGAGAGAGAGAGAGACATCGATCAGCCGCCTTTTGCACGCCCCCCACTGGGGATGTGCCCGCCACCAAGGCACATGCCCTGGACCGGAATCGAACCCGGGACCTTTCAGTCCGCAGGCCGACGCTCTATTCACTGAGCCACACCGGTTTTGGCGAAGACGTTTCAGTTTAAAAAATGTGACTCTCCAAGAAAATTCCAGTCGTTGTCCTGTTGGGTGTTTGGCTCTGCGGACGAATGAGTTTGCCGACCCCTGGCCTGGGGAGCCGAGGCCGGGCCAGTATCTCCCGGGGGCCCCTGTGGGAACCGCTGCCCAGGAGGTGGGCTCGGGGCTCTGGCGGGTCCTCTGAGTACCGGATGTCCCCCCCGCCCCGGCGGGCGGGCAGACCGGGCGAGGATGGGAGAGGCCCACCTGCCCCTGCTGACCTCCCTCTTCCCCGTCCTGGCACAGAGCAGAGCCGGCCCGGGCCCTGCCCGCCCCCAGCGGCCCGCCCCCATGGAAGGAGGGCCGGGGCCGTGTGCTCCGCCAGATCCTGGGCAGAGGCCGGAAGCAGGAGCCGCGGGCGGCCCCAGAGGACCCCGGGGAGCAGCCCTCGGGCGTTGAGGACATCGTCGCCACCTTCGACGGCACCACCGGCACCAGCACCGCGGAGACCGGCTGCCGGGAGCAGGTGCCCCGGGCGGACGCCGCCCAGAGGAGCCCGGCGGGCCGCCCGCACCTCCTTCCCGAGCAGCGGCCGCCCGCCCGCCGGGGGCTCCCACCCCTCCGAGCGCAGGGCCTGCCGCCCATCGCACCGGGCGGGCACCTGCGGGCGGCCCCCCACGCCGGCCCGGGCCCTGGCGCCCCCCCGCCCGCGGCCCCCCGACCCCAGCACGGCGGCGGCAGCGGCGAGCCGGACTCCCTGAGCCACAGGCCCGGCGGCCCCCCGGCTCTGCCTGACCCCTGGAGGGGCGACCCCGGCCAGGGGCTCCCCCGGGGGTGGCCGGGGCCCCCCACCGAGAAGCTGCTGGACCGGCTGCTCCCCGCCAGGCACCGGCACCAGGACGTCCCGGGGCCGCCACACCTGCCTCATCTGCATCCTCCTCTGGCGGCAGGTGGGTCGGCTCCCTCTTCCCGGTCCTGGCGGCTCGGGGACCCGTCTCCGGTTCTGGGTTCTGCCCAGGAGCCAGGGGAGGCAGCCTGGAGGGCGGGGCCAGAGCCGGTGGGCCTCCAGTCACCCTCCTTCCGGCAGTCCCGGATTGGAGGTGTCCAGGCTGAGGGACACTGTGCTTTGACCTCCCCGACCCTCAGAGAAGTCTCAGTGAAAGCACATGTCTCCTCTTCGTGCAGCGCAGCCCGTGTGGTGACCGGGTCTTAGAGCAGGAAAGTCTCTGTTCTCCGTCGCGAGGACCCGGAGCCCAGGGGTGGGGACATTCCCCGAGGGGGTGATTGGTTTGTGTGCCTGTTTTTTTTTTATTTCTTTTTTTATTTTATGTCAGAGAGGAAGGGAGAGGGGGAGAGAGAGAGAAACATCAAAGATGAGAGGGAATCGTGGACCGGCTGCCTCCTGCACGCTCCCTACTGGGGATTTAGCCCACAGCCCCGGGCCTGGGCCCTGATGGGGAATCAAACCGTGACCTCCTGGTTCATAGGTCGACGCTCAGCCACGGGGCCATCGGGACCAGGCTGGGGGACTGTTTTCAGAGCAGACGGTCCATCTCCCGGCAGCCCTGGGCCTGGCCACCCCTGTGTGTTTACCACAGAGGAGAATGCGGTCACACCCCCTCGGTTCCAGGCCCCACATGTCAGCTACAGGCCACCACTCACGCCTGCTTCTTGCCCTGACTCAGCGCCCTCACCCTCAACATCATTAGTGTCGCTCATTTTTGTTCTGTCCCTCAGAGCATTTCCCGGGAGGAAGGAAGTGGGGGGAAGGACAAGGAGGGTGTCCCCAGCTGACTCAGCTCCCATGCAGATGTCATCTTCCATTAAGTCCCACACATCTGCTTATGTCTCTGTGGTCAGACCTTGAATCACATGGTCACGCCTAGAGGCAAGGGAGGCAGAGCATTGTAGTCACATGGTCATGCCTAGCTGCAAGGGAGGCGGGGCATTGTAGTCACATGATCACACCTAACTGCAAGGGAGGCGGGGCATTGTCTTCTTTAGCTGGTCATGTGACTCACTCTCCGTCCAAAATTGGGTTTTTGTTTCTAAAAGAGAAGAGGGGGCAGGCATTGGCTAGAGAACCAGGATTCTGTTTTGGATGCCTTCTAAGGCTGCTGATATTATTTGAGGGAAAAGGAGATTCAGTAAACTTGGTTTGGAGACTTGCTTCAGTTTTCCACGGAAGTCACTAGCGAAGTCCTGGGGTGAATGGCAGAGTAGCAGAGAGGAAGCCCAAGTCCCCAAGGGAATCGTGAGTCAGTGAGCCCGCGTTGAGGCATTTACGTTTCCACCCGCGTTTCGGGTGCTGCTGCTGCCTGTCGGCCATTCTGGGCAACTGAGTCACGATCCCGGGACCCGCAGCAGCGGCACCTGACGCTCAGGGACACGGATTGGCTAGAAGGACCGCACAGTGATGTTCGCCTGCTGTCCAGGCCCGAGACCACAGGTGTTTCATGGAGAGACCTCCACCTGTCACTCACTCCACCTTGAATGGCTACCAGGCGTTTGTCATCCTAGTTTATCCAGAGGCAGCATCTCCACCGGCTGAGGGCTCCACATGCAGGTCTGACCTGCGCCCCCTGCGTGTAGCCCACGGGGCTCTGTCTCCTAGACCGAGGGCCCAGCACCGCCTCCCTCCCCTTCTCAGCCACTGGGTCGGCCGAGCTCCCACTCCCCCCGTTTCTTCCCGGTCTCCCCCTTCTCCTACAGTCTGCCTCCCACTCCATGGCGCCTGCGTGCGTGTTCCTTTGCCTTCCGCAGCGTGTGCTTGACAGAGTCCCACGGTCCTTGAAAAGCCAGCTCAAAACTCGGGTGAAGGAAAAGTCCCCCTGACCTCTGACCTCTAGCCTCCCTAGGAGTTGTGACTCCGTGCTTACTGCTCATCATAAGAGACTCGCTCCACCTTGCTCAGCCTCCCCCTGCTCAGCCTCCTCCCTGCTCAGCCTCTGCCTGCTCAGCCTCTCTCCTGCTCAGCCTCCTCCCTGCTCAGCCTCCCCCTGCTCAGCCTCCCCCCTGCTTAGTCTCTCCCTGCTCAGCCTCCCCCCTGCTCAGCCTCCTCTGAGCAGGAGCTAGCCCTTCCCCCTCAGCAGCCAGCAGGAGGAGTCTCACCCCATTCTAAGATAAACGGAGGGAGGCAGAGAGAGGTTGGCTTCCTGCCCCAGGTCACAGAGCCAGCGAGGAAGTGAGGCCTGTGGGACTTGAGACACACTGAGCTCTCAGACACTTATTTCAAAATGTATTTTTTAATTGATTTCAGAGAGGAGAGAGAGAGAGAGAGAGAGAGAGAGAGAGACATCCACGATGAGAGTCATGGGTCGGCTGCCTCCTGCACGCCCCACACTGGGGATCGAGCCCACAATCTGGCCACGGGCCTTTGACCGGAGTGGAACCCCGGACCCTTCAGTCCGCAGGCCGGCACGCTGTCCACTGAGCCACACCGGCCAGGGTGCCCTTGGAGCCTCCAGCCTCTGTGAGCCTGCAGCCTCCTGGGCCGATGACTGTCTCTTCCCACACGCACCGCCTCCTCCGAGCTCTGCACACAGGAGCTCCCACTACACGGCACACGCGTGAACTTGTCTCCGTGTTTCTGCCATTATCCTCCTCCTCTCGCTCGTTCCTCCATGTGAGCGAGGAACCCCCTCCTGCTAGGACCGCGTCCCGCACCCTGTCTCTCCCCGCTGCTGAGCCTGCCTTCCCAGCAATCCCCCACCCTGCCCGCCCGCCCGCACGCCCGCACGTGGGGTCAATGACCGGCTCCCTCTCCCCTCCCCCGGCCCTCTCGCTCTCCCACAGCGGCCCGTCCCTTCCAGGGCTGACCGCGAGCACCATGAGAACTCCCCGAGGACAGTGTGTGTGGTGGCAGTGACAGCAGCTGCCTCACCGGGGAGGGGAGGAGGAGGCGTTGTCGGGGGGACAGGAGACCCGCCCCCGCACTGAGCCCACGTTCTAACAGCTGTCGGGCTCGCTCACAGGACCCAGAACCGCCATGACCTCGGGCCGGGGTTCTGCAAACGGCGGCCCCGATGTTCGCGGTAAAGGAGCCGGTGCAGGTTTTATGGAATTCCGCTCGGGAAGGTTCTCGTTGAAGGTTTTTCGTGTCGGTCGTGGCTTTGCAGCTGCCTGACCTTCCGGGGCCTCGGGAATAAGCCGGGACGGCAGGCGCCCACCAGGGAGAGGAGGGGGGAGCGCGTGTGGGGGTCACGGGATATGGCCCCCTTGCCGTGTGCTCCGACGTTCACGTGGCTTGGTGTGGTGGCCAGTGGCCTGCTCACAGCGTTCTTTAAACTGGCTCCCTCCAGAACAGCGGTTCCCAACCTGTGGGTCGAGATGAGCCTAAGACCGTCAGAAAACATAGATATTTACATTACGATTCATTAACAGTAGCAAAATGACAGTGATGAAGTAGTCACGGAAATAATTTCATGGTTGGGGGACACCACCCCATGAGGAGCTGTAGGCCAGGGTCGCGGCCTGAGGAAGGTGGAGAACCACTGCCCCAGAGGGGCTTTTGATACCCTCTCCTTTCATCCCACAGTGACCGGCAACGGCAGGAATTCCGCCATGCGTGGCTGTTACTATTACTATTGCATGGCTGTTGTTGTTGTTGTTGTTGTTGTGAGCATTTACGTGTGAGGCCCCTCTCTCTGACAGTGACGGCGGCTCTCCATCCACTGAGTTTCTGGCTCATGGTCGAGTCCTGAGTGACTGACGGAGTCCGTGTGTCCGTCCCCAGGGCCCGGGTTCCCGCATCTCTCCCCCCGCAGACCCCCGACCCGGGACGTGCCCTGCGCCCGGAGCAGCCTGGCGCCCCTGGCCGACCAGAGATGTAAGTGTCCTGCCTCCGCCTCTGTCTCTACCCACTAACCCCTTTCCCCGCCCCCCGCCTCTGCCTCTACCTCCTGCCACGTCCGGGCGCAGCTGAACGTGATGTCCATTTCCTGTCGTTTCAAGTGAGCGATGGGAGGAGGGGGCGGGCAGGGACAGAGCCGTCCTCATGGCCTGTCCTTGAGGCCGGTCTGCAGGCAGTGGCTGCCCCTTCCCGTGGGCGTCCGCTCGGCCTGGCAAAGCCGGTGCGTGTCTGCTCCGTCCGTGTGGCTGCCACGGCCGGGCCGGCGGGGGTGGGAGACAGGCATTACACGGCTCCTGGCGGCCCTCGGCGCCGTGCCCTCCGTGACGGTGTCTGCCCGGCGTCCAGGCCCGTGGCGCCAGCAGGGAGGACGCGCCCATCGGCACTGCGTCCCGCCGCCTCCAGTTCCCATTTCACACAGAACGTCTCCCGGTGCAGACACCCTCCACTCCCTCCCGGGGAGCTGCGTGCCGGTGTTTGCCAACGCCCCGGGTGCTTGCTGTAAAGTCAATGCCGGCCACACACCCTGGATCTCACGCCGGAGGCCAGGCTGGCGTGGTTCCCACGGGGCGGGTGGGCAGGCTGAGGCCTGGCTCCCGGCCTTCGTGGTGAAGAGCCGGGCCAGGAGCACGGCGCCAGCCTGCGGGCAGCGGCTCCCAACACAGGCGCGCTGCCCGGGCCTCGTCTTCCTCTCCCAGCCCAGCCCCCAGTTAGAACACGCACCCAGGTGCACACACACACACATATACACATGCATGCACACGTGCACAAACTTGGCATATATATGCACATATGTTCACATGTGCACATACACATATACATGCACATGCACACATACAGGCCTTCCTCTCCACTGGACTGTGGGGGGGCGGTTGAAGTCAGAGCTGGCCCCCTCTCTCTGGACCCCCGCCCCCCTGAGCCCGGGACAGGCGGCTGCTGGCTGCTGGGGAGGTGAAGGAGATGAGAAGGTCAGACCTCGGCAGCTGCTGTCCAGAGGGACGACCTCTGGGCCTCTGTGCCCTGACCAATGGGAACTGCTCGGACCCCCGGCGGGGGAGGGACATAGTGACCGGGCCTGGCACAGCCCGTCGTTCAGCAGAAGGAGAGGGAGACATGGCGGCTCCGCCCACGTTCCCCACGAGCAGCGGAGAGCGAGGTCCCTTCCTCAGCTCAGGCTCCCCTGCCTTTGCACACAGATATGCACACGCATGCACACACACACATACACGTGCGCACATGCTCTGTGCCCAGTGAGCGCTGTCTGCGGTGGGAACTCAGTCACAGAAGGAAGGTCAGGATGCCCTTGTTGCTGAGTGGACTCCGGCCTCCGCCTGACAGACATCCGGGGTGCGGTCTGGTCTCCCCCAGACACGCCCTCACTCCTTAGCACGTAACACATCAGCCCTGGCCGGTCTGGCTCAGTGGAGAGAGTGTCGGCCTGCGGACTCAAGCGTCCCAGGTTCGATTCTGGTCCAGGGCACGTGCCTGGGTTGCAGGCTCAGTTCCCAGGGTTGGAGGCGGGCAGGAGGCAGCCAATGAGGGGTCCTCTCTCACCATGGATGTCTCCCTCTCTCCCCCTCTCCCTTCCTCTCAGAGATCCATAAAAATACACATTTTTTTAAAAAAACAAACAGCCGAAACCGGTGTGGCTCAGTGGATAGAGTGTCGGCCTGCAGACTGAAAGGTTCCGGGTTCGATTCCGGTCAAGGGCATGTGCCTTGGTGGTGGGCACATCCCCAGTAGGGGGTGTGCAGGAGGCCACTGATCGATGTTTCTCTCCCATCGATGTTTCTAACTCTCTATCCCTCTCCCTTCCTCTCTGTAAAAAAAATCAATAAAAATATATTTTAAAAAAATAAAAATAAAATAAAATAACAAGCAGGAACTAACACTCACGTCCCCTGCCACCACCACCACCTCCTCCCTCTGCCCCCCCGGCTGAGGCTGAGAGGAGCGGCTCTGTCTGACGCGTCTCCTCCTCTCCCCGCAGTCCTGTCCGGAGAGCCGCTGCGGACGCCCCGCGTGCTGCCCGCCATCCCCAGCCAGCGGGGCCACGGGGCCGCGGAGGACGGCGAGGAGCACTGAGCGGCCGGCTCGGCCGTCCCCCGCGGAGGGCCAGCTCGCCCCGGTTTGTGGGAAGAGGCCGAGTCCGACATCCCCCGGTGACCATTCTCCGCTTCACCATCCAACGTCCTTCTTCCGGATAAAGCCTTTCCTGGGGAAGCAGGGGGCACCGGGCTGCGCCCAAGGGCCAGGCCGCCCGTGTCCGTGACGCCCACGCGTGTTCTCGCCGGAGGAGGCGTGGCGGTCAGGTGGGCATGTGCTGCATGCACCGATGTGCTTCTTGCCAACGACGTGGCTGCTGCCGGCGAGGTGTGCTCTGCTGGATAAACAGCTCCTCTGTCACCGTCCCGCGCGCTCGCTGTCATCTCCCGGTGTGACGGCCGCTCACCGGGCAGCAGAAGCTGGTAACGGCCCTCCCGCCGGCCGATGGCTCGCACCCGGCGCTCCGCTCCAGTTCCCAGCCCTGTCCGCTCCCGGCCGCCGCCCGAACCCCGGGACGGTGTGTCCGGGCCTCCTTTACTCTGTGATCGCGTCCACGGACCGGCGACGTCAGAGCGGCCGTGTTCCCACGGAGAGGGCTGTGCGAGCCGGAAGGGGCCCGTCTTGGCCCAGCAGGGCGCAGGGGGCGTCTCCACACACTCCTCGAGTCCCTGGCGGATCGCCTCCTGCGTCTCTCCGCTTCCACGCCGGACGGACCTCAGCTCCTCCACACGGTCCCCGCGGTGACTCACGGAACGTGGAGGGAGCTCGGGCCCGCCCCCTGCCAGGGCGTCGGTGTGCACTGGACTGATTGGAAGCTCCAGGCTCGGCCACAGAAGGTCACAGTCACTCTATGTTGTTGTATTTTTTTAAAATATATTTTTATTGATTCTTCACAGAGAGAAAGGGAGAGGGATGAGAGAGAGAGACATCGATCAGCCGACCCCTGCACGTCCCCCACTGGGAATGCGCCCGCAACCAAAGTACATGCCCTTGACCGGAATCAAACCCGGGACCCCCCAGTCCGCAGGCCAGCGCTCCATCCACTAAGCTAAACCGGTCTCAGCTGTTGTTGTATTTTTTAATATATTTTTATTAATGTCAGAGAGGAAGGTGGAGAGAGAGAGAGAGAGAGAGAGAGAGAGAGAGAGAGAGAGAGAGACATCCCTGATGAGAGGATTATGGATCAGCTGCCTCCTGCAGGCCCCCCACTGGGGATGTGCCCACCACCAAGGGATGTGCCCTTGACCGGAATCGAACCTTCAGTCCACAGGCTGACGCTCTGTCCACTGAGCCAAACCGTTTTCGGCTGTTGTTATATTTTTAAATGTATTTTTATTAATGTCAGAGAGTCAGGGAGAGAGAGAGAGAGAAACATCCCTGATGAGAGGATCATGGATCGGCTGCCTCCTGCAGGCCCCCCAACGGGGGGGTCAAGCCCGCTACCCGGGCCTGTGCCCCGATGGAGAATCGCACCGTGACCTCCTGGCTCTGAGGTCGACGCTCAACCACAGAGCCCGTGGCGGGCCCTCCCTGCTGTCCCGGGGCCTGGGTGCTATTCCAGAAGCACCACCAGCAGAACACGGGCCTCTTCCGCCAGCTTTCCGTGTGAGAGGGGTCAGACCAGGCCCACCCCGCACAGACGCCCCCGAGGCCCGCACCACGGCCTTCTCTGCACGTGGAGGACGGTGCGCCCCCGGCCCCCCCGTTCGGGGGACGTGGCGACGGCGGACGGAGGACTCAGGAGGAAGTGGGGTTCATGGCGTGGCCACTGCCAGCCCCTCGCTCTCCTGTCTGTCTCCAGGTCTCTGCAGGGCCCTGGGGATTCGCCTCGCCCACGGGAGCAGGAGGCGGACTCAGGGTGCAGAGCCCGGCTCCGGACAGCCTGGCACCCAGGAGGCCTGGAGCCCAACGCCCACCAGGAGGAGGTGGCTGACTGGCAGGGCCCCGTCCCACACCAGCCCGGCTGCAGCCGCCCTGCCCGGCTCCTGGGTGCGGCTCCCGGTTAAACACGGCGGCGGTTTAGGCTGGCGGGTCCCCCACCTCGTTTCCTTAAAGAGCCATTGATGGGCTGCCCGCGCGCCCCACGCTGGGCATGGAGCCTGTGCCCCGAGCATGGAGCCCGCACCCCGGCCTATGCCCTGACCGGGAACGGAACCCCGACCTCCTGGTCCCTACGTCAACGCTCACGCTCGGAGCCCCGCCGGCCGGACCCGGGGCAAAGACTCGAGGGGCAACTGCCCAAGTCAGACCGCGAGGTGCCTCCCTGTCCCCCCTCTGCCCGGTGCGCCCGGATCCCAGCTCTGCCTGAAGCGTCCGCAGTCCTGCTGGTCTGTAAGCCGTGCGTCAGGGAGCCCGGGACCCGCCTTCCCGGGACCTGTGGGGGGCAGTGCATCCCCCGCCAGCCGAGCGCCCGCCGAGGGCTGGTGCTGCCGGACGGTGAGAGACGGAGCGGGTGTAAGGCCACCCTCGGCAGGCCGGCACGCTCTGAGACGACCATAGGCACCAGATGAATGGCCTGAGGTCCCAATGGCCAGGCCTCCCGCCCGCCCCGAGGTCCGGGCGGCCGCAGTGGGCGTGGCGTCGTCCTCGGGCCTCTGAACCCGGCCTGCGAGGAGTGTGACGGAAGTGAGGAAGAGGGAAAGTGACTCTATTTAAGGCCGCTTCGCCGGGGAAAGGGGATGTGGTCTGGCGTCGCTCCAGCCCCTGGAGCAGTGGGACACCCGGCAGAGTCCACGGGGACCGTGTCGGGGTGACCGGCCGGCAAAACGGTGCAGGGCTCAGAGGTGCAGGGCTCAGGGTGCAGGGCTCAGGGGTGCAGGGCTCAGGGGTGCACGCAGCTCTGCCGGGCATCGCCGTGTACTGCGCCCGGTGTCCACCCCCCAAGCCGGTCTCCTTCCGTCCCCTGCGGCCCCTTTACCATCCCCCCTCCTACCCTCATCCCCCTCCCATACCCTCCCCTCCAGCCACCAGCGTGCCCTGTCTGCACCCCTGGATGTGGTTCCTGACGCCGGGTTGGCGGGGAGCGTGCAGACGGCAGCTTCCGGCTCCCGCCTCCCTCCCGCTCCGTCTCAGTTTAGTGTTTGTTTCACGATCCTTTTTGTATTTTTATTTTTTTCACGATTCTTTCCACCAGCTTTGCAAGTCAGGGCCCCAGTGACGCCCCATCGGCCCGTGTGGCGGCTTCCTGCTCCGCTCCCCCTCTGAGCCGTTCCAGACGCCCGGGCCCTCCCCCCGCTGGCCCTCACCCAGGAAAGCGCGCACCCCTCAGTGGCAGGCACCTCCCCCGCCCTCACCCCCGCCAGGAGCTGTGCCAGAGGCCCTGGCTGAGGTTCTCCAGGTCCCGCTGTCCTGCTCCCAGCGACCTGTCACCACCCTCCTCCATCCCCCCTATACCCCCCTGCACGGCTCCACCCGCACCCACAGGAGGCCTGCCCAGTGTCCACCCAGGGCCCGGGCAGCCGGGATCTAGGAGCAGACAGGAGCCTCACCCGCTGCCCCCAGCTGGGGATGGGTTTTGTGTGGCTCAGAGAGAGAGGGGGCTCCTGAGGGGCACCCCCAGGCCGCCGGCCCCCCTCGCACACAGCCTTCCCGACGCCACCAGAGCTGTTGCAATCACAGGCTCACAGGCTGGGCGCGCCTGTGGCCTGGGGGGCAGGTTTCCCAAGCTTCCGCCAGCGTTTCCACACTCGCTCTGCCCTGATTTTGCCGCCTCTGACCCCAGAGCAGGCTGAGGGGCGGAGGGGCCGGGCTGGGGGAGGGCATCGCGCGCGGCAAACGGGAAAACAGGAAGCGGAGTCCTCCTCGGGAGGAAGAGCCGGAAACGAGGCTGCGGCCGGGATTTGGGTGGCAGTTGCCCAGGCCCGCCCGGCCTTCCCTCGGCGGCCGCTCTGGGCCGGGGCGGGGGCACAAAGGGCCAGGGCGAGAGGCTTTCCTTCAGCACAAACCCAAACGCAGATCCGGGAGCCGCCCTGGCCCCAGCCCCATCCCAGGCCGGCTGTCCTCCTCCCCCGCCTGCTGCGGCTGCTGGGCCTCGCTCTCCAGCTCCAGCTCCAGCTCCATCTCCTCTGGCTCCAGCTCGCAGGGCCTGAGGGCCCCCAGCTGCACCCAGCCGCTCTGCCCCGCCCCCCGCCTCTGCATGGAGAGGCCCTGTGCCCCACGCTGACGTGGGGAGCCTCCGGCCCAGCCCCCCACAGCTCCCCGGTGGCCCAGTCCGCCCACACGCCTCCGTCAGTGGATGACTGTCTCCCTCGGAGGAAGGCTGGCTTTCTGGGTGGACCCAAGGTTATTGGGTTCACGGGACGTGGGGACAGCGGAAGGATAGCCCACAGCGGGGACTGGAACCCCGAGTTCAGGGGACCCCAGCCGCCCTGGGCCCTGGGCCCTGAGTCTGCTTCAGGCCGGCTCCCCCCACCCCCAGGGAGGGACCAGGCGGGCAAAGGGACTCGGAGCAGAACTGGTCGGATTCCTCCAAGTCACTGACCGGGAAGGCCCAGCCTGCACGTGGTGCCTGCGTGGACTCCCGTGGGGACACCGGCTCCAGCAGCCTCTGGGAGCCGGCCGGCGGGGCTCCGGGGCTGAGCGTCGACCTGGGAAGCAGGAGGCCAGGGTTCGATCCCCGTCAGGGCACAGGCCCGGGGGTGTGGACTCGGTCCCCAGTGTGAGGCGTGCAGGAGGCAGCCGGTCCGTGAACCTCTCTCATCATGGATGTTTCTCTCTCTCCCTCTCCCTCCCTCTCTGATGCCAATAAAATGTATTTTTAAGACTCCTCTGGGAGCAATGTGATATGGGGACAGCTGTTGACTTCATTAGGTTATGGTAACTGTGTGTGTGTCTGTGTGGCGTGTGGTGTATGGCATGTGGTCTGTGGTATGTGTGGTATGTGGTGTGTGTGGCGTGTATGTGGTATGTATATGTGGTGTGTGGTGTGTGTGTGGCGTGTATGTGTGTGGGGTGTGTGTGGTGTGTGTGTGGCATGTGCGTGTGGTATTAGGGTTCGGGCAGAAAATGTCCTCCTCAGGGAGGTATGTGTGAGCTCTCAGGCGGCACGGCAGCTGGTGAACCAGGGGGGGAGACGGTGAGCGTGGCAGGGGCGGCGATGGGCCGATGAGGGTGCAGGTGCGGGTGCGGGTGAGGGTGAGGGTGCAGGTGAGGGCACGGGTGTGGGCGGGGTCCTGCGTCTCCATCTCCTGTTCCCGGCAGCACCGCCCGTTGGCCTCCCCAAGACGGTGCCTCCCGGGTCGTTCCGGGGTCACCCCCGAAGGCCTGACCCCCAGCTGCCCGGGGCCCTGCTCCCCCGAGACCCTCACCGTTTGCCTGTGGGATGGCCGCCCGCCCACCCGCCCATCTCCGGGGTTTGCCTGGACGAGGAAGGTCTGACTTTAAAACTTTAAAGCGTGAGCCGCCCCAGGTGTGAGAGGGGCTCCCCATCCGTCATTTACCCCAACGGAACCCGCTGTCCGGTGGGGACACACAGGACCGGACGGGGCCTGGTGAGTGGGGGCGGGGCTGCGTGGGAAGTCAGGTGGGTGCTTCCTGGAGGAAAGGAGTCTCCACAAATGGGGGGCTGATGGGGCCCAGGAATCACCGCTGTCCCCCAGGGTGGAACCCCCAGATGGGGGAGCGGGCAGGAGGGGGAGGCCGAGGTCATGGCTTTGAAGCCACCTCGCCCCTCCCCATCTCTACCCCCAGGCGCCCGCTGGCCCTGCCGGTGACCGAGTTACATTTCGGCTTTTCTGAGGATGGGCGTGCGGGCGGGGACCCCTCCCCGACACCCCAGGGAGACGCCCGCCTGCTCCCCTCAGGGCAGCGTCCGCAGGGCCTGCCTCCGGCCCGGCTTCCTGCCTGCGGGCCGGCTTCCCCCCCCCCCACACACACACACAGCTCCGGGGACGCCCTTGTTGCCGGGACGGGGTCGCGACCTTCTCGGGGGAGGGGCACAGCGCCCCCGGCAGCAGGGAGTTCCCGGTCATCTCAGGAATCGGTCACCATCGGCCGCAGGGTTTCCTGAACAGCCAGGCCCTTAGACCGGAAGTGGCTGAGGAGGTGATGGGTCCCCTCGGGCGTGTACCGTCCCGGAGGCGTGTCCCTTGTCCTGTCGGTCCTGCAGATAGGAGCTCGCCTGGAGGAAGCGGTCAGCGGGTTGAAAGGTCACTGCCAGCGGCCCTCTCCCACGCCCTCGGCTGAGCTGGCAGTTCCCCCTTCCGGGAGGGGGGCGTCCTCCTCCTGTTGGACCGGCTCCCTCTGCTCCCTCTGCCTCCCGTCTGCCCCTTCCCCCCTGAGACCTCGGTGGGTCGGTCAGTCCTCGGCGGCTCTCGGCCTCCGAGTGGCCCTCGATGCTCAGAGGCCCGGCCCGGGGTGAGGCTTCGGCCCGAGGACCCGGCTCTGCTCTCCCGGGAGCTCAGGGCCCGGCAGACCCCCCGGCACCCTCTGGCCCGGCCGCCACCACCCACCTCCCAGCTCGGCCACCGGAGGGCCAGGGCGCGGGGAGGTGGGCCGAGTGGGACCACCGCTGGCATCTCCGAGCCTGACCCCTGACCCGTGCCGTCCCAGCGCCCGGTCTACCTGCCACCGCGCCCTCCGGGCTTCCCGTGGCGCAGGAAGCCGTGGTGCCGAGCTGCTCGCGGGAAGCCGGGCCGGCCCCGGGCATGGACACGGACACGCTCAGCAGGACGCCCTGTGCTGACTGGGTGCCGGGTCACTGCCACACCCCCCGGAGGCCCGGTCCTTCAGGTCGGAGGCCACCCCGTCCGCTTTCCCGCCCTCCAGAGCGGCCGCCGGCAGGGTGCAGGTCAAACCCCACCGCCCACCCCCCGCCCGCCCGCCGGGCACCTGGGTCCCCGCTCGCCCTCTGAGGAGGACAAGGGCGCCGGAGGGCTGGGGGTTAACTCACCGCCGGGCCTGCCCAGGGTGTGGGTTTGATCCCAGGCTGGGGCTCCAGTGGAGGCAGCCAATCCATGCCCCCCTGTCCTACCCCCTCTCTCCCCCCTTCCCCTCACCCCCTCTCTCCCCCCTTCCCCTCTCCCTCTCTCTCCCTCTCTTTTCCTCTCTCTCCCCTCTCTTTCCCTCTCTCCTCCCTCCCCCTCTTCCTCC
>JAAGEH010000056.1:42589-55381 GCA_011751065.1 Lasiurus cinereus
GAGAAGAAGGAGGAGAAGGAGTGGGAGGAGGGGAGAGGTTAGGACGGATAAGGTGGCTCTTCCTAGAAAACACAAATCCCTCCGAGGAGCCCTCACCCCCAGCAGCGGATGTGAGTCAGCAGCCGCCCCGCTGACCCCGCTGACCTGCCTCCGGGACGCCTGCTTATCGGCGTTCCAGGAACAGTCACTCCTGTTTTTCCAGAACAAGGTCGGGGGCCGCGTCCTCTCGCTCGGAGGGCGTCCAGCGGTGCGGCCTCGGCCGCTGCGGCTCAGAATCCTCACCACGCTTTTCCCAGGCCCTCCCTTCCCCTCCCCTCCCCCTGGCCCGGACCCCACACCCGCCGCACGTCCTGGGGGCTTTCCTCGTTGGTGTTGGTGCTTGTCTCCTGCCCTGTGCCCGGAGCTTGCTCTCGCCTGGTTCTGAGAACCGGCTCTCGGGACGGTGGTTGCTTCTGGGAAAGCAGCATGGAAGCTCCCATCTCCCACCCCACGCCCGCCTCCCCCCCGCCCTGCGGACACAGTCCGTGCGGTTTGGGGGATGCTGTGAGGACGGGAAAGAGCCCTCGGTCCTCAAAGAGGCCTCGGCAGCCGGTGCTGAGCATGCTGGGCCGTGGGCAGCAGACACGGCGAAGGGCGCAGCTCTGAGGCTGGAATGGCTGGGGTTCCCTCTGGGTGACCCCGATCAAGTGCTCACTGCCACCTCCTCTTGGCGTGGCAGCGGCTCCCAAGCCTCGCAGTGGGGAAAGGAAGAGCTCTCTCAGCTCTGGGTGTGGGGGGCGGGGAGGATGGGGTCACCCCATCACCAGCCAGGCCACCTGGGTGCAGGCGGGCCTGGACCTGCGTGTCCCAGGGTTAGACGCATTGTGAGACGCAGACTCCTTCCTGCAGGCAGAATGGCCCCCGAGCCCAGGAGCTCGCAGGTGGCCTGCGGTGGGGGGGCGATGGGGGGTGTTAGGGGGTGTCCGTTTCCATGGCAGCTGCAGGGGGCAGGGTAGACATGTCCCAGGGGCGGCTTAAATTCGTCAACATGACATGAAGTTGAACACATAGTTCTTCACACGTCCTCACACGTCGTGTGCTCAGTGGCCACACGTGTGTGCACCTTGGCTTCCGGGCTGGGAGCCCAGACCCGGGGGCTCCCGTTGTCCGGAAGGTTCTGCGGGCCGGCACTCAGGGAGGCCCTGGGAAGCGCTCCCAGCACCGGACGCGCCGGTGGGTCACCTCCGGCACTGGCTGCACTCACTCCCCAGCCAGAGCCCGGGCGCGGGGTGCTGCAGGCCAGCGGTGGTCAGCACTCGGCAGCTGGCACCCGGGCTGGTTCGCTTCTGGGGGGTTGGGTGGGGCAGCCGGAGGGTGAAAATGAAAGATGCAACCTCTTCCCTCCTCGCAGGTGAGTGGAGGCGTCGTGTTCATCTGGGTGTGTGAGGCTGAGAGCGTGCCTGAGGTCTGAGGGCTCGTTCAGGCCGGCCGCGTGGCCAGCTGGCAGGCACATCCCCAGTGGGGGGCCTGCAGGAGGCGGCTGATCGATGTCTCTCTCTCATCGATGTTCCTAACTCTCTATCCCTCTCCCTTCCTCTCTGTAAAACTTCAATAATATATATATATATATATATGGAAACTTAAACTCCTTCTAATGCCACTTCTTCCAAACCGACTCGCCCAGGCCATGGTGTTTTGTGGAAGAGCCACACTCCAGGGGCCCGAGAGCCGCCTGTGGCTCGAGAGCCGCGGTTTGCCCACCACACCTCTAGGGAATCGGTCCCCAGAGAAACACGGGTCATTGTGCGGTGGCTGCGTGGGTGTTTTGACCGAACGCCTTTGTCTCTGGAGCCCTGGCCGGCTGTAACAAGGCGTAAAGCCTTCCCCAAAGTTCCGGCAAATTCCGCAGCCCTCCGGAAGGCAGCCCCCACCTGGGAACACCACCTACCCAGTGAGAGGGTGTGTGCACCCTCCTCTCACCCCCCCGATCTCGGACCCAGGCCCCCCGGGGCCCGGCTGCACGGGGAGCGGGCGGTTTGAGGAAGCTGAGGTTGAGGGCACAGGCCGGTTTCGCGTTGAGTCCCTGCGGCCGGTGTGAGATCTCAGACTGAATCACTCCCCGCAGTCTGGGGGCGCGGCCGCCGTGGCCTTGGGCGCTGGGCCCCGGGAACAGGCGAGCGGCTCCGTGTCCCTGGAGCTCAATCCGCAGGGAGTGAGGGGAAGCTGAGACAGGGTGACCAGCCCTGGCCGGGCGGCTCAGTGGATAGAGCGCCGGCCGAGCACCGAAGGGTCAGGTTCAAGTGCCGAGCGAGGGCACGTACCTGGCCTGCGGGTGCATTCCCAGCCCCGTGGGGTCTCGTGCGGGAGGCGGCCGATGAATGTGTCTCTCTTCAATCGATGCCTCTCTCCGTCCCTCTCTCTCTCTCCTCCTTCTCCTTCCCTCCCTCCCTTCCCTTCTGCCTCTACAAAACACCGATGGGAAATTATCCTCTCCTGCCGAAGCCGGTGTGGCTCAGTGGATGGAGCGTCGGCCTGCGGACTGAAGGGTCCCAGGTTCGATTCCGGTCCAGGGCAGGGACCTGGGTGGCGGGCACATCCCCAGTGGGGGGCGTGCAGGAGGCAGCTGACCGATGTCTCTCTCTCACCAGTGTTTCTAACTCTCTATCCCTCTCCCTTCCTCTCTGTAAAAAAATCAATAAAATATATATATTTTAAAAAATTATCGCCGAGACCGGTTTGGCTCAGTGGATGGAGCGTCGGCTTTCGGACTGAAAGGTCCCGGGTTCGATTCCGGTTGGGGGCATGTACTTTGCTTGGGGGCACATCTCCACTGTGGGGCGTGCAGGAGGCAGCTGATGGATGTTTCTCTCTCATCGATGTTTCTAGCTCTCTATCCCTCTCCCTTCCTCTCTGAAAAAAAAAAATCAAGAAAATATATATATTTTTAAAAATTATCCTCTCCTAACATTATCCACGGGAAAGGTCCCCTCAGAGCCAGAGGCCGGCGAGGGACAGGGTGTCAGAGCCACGCCCCTCCTCTGCCCCTCCCCCGCCCGACTCTGTGGCCAGGGGCGGCGTGATGTCATCAGGGCTGCCCCAGGGCCCTGACTTCGGGCTCCCGGCTCCAGTCCCTCCCGGCAGCAGCGCCGCCGGCTCTGTTTGCCGCCTTCGCTGACCTTGACCGTCCGTCCGGTCTGCGGGAGAGGCTGCCCGGAGCAAGTTCACGGTAACCCCAGAGGCAGGGGCAGGAGCCTTCGCTGGGGGAGCTGCCTGCCCGGGGGTCCCCGGAGGAGCCTGTCTCACCAACCCCCTGCCCGACCCTCATCCCCCTGGTCATGAGGGACGTTTCTGGCCTCACGTGGCTTCCTCCGTCTGCACAAAGCCGCCTGGGCTCCGTGATGACCCATGCTTTCTCTCCGCCTCAGGGCAGGTGTCTAACGCCGCTGCGGGCAAATCGCAGACTCGGGGCGCCGCTGGTTAGGTTGGGACGGTGGACCCCAAATTGTATTATGTGTCAGAATCACCGGAAGGGCTTTTTCTTTTTCTTTTTTTTTTTAATATAATTTATTGATTTTTTACAGAGAGGAATTGAGAGTTAGAAACATGGATGAGAGAGAGAGACATCGATCAGCCGCCTCCTGCACACCCCCCACTGGGGACGTGCCCGCCACCAAGATACATGCCCTAGACCTGGAATCAAACCCGGGACCTTTCAGTCTGCAGGCCGGCGCTCTATCCACTGAGCCGCACCGGTTTCGGCCGGAAGGGCTTTTTCAAACAGCGCTTTTTGCCCGGCTGGGGTGGGGCTCAGTGGTTGATGTTGACCTAGGAACTAGGAGGTCACAGTCTGATTGGGGTCAAGGCCCAGGTTGTGGGCTCCATCCCCAGTGGGGGGCATGCAGAAGGCAGCCGATCAGGGATTCCATCTCATCATTGATCTTTTTCTCCCCTGCTCCCTTCCTCTCTGAAATAATGAAAATATATTACAGCTGAGGTTCCTGGTTCGCATCTGAGTTTCTATTGAGCAGCTCTGCTGTGGGGCCTGGAGTCTGCGTTGCTCACAGTTCGGGGGGCGCAGAGCCTGCCAGCCTGTGGCCCGTCCTTCGAGGATCGCTGGACTGGACGGCTCTCCCGCTTTCCTGCACACCCCTGGGGGACGTGGGGTCCCCGGGACACAGCCAAAGCACATGGGGCTTTACACACGCCCCAGGGGTACTGTGCCTCGGACCACTGGCCCGCATGCCTGGGGCTGGACGCAGGCTGGGGGAGAGGGTCTGCCGTGTCCCGGGAGGTGTGTGTGGTCAGGGGAGGCCGTGTCCAGCGCCCAGCCTCCTGGAGACAGGGCGGGCAGGGCCGGAGCCAGAGATCTGTATCTGACGCCCACGCCCCCGGGAACTGGAACCCGCCTCCCGGGGGTCAGACTCCTGACCATGTCGTAAGCGGCTGCAAGGCACCAGGTGATGTCCCCAGGGAGGCCGCAGGACGTCGAGAGGCTACGGGTCAGCCACATGCCCGGCGTTCCTCTCCAGTCACCCTGTTCCCTTTCTGTGGTGGTGGTGGGGGGAGGGGCAGGTGACCTATGGGGGGACGCACAGGCTGGCGCCTCCCGAAGGCCTGTCTCCCGTCCTCGGCTGCCCAGACGAGAGCTCAGCCTGAGCCCCTGGACGCAGGCCGGCACTCTCCTCTGAGCCCGGGCACCCTTCATTTCCTGACGGGAGACAGAAACAGGACCGTGTGTGTGAACACGGGTGTTACGCCCGGCACGGGTGAGCCTCAACCATAGCAGTTACTGCTCGTGGGCGCTTCCCTGCCCTGGGTGTGGGCTCCCCGCTCCTGGGTGGGAGGCGAGGCCTGGGCTGGCAGGGTGGCCAGTGAAGGAAGACAGTGGCCTGGGGTCCCGGAGCCGTGAGGGAGCAGCTGCCCACTGGCCCCACAGCTGGGCATAGAAACTGTCCCTGTCCCGCTCAGCACGACCCTGCCCCGCCCCCTCCCCTCCCACCACCCGCCAGTCAGGCCCTCGGCCAGGAAGCCCGGAGTGGACAGCAGCAGCCGGCGCCCGAGCTGAGCCGAGCTGAGCTGTGCAGGACGAGCCCTCCCTGCTTCCTGGCACCTGGCCTCCGGCTGGCCTGTGCGGGCAGAGCCCTCGCCCTCGGGGCGGTGGAATGCGGGGGACGAGGGGACGTGCCAGGCCGCTCAGCCAGGAAGCTGCAGGGCAGGACTCAGGCCCAACTCCCGCTTAGTCACTGCCTGCCCCGGCCGGCCGGCCCCAGACCAAGCGCATGTGCTTCGTGGGGGGTGACCTCAAAAATGTGAGGCCGCCCGCTCGGGCCTGTGCTGAGCGTCCGGTGTCTGTGGTTCCCGAGGAGAAAGGGGGACGGACAGTCTGCCTGTCCCTAGTGATGCCTCAACCCAAAGCAAGACAGCCACCTAGCCGAGACCGGTGTGGCTCAATGGATAGAGCGTCGGCCTGCGGACTGAAAGGTCCCGGGTTCAATTCCGGTTGGGGGCATGTACCTTGGTGGCGGGCACATCCCCAGTGGGGGGCGTGCAGGAGGCGGCTGATCGATGTCTCTCTCTCATTGATGTTTCTAACTTTCTGTCCCTCTCCCTTCCTCTCTGTAAAAAAATCAATAAAATATATATTTTTTTAAAAAGACAACCACCTAGTGCTGGTGTTTGCCCCAACCCCCAGTCCCAGGTGGGTCCGAAACAAGGTCCCCTGTCTGTCTGACTGATGAGCGAACTCAGAAAGGTCTGGCGGCCTCGGGCAGAGGCTCGTGGTCAGGATCCAGCAGGAACCTGCGCACAGTGAGAGCGAGAGGCGAACCCAGAACCGGTCGGTGGAGAGAGAAAAGCTGAAGGTCCTTCAGGAAGAGGAGGTTCTTGAGAACGACAGTCCGGCCCCCGGCCGGCTCCCCGAGGGGACGGGCCTCTGCCTGGGCCGTCTCCCGATGGTCAGTGCTGCTCCCGTCCAGCCGCCGAGGGCCAGCCACCCGACCGCCTCCCCCGGGAGGAATACTGTCCGCAGCCGCCTGGCTTTATGGAGCTGCGGGCTCCGGGCGAGGAGCCTGCTTGTCCCTGAACCGAGGTCTTTCAGAGGAGAGTCTGGTCCTGCCCCTGCCCTCGTGTCAGAGCTAGCAGAGCGCGTGCCCAGGCTCCCGGGGGTGGGGGAGGAGGTGGGGAGGAGGGTGGGTGTGCAGGCCCCCTGGGGGAGGGTGTCCGGGCTCCTGGGGGTGGGGGAGGAGGGTGGGTGTCAGGTCTCCTGGCGGAAGGAGGGGGTTCTGGAGCCAGCCGGCCATTCCAGGCTGCAGCCAGGGTCCGCCCTCCTCGCCTCAGGGTGCCCGGGCAACAGGGGGTGCCTGGGCCGGGCCGGGCCTGCCGACGGCTCACACGCCTGTGCCGGCCTGGCCTCTGCAGACCAGCTCCCTGTGGCCGAGGCTCGGCGAGGTCACCAGGCCAGGCCCTTGGCCGGCTCCCGGAGGTCAGAGGAATGAGGGGCGGGCGGGCTCCCCGCCGGGGCGGAACCTCTGCGCAGAGCGTGTCTCACTGTGAGGCTGGCTCCCCAACACCGTTTGGCAAAATGAGGTGCTGTGAGCGCCCACTGACCACTCTGGGAAGCTTCTGCCAGGTTCCCGGCTTTAAAATGATGGCAGTACCGAAACCGGTGTGGCTCAGTGGATAGAGCATTGATCTGCGGACTGAAAGGTCCCAGATTCGATTCCGGTCAAGGGCATGTATCCTGGTTGTGGGCACATCCCCAGTAGGGAGCGTGCAGGAGGCGGCTGATTGATGTCTCTCTCTCATCAATGTTTCTAACTTTCTATCCCTCTCCTTCCTCTCTGTAAAAAATCAATAAAAAATATTTTTAAAAAATAAAATAAAATGATGGCGGTGAAACTGCGGGACGAGGGGTCAGAACGGGGGTCACCAGTGGCCTCCCCATAACGAGAGGCGCAAGGTACGTGGCTGTGTTCATCTGTGAGCATTTTCCAGTTGTATTCTAGCCTGCCCTGTCTCCAATCTGGGACCCCTCGGGGATGTCCGATGGCTGGTTTAGGCCCGATCCTTGCGGGACATCCCTCTCGCCATCTGGGACGGCTGGCTCCTCACCGCCTGTCTGCCTGATTGCCCCTAACTTCTTCTGCCTGCCAGCTTGATCACCCCTAATGGCTCTCCTGCCAGCCTGATTGACGCCTAACTGCTCCCCTGCCAGCCTGATCGCCCACAACTGCCCTCCCCTGCCAATCTGATTCCCTCAGCTGCTCTCCCCTGTCGGCCCGATCACCCACAAAACTGTCCTTCCATGCTACAACCCACCTCCACCTCCACTGGGATCCGCCTCTTCCATGCGAGGTGGCAGAGACGCCGGGACGGGCCTCCTCTTCACTGCACGGAGCTGCGGGATCCCCAGGCCACACCGTGCGGAGTGACCGCGGGGCCCCAACTCCACTGTGCGCCCGGCCATCTTGTGGTGGCCATCTTGTGACGACGTCGCACGTGAGGGCCACCGAGGCTTTTATCAGTATGGGTCTTCAGTGACGTGTCTGAAACGGAGTCAGTCCTAGTGTCCCATAGCTCCATTGGGACGAAGTGGGTTTTTTCCTGGCTTCTAGCTTGGAAATTTAGCTCCCGCCTGATTTAAGGTCCCATCTCACCTCCGACTCACTTTACTAAGCGGGTCTCCGTGTGGTCGGCCCGGCCTCACGCGGAGACACAGGCTGAACTCACAACACACGTGCCCTTCTGTCCGGCGAACAGAGGCTCCGAGGTCACGGAGGCTTTGCGGCCTGCGGGGAGGCCGCCCCCGGCTCGCCGCCGCGTTCGTCACGGTGGCGTGTTTTCCAAGGAATTTCATGCTAACGACGAGGAGGCCAAGAGGAGGGAACTGAACCTGGGAGCCGCGTGAGCAAGACCCAGAAAGAGGAACCCTGCGAGGAGGATAAGGGGAAGGATCAACCCCCGGAAACGGAGGGAAATGAAGGACGCGCACAGCGAGGGTCTCGGTTTTCCTAGGGAAAAGCGAAAACGAGCCGAGGCCGGGGTGGCTCAGCGGATAGAGTGTCGGCTTGCGCACTGAGGGGTCCCAGGTTCGATTCCGGTCAAGGGCATGTATCTTGCTTGCGGGCACATCTCCAGCAGGAGGTGTGCAGGAGGCGGCTGATCCATGTCTCTCTCTCATTGATGTTTCTGGCTCTCTCTCTCTCCCTTCCTCTCTGTGAAAAAAATCAATAGAAAATATATTAAAAAAATAAGATTTGCCGAAACCGGTTTGGCTCAGTGGACAGAGCGTCGGCCTGCGGACTGAAAGGTCCCAGGTTCGATTCCGGTCAAGGGCATCTATCTTGCTTGCGGGCACATCCCCAGTAGGAGGTGTGCAGGAGGCAGCTGATCCATGTCTCTCTCTCATCGATGTTTCTAGCTCTCTATCCCTCTCCCTTCCTCCCTGTAAAAAATCAATAAAATATATTTTTTAAAAAAAAGTGAAAACGAGGTCTGGGCCGGGAGGAGGGGCGGCCTGGTCTGGGGAAGGGGGAAGGCAGTGGCGTTGCCGCTGGCACCGCGGCTGAAGGTCCCGGAACCGAGGTCCCGGGGCGGGGGGGAGCGTTCTGTGGCCGGCAGGAACCACGAGGAGGAGGAAGCTGTGATCACGGAGGACAAGGCACAGGGGCAGGGGCGGGGGCGGGGGCGGGCGGGGTAGGAAGTCAACGCACAGCCCAGCCGCACAGGTGGCGGCCGCTCACCTGCGGACGGGTTCCGAGGTGTGGCCGCAGCTGTGGGTTTCGGGTTCAGAGTGACGCCGGGAAGGATGAGAAATGGTGGGTCAGGTGCTGAGTCATCGCTGCCGATGCTGAAATCTCGGGGCGGAGGCAGGACCTGGGGACCGTGCCGAGGCCGGCCCAGGGTTTCAGGGGCCCCGCCGGGCCCAGGTAAGGGGGTCCGGGTGTCCTGGTCAGGGGCACCCCGCAGCAAAGGGCAAAGCAGGCCCAGCGTGCCCCCCACTGTCGCCTTTGCTGGGTAGCGTCTCCCCGGCTTTGCTCCCCTTCTCTCAGCTAACCCGTGTCCTCAGGTCACCCTCTCTGCTTTTATTAAAAAATATATTTTATTGATTTTTTACAGAGAGGGAGAGGGGTAGAGTTAGAAACATGGATGAGAGAGAGACATCGATCAGCTGCCTCCTGCACGCCCCCCACTGGGGATGTGCCCACAACCAAGGTACATGCCCTTGACCGGAATCGAACCCAGGACCTTTGGGTCCGCAGGCCGATGCTCTATCCACTGAGCCACACTGGTTTCAGCCTCTCTCTGCTTTTAATGATCCAAAATCCAAAATGGTCCCCACGTATCCTCCCATTTTCGCAGGGATGGATATATGTGTATACACACACACACACACACACACACACACACACACACAGCGGTACCTCGAGATACGAATGCCCTAACATACGAAATTTTTGAGATACGAGCCGTCAAGCGAGCGATTTTTGCTTTGAAATACGAGCAACAGTTGAGATAGGAGTCATCGCGCAGATAGGCCGGCTGCACAGGACCCACCCGTTTACCACGACTCGAGTGTCTCATCGTTTCCCACGCCTCAAGGTTCCGGAACGAATTAAACTCGTATCTCGAGGTATATCTATATCTATATCTATCTATCTATCTATCTATCTATCTATCTATCTATCTATATATCAGAGAGGAAGGGAGAGGGAGTGAGAGGTAGAAACATCAGTGCTGAGAGAACCAGGAACAGGCTGCCTCCTGCATGCCCGCCCCACCCTGGGGATGGAGCCCACAACCCGGGCCTGTGCCCTGACCGGGAATCGAACCCTGACCCCCTGGTTCCCAGGTCGACGCTCACCCACGGAACTTTCCAATGACGAATCCTTATCCTGAATCTACGGCGTCTGCTAGGTTATCTCATTCCAGCCGAGGGGGAGTCACGCCCTCGCCGCTCTGAGCTCCAGGACTGAGGCATTGTCTGCCTAGGACAGAGGTCGTCGGCAAACGGCGAGCTGCGGTTTGCCGCTCTGTTGACTAATGAGTTTGCCCACCACTGCCGCAAGGCATTGCCCTTACCCAGAAGTGTTGACTTCCGGTTAAAGACATGCGTACATGATCAAAATGTGTTTTTTTTTTAAAGTGTTTCTCCCCCTAAGGCAGTGGTCGGCAAACTCATGAGTCCACGGAGCCGCAGTTTGCCGACCAGGGGCCTAGGATTTCCACCATGCCCACGAGTGGGCGTGTCCTGGAGGTTAGGGCTCGGCGAACCCAAGGAGAAGATGAGGCTTGGTTTTCCTGCTCAGCTGCCCAGTGGCCTGTCCTCCCCGGGGGTCTCCTCCTGGGCGGAGTGCTTCCTGCCTTTCAGCTCCCGCAGCCCCTGCAGCCGTGCCCCCAGGAGGCCTGGGCTCTCACTGCGCAGGGGAAACGCGCCTGTAGCTGTTCCAGGCCCCAGGCCCCAGGCCCGGCAGGAAGCAGGGTCTAAACCCACGGAATCTGGGGCCGGGAGGCGCACTGGGCCTCGGAGGCTGCCCCTGCGTGAAGGTGTGCTAATCTGAAAAGTCTGCTGTGACGCCAGCCCCCCACCCGCGGCAGAGAGAGGGGCCAGCGGACGCCTCCCTGTCAGACACCAGGCGGCAGGGGGCCGCCTCTCCGAGGGGCACGGGCCGGCCTGGGAGCCTGGGATGTGGGTCCCCGACTGCCAGGGACCCTTTGGGCTGCAGACACACAGCGGGCCCTCTGTCTGTGTCTTTAAAAAATGACCTGATTCCCGAGACCGGCGTGGCTCAGTGGATGGAGCGTCGGCTTGCGGACTGAAAGGTCCCAGGTTCGATTCCGGTCGGGGGCATGTGCCTTGCTTGCGGGCACATCTCCACTGTGGGGCGTGCAGGAGGCGGCTGATGGATGTCTCTCTCTCATCGATGTTTCTGACTTTCTATCCCTCTCCCTTCCTCTCTGTGAAAAATCAATAAAATATATTTTTTTAAAAATGACCTGATCACAGCTAAGAAATAATGTGGAGTGCTTTCCTCTCTGACTCCTCAACGTGATGAGGAACCTTCCAATTGTGTTGCTGTACGGGTGTCATCTGTGCCAGTCCCTCAACCTCTCTGCCCGCCTGTAGCCTGCCGTTCTTCCCAGGGAGCCCCTCACCCGCACACTCGCACACACACTCGCACACAGACACACGCACTCACACACATACATGCACACACAGACACATGTGCACTCACATGCACACACACTCACATGCACACACACTCACAAGCATTCATATGCACACACATGCACATGCACGCACACTCACATGCACACACATTCACAGACACACATGCACGTGCACTCACATGCACACACACGCACTCACATATGCTCACGCACTCACATATGCTCACGCACTCACATGCACACACACTCACTCACATGCACACTCACTCACATGCACACACACGCACTCACACACACATGCACTCACATGCACACACACGCACTCACATACACACACACGCACTCACATGCACACACACATGCACTCACATGCACACACACACACACGCACACACACGCAGCAAAGTGGCTGCAGCTGTTCCCGCGGGGCGGGCACGCCCTGGGCTGGCTTTGCGGGGGTTTCTGAGCCGCATCGGGAGGTGCAGCCCGGCGTCCACCCCCCGCCCCGGCCTCGCTGGCGCCGGCGGAGAAGCCAGGACGGGCTGGTCCCCCAGGCCCGGCCCGCCGCGCCCTCCGCGCTCCCCGCAGCCCGCGCTCCCCCGCGGCCGGCGCCCCTGGGCGGGAGGAGGCGGAGGCGGAGGCGGGAGGCGGGGGAGGCGCGGGCCCCACGGGCGGCCCCGGATCCGGGACGCCGCCGCCGCGTTCCGGGAAGCCGGCCGCCGGGCCCCGCCCCTCGCCGTGCGCCGCCGTCGGGCCAATGGCCGGGCGCGCCGGGCCCCCGGCGGCCAATGGGCGGGCGCCGGGCCCGCGGGGGGCGGGGCGGGGAGAGGGGCGGGGCTTGGAACGGGGGGCGGGGCCCGGCGCGGGGCGGGGCGGGAGGAGGGCCGCGTGCGGCGGCGGCGGAGAGCGGGGAGGACGCGGACGGGGACGGGGAGAGCGGACGCGGCGGGAGGAGAGGAGAGGCCGCCGAGCGCCGGGAGCGAGGTGAGGCCGCCCCGGGCGGGGCGCGGGGCGCGGGGGCGAGGCGGGCGGCTCCCGGGGCCTGGAGGGCGGCGTCCCCCATCCCGTCCCTCATCCCGCTTCCCGGCCGGCGCCGCGGCCTGTCCCCCTCCGCGCCCGCCTCAGCCGCTGGCCGACACCCAACACACACACTCACCAATTACACACTAATACACACTAAACACACACTGATACACACACCCCACACACTCTAACACACCAATCACACACCACATACACTAATACACACCCCACATACTAACACTAACACACACACTCTAACACACACTGACACACACACCAATTACACACTAACACACACTAAACACACACCCCATACACCACACACACTAATACACACACAACACACACACTAACACCCACACTAACACACACTGACACCCCCCCACACACCACACACTCTAACACACACCAAACACACACCAAATACAACACACACCACATACACACCAGATACACACTAATACATACACCCCACACACCAAACACACTGATACGCACACTGACACACTGAACACACACTGACACATGCACAACAAACACCAAACACACTGAAACATACACCACACACCCAACACACACACCAAATACACACTAAACGCAAACCAAAACACTAAAGCATAC
>JAAGEH010000056.1:55391-91003 GCA_011751065.1 Lasiurus cinereus
ACACACATACACAGCACACACCAAACACAACACACACCAAACACACTGAAACACACACAACACACACCAAACACACACCAAATACACACTGAACACACAGCACACCTCAGACACACACCAGACGCAGACCCCCCGCGCCCCCCTCCTCCCGGGGCCTCTGCCGCTCCTTCCCGGCGGCGCCCCGGCCACTGCAGGCCCCGCGCCTTCCTTCCGGGGTGCGGGTGGCCATCCACACCGCCTCTCCCGAACCCCGCTGCTCCAGGTTCCGGCGGGCCCGGCCCGGCCCCAGATTTGGGTCCTGAGCACAGGAGGAGCAGGAGGAGGAGGAGGAGGAGGAGGAGGAGGAGGAGGAAGAGGAGGGCACGGGCCTCCCGGGGTCCCCGGCCGCGGGCGGGCGGGTGTGGGGTGCAGTGCCCAGGCGAACCCGGGGAGGATGGGCGTCGGCCTCCCGGGCCGCCCGGGTTTGCAGGGAGCGAAGGGCCGGGCCGCCGCGTCCGCCCTGGACCGAGCCCCGGGCCGGGCCAGGCCGGGGAGGGAGAGAGGGAGGGGGACGGGCCCGGCGCCTCATTGGGGCGCCACTCAGACCCTGGCGGGCAGTTTGGGGCGCTGGTTTCCAGCGCGGGCCGGGCGGGAGGCGGCGGGAACGGGCGGCCCCGGGTCCCGGACAGCGGGATGGATTTGCAGGGACTTCTCCCCGCGCCCCGGCCTGCGTGGGGGCGGCCTGTGCGGCCTGCTTTCTCTTCGGTCCGTGAGAGGAGGGGGGTCAGGCTGCTGCCAGCCCCCGGAGACGGAGACGCTTCCTGCTGCCATGGGAACGGCCTTCCGGCTCCCGTCTTTATTTGGGAATCACAGCCTTTCCTCTGACTTTGCCTTTCCCCGGGGGCACCTGCCTTTCCGCAGGGTCCAGGGTGCAGGGTGCAGGGTGCAGGGGGGTCCGGTCCGCTGTTACCTGCCTGCGCTGTAGCTGCCCCAGCTCCGCTCCACCAAGAAGGAAGCGAGGCCTGCCCCCCGCCCCCCTGCACCCCATGGCCTCCCCCCCCCCCAGACCCTGTGCGGCCGCCCCCTGCTTGGGAGCTGGGGACCCTCAGCAGGGGGGGTGTTTTCCCTGGAGCCTCGCTCTCTGTTTATCTTCCTTGTTGAACTTTTACAGATGCCCCCTCCCCCCCATTGACCTCCACCCCACTCCCCTCCCCTCCCCAGGCCCTCACTGCTCTGCACGGTCCTCTGTGGGTGGCAAGTTCTTTGGTTCATCTTTTCTCCCCCCCCCCCCCCCCCCCCCCCTCCCCCTGAGGCTCTGCCAGCTGTTCTGTGCGCCTGAGTCTCTCTCTCCACCTGTTTCCGTCCGCAGGGTATCGGTTCATTGGATTCCACGCGAGTGAGGGCGTGCGGTACCCTCTCCCACGGCTTACCCCCTCGCACCACCCTCTCCAGGCGCCTCCCGCTGTCTGGGGGGTGAGAGACCCTTCTTTTCCGCGGCTGCGTGGTGTTCCAGGGTGTAAATGCGCCACCGCTGTGGGTCCGCTGGTCCCCTGCTGGGCACGCGGCCGTGTCCAGATCTCGCTGTTGTAACCTGTGCTGCCGGGCAAAGGGGGTGCATGCGTTCTTTCCGGGGGAGCCTCTTCCCACGGGAGTCGGGGTGCCCGCCGCACCGCCGGCCGCCGGGCTCCTGGAGAAGCTCGGAGGGAGAGCCCTGGTGTCTCCGGGTCCCTGAGGGCAGCGGCCGCTGCTCAGGGTGGCTTCCCTCCGGCCTCGCTGCCTCCCACCGCGGAGACGGCGCGCTGCCTGTGGCCTCGGAGCTCGGGAGGCTGGCGCTGCCTCAGGCGCCTGGGAGAGCTGACCGGTGGCTGAGGGCCTGGCCGCGGCCCGGGCGCAGGGCAGTCCTGATGAAACCAGAGGGTCCCGACTCGCCGAGGACACTTAAAAGAGGGGGTGACCAGGTCGGCCTTGGACACAGAGGGCAGCCTCCAACCTGGTCGGATGCGGAGACAGGGAGACGAAGGGCCATTGCAGGCAGAGGTCGGTGGAGAAAGGGCACGTCCAGGCGGGGACCTCCCAGGCCACGTGGCGAACAGACGGTAGAATGGACGGCAGACCGAGTTCACACGGGCAGCCTGGCGGCAGGTTCCGGCTCCTCCGTGACGCTGTGCCGCCTCTTCATAGGGCGTTCATAGGGCGTACACGCGTGACAGGGCCTGGGGTCGCCCTCAGAGCAGGTTTCCGTCTGCGGACGTCTGTCTGCGGCCCGCGCCCGGAAGCTGGCCAGGAAGCTGGCCGCGAGTCCCCGGGCAGCGGCGTCGGGGGGCGCGGGCGGGAGCCCCCAGAGAAGGTGCTTGCTCCGCGTCATGCGCACCGCAGAGCAGTCCAGGAGCAGACGGCAGAGGCGGGAGTGGCGTGTGCAGAAGCACAAGCTCTGAGACTCGGGGAGACCGGCTAGCGGTGGGCTTGGGAGCTCTGTGGGGGTGGCCCGGCAGATCGACGAGAGGGGAGACGGAGCTGTGGGTGGCCAGTCAGATAACGAGCCTCTGTGTGCCTGGCGTGGCCTTGGCGAAGCACCCGCCTGGCGGGAGTGGAGGCCAGCGGCCTGCTGGTGCTCTGGAAGCCGGCGCAGCCCGAGGGCAGGGTCTGAGACGGTGGTTCGTGCCGGAGAGGGGAGAGGGCAGCTGGGCCCGCACACCGCAGCCCAGCTTTTAGGTGCTCAAGTGGCTAAAGCACATGGCATGGCTGTTCCCCTTTGGGAAGCTTTGGGGGAAAGAATGGCGGCTTTAAAGCCGTGCTTTAGAGGATTCATCCACAGGGCTGTTCAGAGTGACGGGGGGCGGGGAGGTAGGAGGAGGGGCAGTGTAAGCAGGCTGTGCTCTGCACTCGTTGGTCCGGGTGAGGGTAGACAGAGAGCTAAGACAGGCCTCGAGGACGGAGCCTCGAGGAGGTTGGTAGCTGAGAGCAGCTGAAAGGCAAAGGATAGGCCGGAGGCAGCCCGGGCCCCTGGCTTAGGCCCTCACGGAGGCCTGTGTCTTTTCCGACGGTGGGGGAAGGTCAGAACCGTGACTTCCCAGGGAGGTGCGTGCGTGACCCCGTGCCTGGGTGGGTGTGGTCCTCAGACCTGTTCCATGCGTGGGCACCAGGGGCGGGAAGGTCCAGGCCATGATCCAGAGCTGGGATTTTGAAGAAGAGGTCCCGTCCAGGATGGTTGAAACTGTTTTGCTGGGGCGTCACGGTTGACGCCGTAGATCTGCCAGAGAAGCTGGTGTTTTTAAATGAGACGCCAGAGGCTCTGGGTTCCCACAAAGCCAGGAGATAACACCGCCGAGATTTCCTGCCAGAAAAGGAGATAAAGGGCAGGAGGCAACCGCACGCTGTGGTTACGTGGAGGCCGGGGGTTCGAGGAGCAGGGCGCCAGCCAGAGGCAGTGCTGCCAGACCTTGGCCGCGCCGTCCCGGCCGCAGGGTCTTCCCTGCCAGTGCCTGTCCGGGTGGTGCCTGTCCGGGTCCGGAGACGCCGTGCGAGTCGCCGTGGCTGATTGGCCCCGAGCTGTGTGGAGCTCGGCCAGGTTCTCCTCTTACAGCGGCGAGGCCGGCCTCCTCCTCTCTGCCCAGCGACTCCGGCCGCCTTCCCTGCAGAGACCGGGCTCCCTGCCCAGCTGGCCTCCCTGGGCCCGGTCTGCCCCGGGCGCTCGCCACGCCTCTGGAGCACCCAGGCTCGTGCCGCCCGCCCTCTGACCTCTGAACTTCAGGGAAGAGCTGCCCTTGGCTTCACTGCGGTGTCTGTAAGAGGCCTCTCTGAGCCCCGAGGACGTGCGCGCCCGAATTTCCTGCCCGCACTGACGGGCAGGCCCCAGTCCACCGAGGTCTGTCCTGGGGGCAGTGGGGCGCCGTGCTCATTTTGGTGTTAATGTTATTATTATTGTTTTTTGCTCATTTTGCTGTTAATATTATTATTGTTTTTTGCTCATTTTGGTGTTAATGTTATTATTATTGTTTTTTGCTCATTTTGGTGTTAATGTTATTATTGTTATTTTGCTTGTGGAGGCAGTTGTCGCGACACTGCTAGTTCTTTTATTTTTAATATATTTTTATTGATTTTTCACAGAGAGGAAGGGAGAGGGATAGAAAGTCAGAAACATCGATGAGAGAAAAACATCGATCAGCCGCCTCCTGCACGCCCCCCACTGGGGATGTGCCCGCCACCAAGGTCCATGCCCTTGACCGGAATCGAACCTGGGACCCTTCTGTCCGCAGGCCGACGCTCTATCCACTTAGCCACACCGGTTTCGGCAACACTGCTACTTCTTTATCCCCCACCCCCAGTGATACGAGACGCTTTTCTAAAAATTAGCACTGCCCTGGCCGGTGTGGCTCAGTGGATAAAGTGTCAGCCTGCGGACCAAATGGTCCCGGGTTCGATTCCCCTGAAGGGCACGTACCTCGGTTGCAGGCTCCTCCCTGGCCCTGGCCCTGGGGGTCAGGCTGGCACGCAGAGGCGGTTAGGGGCGATCAGGCAGGCAGAGAGCAGTCAGGGGGATCAGGCTGGCATCCAATGGATGTGCTTCTCTCACACCCATGCTTCTCCGTCTTCCCGCTCTCCTCTCCTCTCCGCTCGGTGACAGTAAGTGGGCAGCAGCCTGCGGTGGGGTCACCAAGGACAATGAAAAGGCCTTGGTCACGGGCAGGGTGGGGAGCGCAGGAACACTTCCTTCCTGTGCTACGTCCTAGCGAGGGGGCTGTTTCCTGCGTGAACCGGGTGCGGGCCCGTGCGCGAGGAGGCCGTGTTCCTTCACCCCCGAGCCCACGCGCATGGGGTCGGGCCCTCCCGCTCTCAGAAGGGGAAAGAGGCCCGCTTGGCGCCTGGGCTGAGGGCCGCTCAGGGCTCGGGGGCGGGGGCGGGTCGCGCGGACGAGAAGAGCCTCTGCAGCTGGTCCTTCCTTACGCTGTGGGTGAAAGTTCGTTCCCGGGAGCACCCTGGTTGGGGGCCAGGCCCCGCGTGTGAGATCTTCAGGGGAAGGTCGCCGTCTCTCTGGCCCTGCCGTCTGCATTACGTTTCGCTCAGGATGACTCACAGGCCAGAGTGGCCCGTGGGGGAGGCCTGTTCCGAACCCCAGGACTGCTCCTGGGCGGGCCGCCGACACCCCGGGGGCGTGCTGCTGGCCTGCCGAGGCCGTGGCTGCGTCCGGAAACACGGCGGCGTGTCTCCACGGACGGCGCCCCTGCGCACCACGTGCCGCCTGTTCCTTTTGGAAGCTGGCTTCGGGCACTCCCTCGCACGCTGGGCGGCCGTGGCGAGCCGCAGTTGGCCGCTCTGTGGACGAGTGTGTCAGCCGACCACGGCCTGGTGCTTCCCAGGAGGCCGTGCGCTGGTTTGTGCAGCCTCCGCAGTGTGGCTCCGACCCGGGACCGGGAGAGGATGTCGCTGCTCTGTCTGGCCCTGCACCGCGCGCGGCTCCGGGAGGCCGAGCCCGAGCTCCTGGGGAGACTGCACGCGGGGGATGTCCGTGTGGGTTCTGCTCTCTCTGCCGTGGCTTTGTGCACACGGACAGACACGCTTGCTGTGCGCAGCCTGTGTGGGAGCTGACACGTGTGCTCGTGTGCCCGTGCGGGGTCGCCGTGACGTCACCGGTCCCGCAGGACTGCAGGCCGCTCTGTCTCCCCGTGGAAAACAGCCGGTGGTGCGTGGCCGGCCGTGCGCGGTGGGCGCACCCTGTCGGTGAGCGCGGGTCCGCACGGCGGTGCCAGCTTTGATCAGTGGGGCCGGCGGCTGCCCCCCCTCCCCCCGCCCGGCCCGTCCGGCAGCTTTTGTTCCTAACTGGGTGGTTCTGAGTCACAAACCGTGACGTTCGGGCGCAGCCGCACGGCTCCCTGCGCAGGCCGTGCTGGCGGACACGGTGGCCGTGCCAGGCCCTGAGTCACCGGCTCCGTGCGCCGGCGCCACTGCAGGGTCTGTTCTCGCCCGCACGAGGGGTGAGTCGGGCACCGCGTGCTCGTCGGTTTACTGTTTTCACCGAGTGTGTCTCCCACGTCCCAAAGCGTAAGCGCAGCTCCTGACTCAACAACATCGGTCACGGCTCAGACCACGCCCTGCCTCCCAGAGTGCTCGCCGGCCTCTCCCCGAGGCACCCTCTCCCCAAGGCGCCCCCTCCCCGAGGCACCCTCTCCCCAGACACCCCCCCCCCAAACCCACATACCCCGAGGCGCCCTCTCCCCAGACACCCTCTCCCCAGACGCCCTCTCCTGGGCCTCTGCGCCTGGCTGTGCCCTGTGGGCGTGCCTGCTCTGCCCCCGCCTGCCCGTGTCACGTGAGACCGGCCGGGCTGGATGTGCTCTGGTTCCGACTTCATCGCGGCGACTCAGTGTTGGGCACGGCGCCCACGCAGGAAGCTGCTGTGAGGCTCTGAGCGCGGGCTGCGAGGTGCCCTCTGGCTCCCGCGGGCTCGGAGGGCGGGTCTCAGGAGGGGCTCTGGGAGCCCTGTCTCTCCGCCGTGGCGGGTCAGGGTCACCGTGTCTGGCTGAGTCACTTGTGTTTCCCTTTCTGCGCGTTGCTCTTCAGCACACCTGCCTGTTTTTTACGGGAGGGTGGGGGATTGTAGGGGTGGTAGGGGTCGTAGGCGTGCTCGTGTATCTGGGACACCGCTGGTCTGCTGTGCGTCCGGCTGTTTCCGTCGTGCAGGCGGCTTGAGGTGGTTCTGTGGGTTGGCCCTGCACACCCTCGTCTCTCCCACGCCCTCTCGGAGGGCTGACCGAGAAGAACCCTCACCTCAAGGTGAAATCACTTTCCAGCTGTTTCTAACGTGCTTTTATTGATTTTAGAGAGAGAGGAAGGGAGAGCGAGAGATAGGAACATGGAAGAGAGAGAAGTATCACTGATCGCTGCCCCCTGCCCCCCACTGGGGAGCGAGCCTGCCCCCGGGCGTGCGCCCTGACGGGGAATCCGACGGCTCACGCCTGGGTTCCTGGGTCCCCCTGCACGGATGTGGCCGTAGCTCCGGCGGGATACACGGAACACGGCAGCCTGGCTCTGCTGTCCGCCCTCCTCACGGCCCCCTTTTAGCAGCCTGCGGTGCGCCCGGAGGCGGGGGTGAGCAGTGACGTCTCTCTCTCTCAGGCTCGCCCGCACCATGCCGGCCCTGCGGACGCGGACGCGGCCCCCGCTCCTGTTGCTGCTGCTGCTGCTGCTCTCGGCCACGTGCCTGGGTGAGTTCCTGCGTGCCCCCCCCATCCCCACCCCCACCCGGGCAGTCTGTCACCTTCACCCGAGAACCACAGCCCTCGCTCCGTGCCTAGTCCTCCGGAATCACTGCCAGGAGGACGTCGTCTCAGTGGTGTGACAAAGTGGGGTGCCGTGTGGCTTAGCAACAGGGGCTGTTGGGGGGGAGGGAGATTGCTTTTAATCAAGACCTGGGAGACGGTTAGCCGTCAGCTCTCCGCCTGACACCGAGGCCGCGCGCTGCAGCGGGAGGGTCGCCGGGCGCAGAGCCTCCGCGGCCATCGCCCACCGCAGGGCCTGCTGCGCGCCGTCCGTCCACGAGGAGACACGGGCAGAGTTAGGGATGCGTGTTCATGAACCATTAGGGTTGGACATGACCATGATGTCCAGGCATGTAACCCGGCGCTGTCTCGTGGAACATGTGCCGAACAAAAGTGGTACGTCTGTGCAGACAGGGCTGGGGGCCACACTGTCCTTCCCACAGAGGGAGCTGGGCCTGAGAGCCAGGAGGACAGGGTTCGATGCCGGGGTCGTGGGCTCGGTCCCCAGGAGGGGGCGTGCAGGAGGCAGCCCCTCGGTGCTTCTCTCTGGTGCCTGCCTCTCCCCGGTCCCCGCACATCCCTCCAGCACCGCGTGGCCTAAGCTGACGGTTTGGGTGGCGGTTCCCCTCCCCCCCATTCCTGGGCCTCCCCGCGAAAAGGCCCGGCCTCGGCGGGGCTGTCGCCGGAGCAGGCCCGTGTCTCCCGAGGGGCCGGGCACCCCACGGCAGGTGCCAGGAGGAGCAGAGCGCCTGAGGAGGTGGCGTGCTCCCAGCCCGGCCCAGAGGTCACGTGGCACACCCTGCGGCAGGGGCCGAGGGGGAGGGGGCAGCTGCACGCGGAGAGGCCGCTGGCCGCCCTCTGACCTCCGAGGTCAGCACGGTGAGCCCGGCCCCGGCCAGGCCAGCACCGGTCGGCGTGAGCCTGCAGCAGTTCCCGCCAGCGTGCGCTCTTGGTGCTCCAGCCACACGCCCTCTCCCGCAGGGCGCCGCTGCTGTGTCCACTTTCTGCCTTCAGTCTCTCGGAGCAGGCGGCCCGATTAAAAACGGGGTTCGGTGGGAAGGGGCTGTGCTCCTCTCTGAACACGTGAACACTTGCCATTTCTCGAATTTCTCTTACTCTGGGTGGTTAGAAATGGCCCACTCTCTGGTGTATCTCCTGCTCTTCAGTGCTCTGAACTAGATTTTATGTTTGCCGCTCCCTTAATTTGGAGACAGTGTCGGTGGGCATGCCCGGGTCACGGGCAGCTCGATACCCACAGGCCAGCTCCACAGCTGGAGGCGCGGGGGCCCGACCGCCAGCGCTGGGCCGCAGGAGGGGGCAGGGGCAGGTGATGGCGGGCCGGCCACAGCCCAGGCGACGCAGCCCCACCCACGCGTCCGCTGTGTGCTTCCAGGGGAGCTTCTGGATCCCTGTGGCTACATCGACCCCGAGGCCCCGGTCGTGCCGCTGGGCGCGAACTTCACGGCGGTCTGTGTGCTCAAGGAGAAGTGCATGGATTACTTCCACGTCAACGCTGACTACATCTTCTGGAAGACGAACCACGTGACGGTGCCCCGCGAGCAGTACACGGTCATCAACAGCACGGCGGCGAGCGTCACCTTCACGGACGTCCCCCTGATGAACACCCAGCTCACCTGCAACATCCGCACGTTCGGGCAGATCGACCAGAACGTGTATGGGATCCGGGTCCTCTCCGGCCGTGAGTCCCCGTGCCCTTGGGGCGTGGCGGTGGGCTGCGTGGCCGGTGTTGTGGGTCAGTCTCAGGAGGGGCGGGGCCTCGTCCGGCCAGTGCCTTTCGGACACACTTGTCTTTAAAAACAAGCTTAGACGTGGGACTGCGGTTTCACGACGAATGGGCAGGAAACCCTAAAACCAAAGCTGTGTGTTTTCCCGAAAGCCAGGGGCCTGTCCGCCTCACAGAAAGGTCTTCCGACAGAGGGGCCTCCTCCTCCGGGAGAGAGCGGCTGAAGGGAGAGCTCTGGGTTGATTCGGTCACTTCCGTGAGGCAGTGCCTCAGCGCCGAGAAAGCGCGCCTGGGAGGGGAGGGGAGCCGGAGGGAGTCTCTGTCAGAGCAGATGCGCTGGGCGGCCCGGGCTAAGATCAGGTCGGCCTCGCCCCCGGCCCGGGGCCTGCCCTGGGCTCTGCTCCCAGCCCAGATCAGGGCAGCGGGGAGGGGACCGGACGATCACCGTTGTCCCACCCGGTTCCCTCTTACCGATAGGCAGGCGCCACTCCTCAGAGGGCGCTCCGTGGGGAATGCAGCCGCCGCTGCCGATCGGTTGTAAGGAGAGCAGGTTCTGTGGGAAGACGGAGGGGAGGCCTGTCACAGGTGGCTGCCGCAGGAAGCGTCTCACTCCTAGGAAGAAGGCTGCTTGTAGACGGGAACGGCGTTAACGGGCACCCATGTCTCGTGTGTCCGCACCTGTGGTGGGCACCTCCTCCTCCGTCCTCGGGCAGGAGGTGAGGCTATGGCTTGGTGGATGTCAGGCTTTTGAAGCTGCTCCTTTGCCTCCCAGTGCCTCCGGAGAAACCCAAGAACCTGAGCTGCATGGTGCACGAAGAGAAGAGGATGACCTGTCAGTGGGACCCGGGCCGGGGAACGCACCTGGAGACGGACTTCACCTTAAAGTCCGAATGGCAAGTCACGACGCCGTGGTGTCCGGGGTGCTGCGTGGTCCGGTGGGAGCAGGAACTGCAGGTTTCAGAGCATGTTATTAACCTGCAGGGTTGGGACAGCTGAAACACGGGAGTGCAGAGAATTGTATGATGAGTCCCGTGTGCCATGGACTAGCTTCAGGGAGGGCAGCTCCTGGCTCGTATGTTGTGTGTACACCCCCTCCCCCGCTCCCCAAGCTGGTCTGAGGTCAGGTCCTCTCGTCCGTGACGGTTCTAGTCATTTTTTAAAAGATAAGGACACTTAAGGGTTTACCTTTTTATTTTAAAAAACAACATGTACACACGCTTTTCCTAACTGGTGCCAATGTGAACGTGGGAGGGAAGCGGGAAAGCCGCTTCCTGTGGTGGTGGAGGTCCGAGAGGGGTCCCCTGGGCCTGACCAGAGATGCGGGCACTTGTGGGTGACAGGAATCCTGTCCTGCCCCCTTCCCGTGCCCCTGCGCAGGAGCCCGCGGCGGAGCCCTCGGCAGGCAGGCCCCGTGGAGAAGGGTCGGGGCCGAGGGGAGCACGCTGGATGGGTGCACCTGGGGTAGACGTGTGAGAGTAGTTCTGGTTCAGATACAATCACACGTGTTTTAGAGGAAGCCGGTTAGGGTGCCGTGGCCAGCACGGCCGGCTTGGTGAGCCTGCGGAGGCGGTGAAGGACGAAAGGAGACGGACGAGAATACAGCTGGGCCCGGTGGGCTGCTTCTCTGACGGAGAGCCACTGCGCCCGCAAGCCCAGTGTTTATAGTCGGAGCGCACAGAGCAGAACGAGGACGTGGGCACCGTGTTAGCAATGTTCTGGGGGTTTCCCTTGTGGCAGCACTTGCACCCCCACCGCCATCAGCTCCCCAGGAAGGGCCTAGGGGGGCTGGGAGGCTGAGCTCCATTAACGAAGAGGGTCTACCCCTCCCCCTCCCGCTGGGACCTGTCTGTGGCCGTGGCCCTGCCCCTGCGGGTGAGAGTGCGGAGCGGGTGTTCCGGCGGCCGGTGTGTGTCAGACGCTGGAGTCACCGAGGTCTCAGGGAACGCGCTCACGCTCCTGTCCCGGTCCCTGTAACGCCCGGTTCTCGGTCGCTGTCCTCAGGGCCACGGAGAAGTTTCCCGACTGTAAGACAAAGCGCGGCAGCCCCACCGCGTGCACCGTGGAGTACCAGCCCGTGTACTTCGTCAACATGGAGGTGTGGGTGGAGGCGCGCAACGCCCTGGGCGAGGCCACGTCCGAGCACATCAACTTCGACCCCGTGGACAGAGGTGGGCCGCGTCGTCTCTCTCATGACCAAGGAGTGGAGGCTTCACTCATGTGGAATCGGTGCTTTTCCAGTTGGTTTTGTCATGAAAGTGCCGGCACCCGGTGCACCCACGGCCGGGCTCACGGGACTGGGACCCGGGTGTCGTCCAGCTTCCGAGCTTCTCAGGGTGACGGTCCCGGTGGGTGCGGCCAGGCGTATTCTTTGAGAAGTTGTGCGAGTTACAGTATTTACCGCTCTTGGTCCCTGAGCCTGAAAAGATAGGACAGATGTGACAGAGGACAAGGAAGGGGGTTTAGAAGCTGTTCCTTCCCGGGAACGATCCGGGATGTCGGGGCGTGCGTGCCCTGTGGGAGGGGAGGGTGTGGGTTTGCACAGGAAGCAGGGGCCTGAGGCTCGTTTCCTTCCCCAGTGAAGCCCAGCCCCCCGTGCAACCTGTCCGTCAGCAACTCGGAGGAGCTGTCCAGCATCCTGAAGCTGACCTGGGCCAACCCCCTCATCAACATGTTCATCGGCCTCAAGTACGACATCCAGTACCGGGCCCGGGACGCCGCGGCCTGGAGCCAGGTACCAACGCCCCCCTGGCGTTCAGAGTCTCTGTGACCCTCCCTCCGCGGTTGTCGCCTGTCACGTGAGCTCATCGCAGGTTCTGGGCACGCTCACCCAACAGGCGGCGTCTTTGCCAACCTGACAGGAAAACAGGTGCAATTCTGGTTTCTTTGCACCAGACCACGTGCTGGCTGCTGTCAGTCTTTCTGAATTTGACGGCCAGAGGAAGGGTTAACCGGATGTCTCTGTGCTTCCCGCTGCTGACGTCAACGGCTTATTTCTCCCCGAGATCGCGTAACTGGCGAGGCTGTTTCGTTACGTTAGTCTGTGGCGTCCCGTGGACGGGGGCGCCCATCCTAACGCCGGGTTTTGTCGGTGCTCTGCCTCAGGTTCCTCTAGAAGACACGGCGTCCACCCGCTACTCCTTCACGGTGCAGGACCTGCGGCCCTTCACGGAGTACGTGTTCCGGATGCGCTGCATGAAGGAGGACGGCCAGGGCTTCTGGAGCGACTGGAGCGAGGAGGCACGGGGGACCACGTACGAGGACCGTGAGTGGCCTGCGCCGCCCGCTGTCCCCGGCCGAGTGGCCGCAGGACACACACTCTATCCAAACGCTTCACGCTCGGACGCTGAGCCCTGACGCAGTGTGCGGGTTGGTGGCCTGAGTCAGCCCGGCCTGGTGCCTGCGCCTCGGAGGAAGCGGCTGTGGGCGGAGGGGTGGGGGTACGGAGGTGTCCCCAACCCTGACCTCCGGAGCGCCCGAGTCAGGAGCGGAGCCGAGGACCGAGCCTTGGGTGCGCTCTGCAGGGAACCAGGTCTAGCCCAGGCATCGTCCGAGGGCGTCACGCTCCTCGCTGCATCATCCGGTTGTGGCTCAGCCTCCTGCACCCGCCGGGCGGCTCCCCAGCCTCTGGGCGGCCTCCTTCTGGGTGTGGTCCCCTCGGCCCGCTTAGACCTGGTGCAGATCCTCCTGAAGTGCTGCTGACAGCCGTGTCTTCCACTTACATTCCCGAAAGCGTGTTTAAATCGGGCAGTCTGCGGGTTTTAACCCTGCTTACCAGCATTGACGCTGTTTCATAAGGCGCTTTTTCGCTTGGTGGTGGTGGTCTCGGCCATCCTGGGAACTCCCCTCTGTTACTTCTTATGCTCTGCACCCCCAGGTCAGGGATGCACTAGCCAGACTCCCTGTGTTCTAACGTGTCTCACAGCCTCACGTGTGTGATGGGGCCGTAGCACGTGTTTAGACGGGGCTTCCATGGGGCTTCCAGGGCTGTCTTTAGCAGTGAGACGGGGACCGCCAGGGCGGTCTGTGGCCTCAGGTTCTGAGATGACAGGCGCCTCCGTGGAGCGGACTCCTCGGGCCCCCTCCCCTCGACCCCCAGCTCCCAGCCGCACGGGCCGTGACAGGCCGTGTGAGGGAGGCTGATGGAGGGGGGGTGGCGTTAACACGGGGGCATGACCTCGGGCTCTGTTTCAGTGACAGTGAGCGTTTAGCTTGTGCGTGTCATTCCTCTAGGACCATCCAAGGCACCGAGCTTCTGGTACAGGGTGCAGCCGGCGCCCGCCCCCGGCGCCCGGGCCGTGCAGCTCCTGTGGAAGGTGAGCGGCGGGTCTGTGTTCTCAGCTCCCGGTCAGCGCAGTGTGGGATGTGCCTTCCCTTTTCATCTGTCTCCATGTCAGCAGCGTGTCGAGTTGCGCTTGCTGGAGAGAGGGAGCTCAGGTTGCAGGGAAAGCCTCCTCAGGCCTCTGTGTGGCGGGGGGATCGTGTGGGGAGACACGGGGCGGGGGGCGCCCTGGGAGGACAGGGACCGAGCCTCGTGGACTCTCCCGGGTGCCCAGGAATCACGAGGAAAGGTCTGCGTGCACGGCAGTAACAGGAAGTAAAGTTGCTGTGTGCTCCATAAACGTACGTGAGCGGGTCTCCGGGGAAAAAGGCAGAGAAAATCCTGGGACGTGCGTTAAACTGGCCCACAGCCCTGCCACTTCGCCTCGGCCCATGGCGGGCGCTCCTGCCCCACGGTGAGCACGGCGCGGAGGCCTGGAGCACTGAGGTGGAGCCTGCTGGCCGGGCAGCACACGGGAGTCCGCTCTGGTCTGGCTTCAGGGAACACGCTCCAACATGGAGTATCTGTTACAGGCCCTGCAAGGGACATACTCTAACATGGAATGTCTGTTACAGACCGTTCAGGGAAGATGCTCTAACATGAAATGTGTTACAGACCCTGCAGGGGACATGCTCTAACATCCAGTGTCGGTTACAGACCCTGCAGAAAACATGCTCTAACATGGAGCGTCTATTACAGACCCTGCAGGGAACATGCTCTAACATGGAGTGTCTGTTACAGACCCTGCCTCCGTTTGAAGCCAACGGGAAGATCCTGGATTACGAAGTGATCCTCACGAGGTGGAGGTCACGTTCGCAGAACTACACGGTCAGGGACACGAAGCTGACGGTGAACCTCACCAGCGACCGCTACACGGCCACCCTGACGGCCAGGAACCTGGTGGGCACCTCGGACGCCGCCGTGCTCACCATCCCGGCCTGCGGCTTTCCCGGTGGGTGTCTGAGGCCGGCTCCTGTGGGGGCACGGGGGGAGGGTGCTGTGAGGACAGGTGCACCCTGACCCCCTCACAGCGGCGAAGTTTGCGCCCCGTGGCCGCCTGTTCATGCAGGCCTTGGCTGGTTCTGGTCGCCCTCGTCCCATGACGCTGCTGTCAGGCTCTGGGGACCCATGTGCACGTGACTTACGGGGATCATTGTCACTAGTTTTCCAAGAAGAAACATGGTGCTTGGCCTCCCCAGAACATCCAGAGAGTTTGGGGAAAGCAGCGTCTAATACAGTGGATGCATGTAAATCTCAGCGAGGTGCTTTTGTCCGTGGAGACGCTCGTTAATGTGTGTGCTACAAAAACGACAGCGAGGGAGACGGCACGTTAGGGAAGTGAACGGGAAATACCGTATTTTAAGTTTTAAATGTTCGCTTATCAACGCGTGTCCACATTGTGTTCGAAGCCACTCGCCCCGTGAAGGACCTGAAAGCGTTTCCCAAGGACCACCGGCTGTGGGTGGAGTGGAGCGCCCCCCGCGAGCCCGTGAGCAAGTACATCCTGGAATGGTGCGTGCTCTCGGACCGGGCGCCCTGCGTGCCCGACTGGCAGCAGGAGGACGGCGGCGTGCACCGCGCCCCCCTCACAGGTACGCTGCCCTCCGCCGGCTCCTGCCCCCTGCCCTGGTCCGGAGGGTGACCTGCCCCCTCTCATGAGCAGGGAGGGCGACCTTTGACCCTCGTAGGCAGGTACCTCTGAGCGTGAACCCAGGGCGTGAAAGTCAGGGCTCCCTCCAGCAGTGGCCGGTTCACCGGGAGCTCAGGGTCACCCGCTTCTCCTTCCAGGGCGCCTGGCGGAGAGCACCTGCTACCTCATCACCGTCACCCCGGTGTACGGCGACGGGCCGGGGGCCGCCGAGGCCGTGAGGGCGTACCTGAAGCAAGCCCGTAAGTGTCCGTCCGTCCCCCGTCCGCCCCGCCAGGAGGTATGAGCAGAGGCGCCATGGCCCCCGGCAGGCCGTCTCGCGTCACCGAACCCGGGGGGCTCAGTGCCAATGGCCTTCCCCCTGCAGCCCCCTCCAAGGGCCCGACCGTGCGGACCAAGAAGGTGGGGAAGAACGAGGCCGTGCTGGAGTGGGACCAGCTGCCCGTGGACGTCCAGAACGGCTTCATCAGGAACTACACCATCTTCTACAGAACCAGCGCTGGCAACGAGACCGGTAACGCCGCGGCCTGCCGAGACCCGTCCTCTTGGGGCCCTGAGCCTCCCCATTAGTCCCTCTTCCTGCCCCTCCCCCGGCGGTCCCTCCGGAGCCACGGGGCCGCTTCGGTCCGTGCTGTCGGGAGGTGGTGGGGGAGATCCCTCCGTCCGTCTGTCCGACCCTCTGCCGGGGGATGTCGGCCCGAGCCCAGGCCCCAGCAGCTGACGGGCCGCGTTTCTTCCAGCCGTGAACGTGGACTCCTCCCACACGGAGTACACGCTGTCCTCGCTGACCAGCGACACGCTCTACATGGTGCGCATGGCGGCCTACACGGACGAGGGCGGCAAGGACGGCCCCGAGTTCACCTTCACCACCCCCAAGTTCGGTGAGAAGGGGCGCGGGCCGCTCCAGGTCTGTCCCAGGACGGGGTCTGCTGGGGCCGTCCCGGCGCCTCTGGGTTTGGAGGGCAGCAGCTCAGAGACGAGGGCCGTCACGCTTTAAACAAGGGAACCGTTCTGGCCATTGTCAGTGATTTATTCATCGCTTCTGACTGGTTTCACCTGGACCACCAAACCCGGTGCCTGCCTCGGTGGTTCCATCTGTCTGCTCCCCCTGCTTTTACGGCCAGTGCCGGGCTGTCTGGCGGAGGCACACCCCTCCCAGCGGGCACAGTGCGTACGGACGCCCACAGCCGCTCAGGCCTCGCCATGCCGGACAGCCTGCCTGGGCCTGACGCGGATTGCGTGCCTGGCCCGGCCCGGGGGGCGGAGCGTGTCCGGCCTCGCTGAGCCGGCTCCTCTCCCGTCCGTTGCAGCCCAGGGGGAGATCGAGGCCATCGTGGTGCCCGTCTGCCTGGCGTTCCTGCTGCTCACGCTGCTGGGCGTGCTGCTGTGCTTCAACAAGCGGGACCTGTGAGTACCGCCTCCGCATGCGTGTGGGCCGGCCTGCACGACATGTCGCTGCCGCAGCACCCTGTCCCCGAAAGCCCTTGTGGGTTGTGGCCCGGCCTGGCCCCGGCCCAGCCGGCGCCGCTCTGCTCTGGGCCCCGGTTACCGTGCGTCTAGGGAGGAGTCGCCGGGGCGGAGGCCGATGCACGGGGAACTGTATCGGGAGCGTCAGCCCGTCTCCCGGCTCAGGGCGTGGCCGCTGTTCAGTGGGTGTGGGGTGGGCGGGGAGAGTCCCCCCTTTAAACGCCTGATGGAGGTCGTCTCCTGTGGGAAAACAGACGGGCGAGCCGAGTGCTTCCCGTCGGTTCGGGAGTTTTCAGAGTCCCCCTCGTGCGGGCCCGTGGCCGGGAGTGTGCTTTCTGCCCACAGTTCCTGGTTGTGCCCGGGCACCCGGGGTCCAGTGACTCCTCCCAGACGCCCAGGCTCTGACCTGGGCTGCGCACAGTAGGTCTGCGCGGACAGGACAGCCTGCCTCCGCGTTTCTGGCGTTGTCCCTCTTCCTTGTGGAAAGTCACGTGTTTCCCTTTAGCTGTGCTGCCTCCAGGCGCACGGAGACACCAGCCGGAGTCGGAAGCTGAGCCGTTTGGCTGGTGGTGGGAGGGCTCAGCTCCAGCACGCGGTGGCCTGGGGGCAGTTCCGTGGTTTTGGTCGGGGTGGATCTGAGTTTCCCTGTGGAATGTCGGGGACGCCCTCTCGTCTTGTTGGCGGCCTTTCGCTACAACAAGGACGGTCCCTCTGCCCTGCACGTGCTGCTCAGCAGGCGCAGGCCAGGCTGGACGGGCTGTGGGTTGGCGGGCGCTGTGGGGGGGTCCGTGGGTCGCCGGGCGCTGTGGGTGGGGGTCCGTGGGTCGCTGGGCGCTGTTGGTGGGGGTCCGTGGGTCGCCGGGCGCTGTGGGTGGGGTCCGTGGGTCGGCGGACGCTGTGGGGGGGTCTGTGGTCAGGGCCTCACCGGTGCCTCCCCCCTCCAGGATTAAGAAGCACATCTGGCCCAACGTGCCGGACCCGTCCAAGAGCCACATCGCCCAGTGGTCGCCCCACACGCCTCCCCAGGTGAGCGGCTCGGATGCTTAGAGACGCCGGCAAAGGAGCGCGTTGTGGGTCAGCCAGAAGCTCACCATTGGGCCTCTCTCTCCCTCCCTCCCCCAGCATAACTTCAGCTCCAAGGACCAGGTGTTCTCGGACGGCGCGCTCACCCACCTGAGCGTGGTGGAGATCGAGGCGAGCGACAGGAAGCCGCTCCCCGAGGAGCTCAAGGCCCTGGACCTGTTCCGGAAGGAGAAGCTGAGCTCGGGCGGCCACAGCAGCGGCATCGGCGGCTCCTCGTGCCTGTCCTCGCGGCAGAGCCTGTCCAGCGGCGACGAGGCCGAGGCGGCGTCCGCGCAGAGCGCCGTGCAGTACTCGACGGTGGTGCACAGCGGCTACCGCCACCAGGTGCCCTCGGTGCAGGTCTTCGCGCGCTCCGAGTCCACGCAGCCCCTGCTCGACTGCGAGGAGCGGCCGGACGAGCTGCCGCCGCCGCCGCCTGGGGAGGGCGCCGGCCCGCCACTCCGCCAGCCGTACTTCCAGCAGAGCTGCCGCCCGCCCGCGGCACGGCCCCCGCCCGAGGACCCCGCCGGACCCGCGCAGCTGCCGGCGTTCCCGGAGGGCCTGGCCGCGGACGCCTTCGGGCCCGGGGCGCCGGGGGAGGTGGGTGGGCTGGAGGCCGCGCTGGACCTTGACGAGGGGCCGCCCCAGAGCTACCTCCCGCAGACGGTGCGGCCCGGCGGCTACATGCCCCAGTGAGGCCCGCCCGCCCGCCCGCCGCCTGCCGGACACGTCTCGGCGCCTCAGCCGCGGAGGTGGCCACGCGCTGAGGTGGACACGCACGTCCTGTGCTCATTCCAGACGCGGATCACTCACACACTACACGCCGCCGCCCCGTGGGCTGCCCGGCCTCGGGCGCAGGGACCCTTTGCCAGGGCGCCGGAGGCGGTGACGCCCCACTGGCTGGGCTGAGGGCTGAGGGTCAGGCGTGGCCTCCCTCCCTGCGGCCCCGAGCTCCCAGCAGCCCGGCCGTGCGTGCTCTGACTGGAACCGCGCTGTGCATTCACCGCAGACACGCACCCCGGACGGCGGCCCCGGAGCAGGTCTGGGGTTCGATTTGCAGTTAAAAACAGGATCCTGGACCTCCAGCACCAGCCGCCCGCCCACTCCCAGGACGTTGCTGTTGCTGCTCACAGCCCCTGCGGCCTCTGGGACTCGGCCGGGCAGAGGGACGGGGCCAGGCTCGCCGCGCCGCTCGCTGCTGAGGGCGCAGGCCATGCCCCTGGCTTCACACGTCTCCCGCTGAGGCTCCTCTCCGGGGCGTGGGACGCACAAAGTGCCGTGGCCTGCGCCCACGGGCCCACGGGCTCAGCTTGGCGGAGATGGGACCGCGGCTTCTCCCGGCCCGTCCTCGGGCTGACGCCCGCCACCACCCAGCCAGGCCGCGGCGGAGGCGGCTGCGCGAGGCGAAGCTGCCCTCCCGCTGTTTTTCTGTCCTTGGAAGTAGCAGGAACCAGGCCAACCCACAGTGCAGTCCTCGGAGCCTGAAGAGCTAAGAGGAGGGGTGAGCGCCCGGCTGACAGGGCGCTCCCCCATGGGCTGTCCGTCACGGCCTTGTCCCCGCCCCGGCCGGGGAGCCCTGGTGCGGCTTGTCTTTCGGGAAGTGGCCCGTCCGTCGTCCCCTCGGTAAACGAGGCCCGTGCTGCGGCCGCTTCGGCTGTGCTGCCTCGGGCGTGTGGCGGCAGGCGGCAGGCGCTGGTGTGGCCTCTGCGGGGCGCGCTGGGACCGGGCCTGGAGGCCAGGATGCTGCATGGGAGGGGTGCGTGGCCCAGCCCACGATGGCGGGTTCCCCCAGGAACCCCGTGTGGCCGGTCACACGGGACGTGCACCCGGGCCCCGAGGACGGCGCACGAGCTTCAGGTGCGAGTGGCGTCGCGGAGGCGTGACCAGCGGCCTGGGTCGTGCATGTGACTGTTCCGTGCCGCGGAGGAGCCAGCAACGCGGTTTTGAGCGCCCGGGGACAACCCCCTGCAAATCCCTGCGGTCTGGGCAGCTACATCCTCTCTAACGCCGTGAGCCGGCACGCCGGACGCTCCCGTCGGTCCAGTCTGAAGGAGATGGCACCAGGAGTCGCCCAGCGGCCGCCGAGGTTTGGGACGGACGCACACGTGCCCTCGTTGTGTAAGATGCTGCTGACCGCTAGCCGCCTCTTGGTGAGCTGTAGCTTTTCCGGGATGATGCGCAGTGTCTGGGGAGCGGTAATGGGAGAGGCGATGAGACAGGTGGGTCTGTATCCACCGTCTTCTCCCGTCGGGTCTGAGGACAAATTCCTAGACCGGCACCTCTGTCTCAGTGGACGCTGAAACGGCTAAAGTGGCCGAGCGGGAAGGCCACTCGTTAGGAGGTGCTGGGCGCTTTCTGTGCGCCACGGTCGGTCCTGTTGTCCGGCGCGGTCACTTCTGAAAGTTCTTTGTACTTTTCTGTGAATCGAGAGAAGATGGAGCCACTACACGGCAAGGTGTCCAGAGAGCCCGAAGCAGGAGGCCCAGGTCCCCAAGACGCTGTGACCCCGCCGACCTGGGGCCTGGCCCTCCCGCTGGTCCCCGCTGCCGGCCCGCACCGTGGGCAGGTGCAGGAGAGGTGTCTGGCCCAATGGGGCATCTTGTGGATTCACGCTTTCCACACGCCGCTGGTGTGCATGCTGGCGGGCTCAGGCGTGTGGGTCAGTGGCCACAGGGCGTCCCTTGAACACGGGCGAGGTGAGGGGGACTCCGCGTGATCCCCCAGCACCCGGTGTCACGGTGAAAGGCCGTGTTGAGGTCAGTGTCGAAGTCCTTCGGTCTTGACGCCCCGTCCGCCCAGCACGCCAGCACCCCCTCCTGCTGGGAGCCGGCGCCCCGGAGGTGTCGTCCGTGTTGTCCTTCGTAGTGAGGTGCATGTGCTCATCGTAACCAGCTGTCTGTGTTGACAGAACTCTGTGTATCATCTTATGTATCACCTATAACCTTCAACTTACGCAATAAACCCCGTTCAGACTTCGCGTGTCGTCACCGTGTGGCTGGGGTATCGCCGTCCCGGGGCTGGGTCTCCGTGGAGGGGCCGTGCCTGGTTCGATGCCTTTGGGCGCGATGGATGGGACTCGGCCGCCGCCTTCGGAGCCGGTGGGAAAGGCCGGTGGGACTCCAGCCACAGGCCGCATCGGGCTTCCAGACCCCGGGATGTGCTCACAGGACCCTGCAGCCCGCCCACCCCCGGGGGCTTTTCTCACCCCATTGACGGACCCAACAGAACGGAGGTGCAGCGCCACCTCGTGGCCGGTCTGTGCCCTGCTGCCCCCGAGCTGCCCTGTGGGGAGCCAGCAGCTCAGCAGTCCCACCTGGAGGGATGGGCCGTCCGAGTTGCTGGTCCTCACACCGGTTCCACCCAGACGGTGCCACGTCCACAGGGAGCCTCATCCAGACAAGGTCGCCTCACACACGTCCTGAAGGTCACGCGTGACACCGGGTGGGGCGTGGGCTCCTGCGTGTCGCCCTCGTGTCCGGCTGTAGCTCGCTGGGCTCCCTCTTGTCTCCCCACTTCTTCCTCCCCACCCGTGTCCATGACGGACCCTGATTCCAATGTGCCCTGAGCTCCCGCCGTGCCGGCTCCCGGCCCAGGGACGGCGCCCTTGGCTTCCTTAAGCTTCTCTCTCCCTCGGAACCTGCCCTCCACGCCTCCCACACCAGCCAACGGGCCAGAGGCTGCCGGCTGAGCTTGTCTTGTTGGTTTGTAAACAGAAGGGGGCGCGGGAGGGAAGGAGAAGGGGCTCACCGCGTTGGTAACAGCCGGTCCGGCTCCTGTGCTCGGCTCTCCGCGGCCAGGACCCCTCGGGAAGGCGCTGTCACCCGAGAAGCTGCCTGGACGCCGGCCCGGCCCGGCCCTTCCCGGATGGCAGTGACTTCCCTGCGGCCGACGGTGTGCGGAGAAGGCTCGGCCTCGGGCAGGAACCTGGATGTTCAAACCCTCTCCCACCCGCTCCCTCCACTGCGGCTCTTCCCCGTGTCGGAAACGGCCCGAACTGTCTGGTGCTTGGACGCATCAGTGCGAATCACCCCACTTACAGGCTGGCCATCTGTGGCTTATGGCCTGGGGCTCACGGCTTAGCGTGGCGAGTGCGATCTGTGAGGGGACCCCCCCACAAAGTGGGTGGAAAACCCCCAGTTCACGCCGCCTGCCCTCCACCGGGGCCGGGACAGCCTGACGGCCATGCAGCCAACCAGGAGCAAACGGTGGGTGGGCCACCCTGGCCTTAGGCCTCGGCCCACCGAGGGGGTGCACCCTCCCACGTGGGGACTGGGGCAGCTCCGAGCTGGTCCTGTCGGCCTCCAGGAGGGGCCGTGCGTGTGCACAGAGGCCTGGGAGGACCCCGCAAACCTCCACACGGCGAGGGGAGAACCTTAGCCCTAGCCCTACTTGCTCTAGCCCCGTGCCCTTACCCATCTAACCTTCACCCTGATGCTAGCTGTAACCCATCACGGCTGCTCCCAGTTAAAAGCCACGGGCTCTTCAGCCTGGATGCTCAGCCGAGGCTCTACACTTGGACAGGGGCAGGGACTCAGGATAGGATGGACAGCAGGAGCTGTGAGGTCTCGTTTGGGGTTTCATAGGGCTGCTCTCTCTGTTTTGGGCGGGTCATTTTTTTGTGGTTTGCTTGGCTGGGTTCCAGGGAAGAGAGCAGCATGGGAAATGCTTCCTCGCACGGCCGGCGTCCTCACAGGTCACCTCCTGGCCGGGGCGTGTGCCCGGTGGTGGGTGGGATCCCGTGGGGGGTGTGCGGGGGGCCACTGATCATGATTCTCTCTCCTCACTAATGTCTCTCTCTCCCTCTCTCCCTTCCTCTTTTTTTAACTTAAAACAATAAAATATGGTTAAAAGTTTTAAAAAGTAAAAGCATTTATTCGGGTTCGGAATGAGCGTCCATTCACCCTTTGGGTCAGGTGTGAACTGTTCTTGGAGACCATGGGGAGGCATCGGCTCCATCAGCTTCTGGCGTTCCCGAGGGGAAGCCTGGGCCAGGGGCCCCCTCTTTCTGGAACCCGCGCGTGTCCTGGAGGCCCCAGGCTGGCGGAGCCGGGCCCGAGGCTGCCCTCGGTGTGATCGCAGACAAGCCCTCCACCCTCCGCGCCACCCTCACGGCAAGGCACCGCCTCCTGGGCCGCTTCAGATCAGGTCGGCCTTGCCCCCCCCTCCCCCACCCCCGGATCTTGCTTTGGGTTTGGGGCCAGTGGCACCTCTAGTTCACTCAGCACCTTCGGTCTGAAGCCGGGCCACCCAGGACGGTGTGCCCACAGGAAGGGCCTGTCCACACAAAGCCTCTGTCAGCGCAGCGGGTGGCCTCTGTCCTCCGGCTCGGCTCCTGTCTGCGCCTGGACTCGGTCCACGGGCCAGAGCCCCAGACACACAGCAACGCGGGGCTCCGGCTCCGAGAAGGTCCAGTCCGCCCGCCCCATGCGGCCTGGGTGGGGCTCGGGGGAGCTCAGCCCCAGAGCGGAGGGACAGGCTGGTGGCAGATGTGTCTGCCCGTCCCCCACGTCACCTTGCTTGCTCCAGTTCCAGGAAGTCCTTCCGGAGAGCAGCTGCCTGTGGGCCTGGGCTGGTGGGCCTGGGGGGTGGGGGGAAGGGGCGGGTGAAGGAGAGGGGAGCGCCCGGAGGGAGCAGAGCGTGCTCAGGGCTGAGGGGCCCCAGGGAGGGGGGCTAGCCCTGAAGTCAGGCCTCAGGAGGAGACGGCAGCGGGCACAGCCCCCAGAGGTGGGGCCACGGACCTGCGGGAACGGAGGGGCCACGGCAGGGAACTGGGGGCTGGAGGAGCCTGGAGGAATGAGAGGGAGCGCGGGAGTGGGATGCGGGCCCAGCGGGTCCTGGGGAGCACATCTCGCAGGTCCCCCTCCTGGCCGGGCCCTCACGGCAGCGAGGACAGGCTGCTGGCGCTTCGCGCTGCTGCGGCCCGTCCCAGCCTGCACACCCGGCACAGCCGGACGCACGCGGACAGCACGGCCTGCCGGGTGCTGAGGCCCGCGGCTCTGCAAGGCCGGCAGGGCAGCACGCTCCCGAGACGCCCCCTGACCCAGCCCGAGCGGCGGCAGAGCCAGGACAGCGACCTCTGTCACCCACGTCCTCCCACCCCTGGAGGCACAGACCACACACACTCGGTTTCCACTAGCCCGTCCCCGCTCGGGGCGTTTCTGCAGGACGATGAACACGCGTCGGGGACGCTGCCACTTCACAGGCGCAAACTCCCAACGCGGCCAAGCACGGCGCCGAGCCCCGGGCCCATGGCTCTTTCCCCAGAATCAGCTATCGCGTCCGAGACAGACCAGCGCAAGTTTCTGAGTTTATTGGGGTACATGGGGGTTCACAAGGTGACCAGAGAGTAAGACCACAGGGGCTCCCAGCGAGGTGGGTGCAGGAGTGGGTACCTGAGCAGGACCCGGCTACGGGCCGTGGAGGCGCAGACACGAATGGAGCATGCAGCTCCCCCACCCAACCCCGCACCTGGCAGCAGCTCGGAAGCGGGCGCCAGGAAGACATGCATTATCCCCCCCACCTCCCCCACCCCGTTCTCACTGAGAAACCAGAAGACATCCTGTTCTACGCAGACGCCTCCCCGCACCCTTCTAACCGCTCTTGGGGTTATGCACAGCCAGACCCGTGGGGCCCCCAGCTGTCTGCAGGGTCCAGGCCTGGACAGCGTCAGTGACCTCTGCGCCCCCAGTGTCTCCGATGGGAGCAGAGCCGTGCCAACGGCTGCTCCACTGCGGCTGCCCGAGTGCTGGGATGGGGCAGTGTGTGGCCCCGTCCAGGACAGGAAGGTCACAGTGGCCCCGGTCCTGGGACTTGGCCCCCAACAGCTGGGCAGAGCCGGGGAGCGCGCTCCTGAGGTTCCTGGGAAAACCAGCCTCTGACCGGTGGCCACGCCCCCCATGAAGCTGCCCAGCTGGCCTTCCAGAACCAAACGCCCGTGTCCCAGCCCAAAGGCAGCGTGACTGGGCGAGCTCAGAGGGAGCTGGTGGAGGGAGAAAGGAGACACAAGAAGAAAAGGGAGTCACAGGACAGACGCCGCTGGGAGGGCAGAGGGTCAGGAGGGCAGGTGGAGGGGCAGCAGAGATTGGGGAACCGCAGAGGTGACCCACGCACAGGCCTGGAACCCCTCTCTGCCGCGCTGTCAACTTCCTGGCTTTCAGCTCTGAGCGCCTCACGGGGCGACGGACAAGTTGGGAGGACGCCCTCCCCTCCAGGCACACCCTCCCCCTCCCCTCCAGGCACGCCCTCCCAGCCCCCTCCCTGCACACAGAATGGGAGGCGCCCAGCTGAGGTCCCCAGCAAAGGTGCCCGGGAACGTGAGTGAAGCGTCTGCACAGCCAAGCAGCAGCCCGGAGGTCCTGCCCTCGGCATAACCCTCCCTGGGAGGACACGCCACCCATTTGCCGCACTGTGCCTCCGGCACACGGCAGCCACATCTGCCATCCAGTCGCAGGGCAGCCAGCGCCAGGCCAGTGCCCGGTCAGGGCAGCTGACCCCTGCCGTCTGCACAGAGGCTCAGGGCCCCTCACTCTCAGGGTTTGAGCTCCCGGTTCCACGGGCACAGGCAGGGCCGCGGTGGAGGCAGCAGCTGTCCTGCGCAGAGGCCCCGAGGTGTGTCCGGCCAGCATGCCCAGCACCGAGTCAGCTGAGGTCAGTGCAAAGCCTCCGAAATGGGGTCTTTCTACGGTGGCTGAGGAGCAAGACGAAGGGACAGAGAGGCCCCGGAAGGATGTCCGCCGGGCAGTGGCCTGGAGACGGGCAGACTTGCTGGCCCGTCGGAGCCCGTGCCCAGGAATCGCCGCGATCCGGCCGCCAGCGGGCGCTGTGGGCTGCGGGAGAGGCTGTGTGTGGGGGGGGGAAGGGGGGAGCAGGAGGGACGTGCTGCAGACCTGGAGACTTTATATGACGAGGGGCCTCACCGCTTCAGGGGGACACGCTGAGGGACACACACCGGTGAGGTCCCTGGGCCGAGGCAGAGGGCGGCCGGGCCCCGGGGAGGCTGGGTGATGAGATGCTCCCTCCCATCGGCCTGCCCGGTGCCACCGAGACCACTGCCCTGGCCCCGGGAAGTGTATCCGGACTCCGAGGAGGGGCCCCGGGCTGTGCCCTGACCACTGCCAGGAACAGCCAGACCCGGAATGCCCTTCAGGCTGGCTGTCCCAGCCTCAGCAGGAGCTTCTCATCGGAGCAAACAGAGTGACAGGGCTTTCGCAGGGCAAAGTGTGGGCTTCCACCCCCTTCTCCTCGGGGGGCCGCCTGCACCAGCGCTCAGAGGCAGGCGAGAGGTCCCCCAACGCGAGCAGGTGGATGCACAGAGGCCAGCGGGGATGCGCCTCTGCAGGTGGCTGCGGACGCAGAGGGACGCCGCCCGTGGCCTCTAGGTGGCTCTCTTGGCTTGGTCTGGAAGGGCCTCCAATGCGAGAAACTCCCTGGTGGTCACCGAGTTTTTCAGGTACGGGTTGGGGGCGCTGGCGGGCCCTGGGTGCTGGGCAGAAGGGACAAGTTGCTCCTCAGTTTCTGGGCTGGTGTCCTCCTGGCTGCCAGGGCACAGGCGCTGGGGCTCTCTGGGCGGAGCCTCGGCCACAGTGGGTGGAGCCTTGGATGAAGTGGGAGGAGCCTCAGCTGCCATGGGCCGGAGTTCGGCTGCACTGGGAGAAGCCTTGGATGCTGTGGGAAGGGCCTCTGCTACAATGGGCGGGGCTTCAGTTGCAGTGGGAGGGGCCTGGGCTGAAGTGGGTGGGCTCCCAGTTGCAGTGGGAGGAGCCTCAGCTGCAGTGGGTGGGGCCTTGGCAACAGTGGGAGGGGCCTGGGCTGAAGTGGGTGGACCCCCAGTTGCAGTGGGAGGGGCTTCAGCTGCAGTGGGTGGGGCCTCAGCAACAGTGGGCAGAGCCTCGGCTGCAGTGAGCGGCTCCAGGAGACAGTAAGGCCTGAAGGGGGAGGTCACGTACTCATTCTTGTCCCCTCCCAGAATCTTTTCCGGGCCCTTTCCCGCCTCCTCTGCAGAAACCTCTTCCAGGAAATTCTCGAAGTTCACCGCCAGCTTGTCAATGAGGTCGCTGGGGGCAGCAGAGGGCTTGAGAGTCCTGTCCTCTGTGCTCACGGCATCATCAACCTCCTTCAGGTTCAGCTGGTCCTGGGAAGAGAAGGGACCCTCCGCGGTCATTTGGGGGCTAGAGATGAGTCACCCAAAGCTCAATGGCCCAGGACACCCCAGGCCCGTGCCTCCATGTTCCTCCCTGAGACCCGAGTGGAGGCCCCTCACCTCCACGGCCCGTCCATAACAGCCTGGCCCCTTTCCTGAGAAGGAACGCACTGCCTTCCAACAACTTCCCCTGCTAGACACTTCCAGGCTATTTCCCACAATCCTGTGCACACCTGCAGCTTTGAGACCACCACCGAATGCTTTTCCTATGGAAAACCATGATCACAAACCAATGGCTGGTCTCACATCACCCAAAACACAGGTGGCTCCTGGCAAGGACGATGTCACTCCGTCACCTGTGCATCGCCAGGCCCAGCCCCCGCCCGGCCCCTGCCACGCAGCAAGGGACAGGTAAGCGTTGGCCATAGAGGCCAGACCTAGAGGTTCTTCAAAAAGCATCCAGGTACCAGGCAGCACCCATTTACTCTCCTGGTAACTTTTAATAAGATGGGAAACGAACAGGGTCATGCTAAAGGAGGGAGAAGATAGAAATCAAAACAAAACCTAAATGTCCACAGTGAGCTGCCCACGATAAATGGACACTTCTGCGCTGAAACAGAGGCTGATATTAACACTCCTGCACCAAGAACTGCTGGCAACAAGCGTTGGATGCGAAGGATTTGGAGGTTACATCTGATTTGGCTTAGTTTTACTTAAGAAGTTCAGCCTTAACTCTTTCAGAACTGTTTTCCGGTTGAAACGTACAAGAAAGGAGGTTTGTACCTGTGAGCCGTTCACGGGGCAGCCCCTGCAGGTTCCTGTGCAATCACACCCCTCCCAGCCCCGCCCACCCACCCCACCCCCGCCCCGGGACGCCACGCACAGGGCCTTCTGCGAGGCCTCCCTCCGGGCGCTGCAGCACCATGCTGTCTTCCCCACACCCCAGCAGCGCAGTGGGCCCTGCACTCTGGGTCCCCAAGACCCTGCTGGCACTCCTTTCTCCACCCACAGAATGCATCAGAGGGTTCTGGGAAGACGGGCTGCTCATCCCAGCTGCCCTGCGGGTTCCTGGGGACCCCTGCCTTTGGTCGCCAGCCGGCTCCCCGCCCCCTGCGCTGCTCAGTGGCTTCCGAGCAGACAACGCTCACCTTGAGGCCCCCGCCTTGCCACGCAGCCAAGCTGCTCTCGGCAGGGTTGGGGATGGCGGGCCAACACAGGTGCTTCAACCTGCGGAGGAAGATTTCCAAACGGGCTGAGTCCGGGAAGCCTCATGTGCATGGGGGTTGCTAGGGGTAAGGGGGGTGGGAGCAGGGGTGCTTGGAGCTGCGTGGCTCCTGGGATGGAAGGGCAGCCCCGCTCTGGCTCAGACTGGGGAAGGGAGGCCGCAGGGGGGTGAAATGCAAGTCATGGGGGGACCTGTGGAGAGAGACCTGCCCCTCACAGCACGTCCCCGCACCCCCACTTCCCCAGGGCCTTCTCTAGGTGATGTCTGGGAGAGCAGTGCTAAGGCCCAGGGGCTCAGGGCGGGTCCCCGGGGCCACACTGGTCAGACAGGAATCTGCGCTGCAGCCCTGGGGACCGTGACTGCCGGCTGCTGGGAGAGGGGAGGCCCCCGGGAAGGAGCCGGAGCTCCGGGAGGGCAGGAGGCGCTGGGGCAGCAGCTCCGCGCCGTGAAGACACTTCCTTCCCTGGTGGTGGCCAGGACACCCTGCCAGCCCTCCGCTCCGCCCCGCCTCTCAGGGCCACAGCCTGGTTCCCGCACACTCACTTGGGCTTCTGGAGGCCACAGGCCGCGGCCAGGACACTGAGGACGAGCAGCCCACTCCCGCCCAGCGCGGCCACGAGGCAGATCTCCAGGACACCTGGGGAAGGACAGAGTCAGCCCGACGCACTCCCTGCTTTCTCAGTAAAATCAGAGAGCAACCGTCCTGTTTCCTTCCTGCTTCCTGTCCATTCCCCGAGTTCCCGTGACGGAAAAAGGAACCTTCACTTTGCGGCCCCCCATGTGCTCTCCCTGAGCGGTGTGGACGCACTGCGGTCAGGGCCAGCCTCCAGCTGCGTCCCGTGGCTGCTTGTGGAGCAAACACTGTTCGGGTGAGAAAACCAACTCGACAGGCAAAAGCCCCACGCCTGCTCATTCCCGGGGAGTCAGCCAGTCCAGGACTCCTGCGAGGTGAGCGTGGGTCCTGCTGGCGGCGAGGAGCACCCCCACACCTGGGGAAGGCGCCCGGCGGGGGTGGTGGTGCAGAGGCCTGGCAGCAGCGACAGGACAGGACAGGACGGAAGCAGCAGCGGGAAGCGGAGGGAGAGGCGGGCAGGTGCGGCTCTGGCTTTCATTGAAAACAGAAGACGTGGGTGGGCAGCAGGCAGGGCCTGGGGTCTGCACGCTGGCGGCCACCTGGGACCGCCGGGGCTCGGGGACAGAAGCCGAGCGCCGTCCTCTGCAGACCCAGCCCAGCAGCGCCCAGGCTGAGGCAGGCTCCTGCCCCCGTGCGACCCGGCAGGCAGCCATGAGCAACACGGCTCAGCCCCACGGCACGAGAACACAGCACGATTTTAGAAGACGGCAGGAGCAACCTGAGGACCAACTCCAGAAAGGCAACGCTGTCCACGAAGCAGCACGTGTTCTCAGCCGAGACCCATTCCACACCCACACCTTCCGATGGGGAGCGTTCCCGGCCTTCTGGAGGGGCGAGCAAGCGGCCTCCTTCCTTCGCTGTCCTGACAGGCGGCTCGTCCCCCACACCGTGTCACCACCCGACCCCTCACCTCTGGCCCGGGGCTTGGCCACACGAGCGGATTTCCATCTCCCGCTCCCTCCCCTCCCCCACCACCACCGAGGGAGCTCCATGCACTCGGTATGTTTGCTGTGCCCGTCAGGTTTTTCTGATGCAGAAGCTGGAAAGTGGAGCACGTGACGTACTTTTTGCTTCAAAGGCTCCAAAATGACGGGGCAAGCCCCTCCTGTGTGCCAGTGACCTCTGACACGGAGGGATGGCCTTGAGTGACAGCTGGCTCGGGGCTAGAGTGAAATTGCCATGAACTTGAACAACCTCCTCAAGGTGACTTGGGGCCGCCCACCAGGAAGGAGCCAATGGCCAGTCTCTGAGCTCAGCTCGGGTTGCCCATCCTCCCTCCTCTCCTCGCCCCGGGCCCGAGCAGGTGGCGCTTCTCCCTGCGCCCGCCCTCCCGGGGCACCCACGGCTGGAGAGGCCAGGCGTGCGGGGCAGGAGGCGACTCACTGACGGACAGCGTCTTGAAGCTGATCCTCGTGCCGTTGATCCCGCCGGCGCTGGTGCTGGCCATGACCCGGACCGAGTACGAGGTCTTGCGCCTCAAGGACTCCAGGCCACACCGCAGGGTGCTGGCGCCGACCGTCTTGGCTGAAGGACACACACAGCCGGGCCGACTGAGTCAGAGCGTTAGACCCAGGCTCGGCAGCTCACCCCACCCGCTTCTCTCATGACGAGCTCTCAAGGTGACCAAGGGCCGACATAGGAACTCAGGCTCCGAACGCCAGGAGGCCACCCCGGGAGGCGGCTGACACACGCGCACAGGCGACAGAGGGCCGGACTCGGCTGGACCCCATCCACATTAAAGCCCCTGCGCATCGGCAGACCTGCCCGAGGAAAAGGCAACCCAGAGCGGACGCATGTTCGTCACCCAGGGGTTGGGTAAGGAGCTGTGTCCAGGGTCTACTGTGAGAGCTCTTACAACTCAGTCACTGGAAGACAGCTTAGACATGGACAGGAGACGGCAGACTTTCTCCTGGGAAGACAGCAAAAGGCTAACACGCACACACCACGAGGCTCAGCACCGTTCCTTCTGAAGAAAAGGCCCTGGAAGCCACCTTCCGACACACTTGTACCGCGAGGGCAGCCGTGAGGATTGTACGCAGCCAACAGGCAGGTGGACAAGGTGGTGGAGACGGAGTGCTTGCTCGCTGCCACGCTGAGGCCTGGGCGGGGAGCCGGTGGTTCTGCCCTGAGCTCAGCCAGAAGCAGCACGGGGCCCGGAGAGCGCACAGCAGGACTCACACAGGAACCTGCTCACAGACGCTCCCGCCAGGACCCGTCAGGCATGCTCGCCGCGCACCGTCCCCGCGGCCAGGCCACGAGGCGGACACAGCCCCAGCATCCAGGAGGGAGAGGCAGCGTGGGCTGCCCACACTGAGTGTCTCTCAGCAATACGGGGGCAGAACTAGTGCCTCCCCCGGGGGCCAGCTCGGGAGACACGACCATGAGTGGGAGAAGCGAGACCCAGCAGGCACGCAGCCTATGACCACTTCCCAACGTTCATTGCAATAACAACATCAGCCTCGGGCTGATAGGATGGATCCCAGCCTCGCCGGCAGGTAGGGGGTCGGCAGCTAGGGGGTCGGCAGGTAGGGTGGGTTCCGGAAGGAGGGTGACTCAGCAAGGACAGGGGCGCCTCGTGAAGGATCCCTCTGGGAGCCGAGCACCAGCCCGGGTCTGCCCGTGTTGCACCGGCAAGCCAGGCAGGGATGTAGCAGGAGGTGCCAGGAGGTGGCCCGTCTGAGCCAGACTGGCATATTGGATTGACCCCGGTTCCCACAGACTGGCAGGGACGGACACGCCCTCTCACCTGGTTCCAAACCCTCACCAGGGGTGCACCAGCCTGTGTGCAGAGGGGCCCGGGGAGCGGAGGGGTGCGGAGAGGTGGCAGCCTCTCCCGGGGCCCTGGCTTTCCAACGTGGTCGGAAGCACTCACCGAACGCCTCCCCGCCCTCGGCTTCGTAGAAAACGGTGTAGTTGCGGATGAAACCATTTCTCTGATGTTTGGGAATCTCTTCCCACGTGATGGTGACCGTCTTCACGCCGATGTCCTCCACCTTGGTCACGGGACCCACTGCCGGGACTGGACGAGAAGGGGAGACTGTGAGCACCCAGCCGGCCCCCCAGCGCCCTCCCCGTGGGCTCTGCCCAGCCTCAGACCAACGCCGGCCATGGGGGTGGGGAGGAATCGGCTCCTCTGGGAGGACTGGTCTCTGGACTCGTCGTCTGGAATGGGAGAAAGGGACTCTCTCACGGGCCTCACTCCAACCTGACACCCTGCCCTCCGTCCCCCAGCGGTCCTCCCCTGTGCCAGACAGTGACAGCCCGCTCCACGGCCACCATGAGAGAGGGGCAGATTCCCACGTGGGATCTGGGAGATGTTAACTTCCAAAAATAAAACATCTGAGAGGTTCGCCGGTAATACCCTTGCTTATTGCTGCATAATGAACGATAATGTTAGCTCGGCCGGCGTGGCTCAGTGGTTGAGCATCGACCTATGAACCAGGAGGTCACCGTTTGATCCCTGGTCAGGGCACCTGCCTCGGTTGCGGACTCCATCCCCAGAGGGGGGTGTGCAGGAGGCAGCCGATCAATGAATTCTCTCATCACTGAGAGTTCTATCTCCTCTCCTTCCTGCTCTGAAATCGGCTGTGGCTGGACAGGGCCCAGTGCCCCCCGCCCCAGGCCCACCCATACACACCGCCTTCTTTAGCATAGGCCTGGACAGAACCCGGCTTGCCCACACGTTCTTGCCACACTGGATACACGGAGATGTTATAGCACTGGAGAGGGGTTAGCTCATCTGTAAGAGGAGAGGAAACAAGCGTTACATGTAGAGCGAAGCACAGAGAAAGGATGCCAGCCTGGGAGTTACAGCCTACGACTCAGGCAAGCTCTCCTAGTCGTCTCATGTCCACACCGGGAAACGGGGAAGTTAGGGCGCAGGGTCGAGCGTCCATTCCTGTCCTAACGTTTTTAAATTAATTCTTAGAGCGAAAGCCGCTTCCTCTGACTAAACGACGGCACCGGAAGGAGAAGTGAGACAGGCCCTTCCCCACGCCCAGCGGAGGCTCGGTGCTGTCCCCGCCCTGTGCACGCGGACGCCTGGGCCCGGTTCTCGGCCTGCGTCCTGCAGGTGGGGGTCTCCCCCGCAGGACAGTTAAGTAGAAGTTCGGGCTAATAGGATGGATGGGCGGCTCGGCCTCACATGTCCCACACAGCTCAGGGGCCTCCCTGAAGGGAAGACCTTCTCAGCACCAATCCCCTGGGAAGAGGCCGGCTCTGAAACAGGGGCAAGACCCACGGGGCCAGTCAGACAGATGGACCACGTCTGGGGCCACCCACACGGCTGGGGGCTGGGAAGGGCTGTCTGAGGCGCCAGGCCTGGTCTGACTCCTGCCAAGCAGTGCGGCCCAGCCCGTCACATGCTGGCACCACCTCCCGCCTGAGCCTCGCGAAGGCCCGGAGACGACGAGGAGCAGCCTCTCCACCGGGGCCGTGCGGGCCGGGCTACCTTGCGGGATCGTCCAGTTGCTGGCCCCGGTCACCGCCTCCCAGGACAGGGTGGGGGGCTCGGAGTCCAGATCCGGGAGCCACTCCACCACCCACGTGTCCACGTGCGGAGCGGAGCTCTGCCACGCCACCACCAGCCGGTCCTGCGAGAGATGGGCCTGCACGGCCTCGAGGCCCCGGAACGCTGCGGGCAGAGGGAGACCAGCCTCCGAATGCGTCCCCGCCACCACTATGCCCGCCGCCTCAGTGCCGCTCGCACCCGGCCGTGGGGCAGCCAGGGCTCAGGCCTCCACTGCACACCCCGTGGTGGCCGTCACCCCTCCTGTCCCTTTCCTCGCCACCTCCGATGACCATGTGGCCTGCCCTTCCCTTTTCTCCCAACGCCTCTGGCTGCGGCACGGAGACTGAGGACTTGCCTTCGTGGTGTCCTCCAGTGGGTCACAGTGGCCAGCCCGCGGCCAGAGCCAGCCTCGGTTCAGGCCCCACCTGGCTGCGAGCTGGGGGTGGCGGCCTGGAATCGCAGCAGAGCTCCGGGTGCCCACTGCCCGGCTGGCCCCCCCTCCCGCCTCGAACCCTCCTCCCCGGAAGCCCCGCGTCTGCCCCCGAGAGACACGCATCCAAAGCACTGGTGCCACCGGGAACTGGTCGCGCTGGCTGCCCGTCACGCGGGACACGCCGTCAGCAACAGGCCGCGAGGACCCTCTCACAGAGAACCGAGCCCTGGCTTCCAGCCCAGGCGGAGGGGTAGCGTTCACTGTCTATTAAAAGTGCTGTGAGCACCAGAGGGAGACCACCCACAGGTGCGCCGGGCAAGCCCATCCCGCTCACCACCCACCACACGCCACCCACCACCCCCAACCCCACCCACCACACCCCACCCACCACCCCCAACCCCACCCACCACCCACCATCCCCAACCCCAACCCCCACCCCCCACCCCCCACACGCCAGGGCCTTCAAAACCAGAGCCCAGTCCTGGAGGAGGCAGGAGAGGACTGCTCCCCCTCGCACCCCCAAAGCTCTGCCGCTGCAGCTGGGGTGAGGGCAGGGGTTTGGTGGGGGCTGGGGTGGGGCCAGGGGTGTGGCTCCTGCTACTTTCCGGCCATGCCCGGGGCTGTGAGCCCAGCAGCCTCTGTTCTACCGGCCACCCGCCCAGCTGTTGTTGGGGACACAGGCAGGTTCTGTCCACCCGACGGCTCCCTCTGAGGAAGAGCCCGTGGAATGAGGAGGATCTGGAGCCTGGGCGAGGCGGGCGGGGCAGGAGTGCTGAGCCGGAATCCACCCCCAATCCGGGCTCCCTCCCTCTCCACCGGCTCACAGCCCTCAGCCTCCCCGTGAGGCCCTGGCACCCACGCGGTCGTCACTGGAGGGGAAGGGAAACAGGAGGGAGCACAGCGAGGCGAGGTCAGTGCCCAGGACGCGGAGGGTCTCAGAGAGCTCCAGTCACGGAGCACACGCGTGGCGCTGTGCCCACATGCGAGGCCTCCAGGGCTCATTGGTCAGCAGACGCCGCTCCTCCCACCAGAACCTCGAGGCCTCTATGCCGCTGTCACCCTGACAGGCAGCCCCCAGCGGTGGGCGGCCCCCTGCCTCATGGCTCCCTGGCCGGTGGCACCTTGGCAGGTGACGCTGGACTCACCCTCCTCGGCAGCGGCCGGGATCCGCAGGGTGGCGGCCGGACCCTGGCCCAGTGAGTTGTAGGCTGCCACCCACACCCGGTAGGCCTCGGCGCCCAGCGTCAGCTCCAGCTGGGGGCGGGTGGTGGTCAGGCTCTCCGTGAGGTTGGTGGTGTTTTCCGGAAAGAACCAGATGCGGTAACCGAGGGCTCGCTCTAGGGCCGGGGCTCCTCTGGCCTTCTGAGCACAGGAAACACAGGTTATTGCCAAACCACAAAGGAGAGGCCCTGAGCCGGACAGGTGGTGAGGGAGCGAGGTGACATCAGCTCTTGTGTAGAGGAAACGCAGGCGGGTACCCTCCTGGGTGAACAGCACCCACACTGCGACCCCCCACCTTCCGGGGCCAGAGAGGGCGGTGCGGGGCCCGGTGAGCAGCGCCGGTTTTCTGTCCCACACGACACGGACACGGAACCTGAGTTGACTACAGAGCCAAGCCCAGGGCGTCCTGGCCGGGGTCACCCCTGGCCTGGAAGGCGCTGCCTCGTATCTCAACCCCAGCCCCCAGCTCGGTGGGCAGCCCTCTGAACCCTAAGTCCTCGGTGAGGGCCCAGGTTGCTTTCAGCCTTAGACCTGCTTGGCTTCTGCCTGCAGGTGGCCCACGAGGCTCCCGCCAGAGGCCGGAGCCTCTGCGCTTGCCCTTTGCACCGTCCCGACCTCCATGTTCCACACGGAATGACAGAGGGCCAGGTCCTGGATACACACCCAGGACCTGCAAGGTGACCTAAGCCCTAATCCTACCCGTAACACTACCCCTAACCCTATATCCTATCCCTAACCCTACCTGGAACATTATCCCTAACGCGAACCCTATGCCTAACACTAACCCTAGATCCTATCCCTAACCCTACCTGGAACATTATCCCTAACCTTAACCCTATTCCTAACCCTATATCCTATCCCTAACCCTAACCTGTCAATAGTATCCCTAACCCTAACCTGTAACCCTATGCCTAACCCTAACTTAGATCCTATCCCTAACCCTACCTGGAACATTATCCCTAACCCTAACCCTAAC
>JAAGEH010000056.1:91013-144272 GCA_011751065.1 Lasiurus cinereus
GGACGAGGACCCCCCGCTCCCGTGTGATGGGGCCCAGCTGGAGCCAGACTGACCTTGAGAGGAGGCCATCCACCAGTAAACCCAAACGAAACCATACTAACCCATAAGCACATGCGGGAAGTCTCATACAGTTCGGTTTTGCCGTTTATGCTTTGTGAAACCTATAATATTTGTTTTTTAAATCTTTGGAATGTCTCCTCCTGCGCTGCAAGCCCTGGCCGCGCTCGGCCTGCCTGCGGGCTCCCGGGCGTCGTGCTGAGGGCTCTGCGAAGGCTCCCCTGGGCACCTGCCTCCCGAAGCCGGGACCGGGGAAAGGCTGTCGGTGCCATGTGGTCCGCCTCGAGGCCTGGCCTCTGCCCTGTCAGGTCAATCAGCCCCACACAGGCTTAACCCCAACTCCCGCAGCTCCACCAGCAACGACTCCAACCCCACATCAGCTTCACCAGGTTCGTTTCCACAACCTATCCCATCCCCAGTGTCCGGCTCCCCAGTATCCGGTCCCCAGAGGGAGGCAGTGAACACCTGCTCGGGTTAAACACTGGCACGTATAAGGCAGCACAGGCGTCCTAGCAGATCTTGTGTGGGGAGAGAAGTTTTACAGATTGAACTTGTTTAACAGACTAGCAGCTAAGAGTGGTGAAGAAAGGTTTTCACAAAGCGGTTGCTCTAATCCCAGACCGCATGGATGGAGAGGCCAGAGTATCTCCTGAACGCCGGGGCACTCAGAGAGGCTGTGGGGATCTGGCACCCCAAAGTCAACCAGTTCTGCTCCCAGTCACTGCCGAGAGTCATAAATAAGAGAGACATAAATAGAAGATACGCAGAACACATACAATCAGGCCGCCACGAGGAGACGACGCCCAAAGGCTTAAATCAGCAACTCACAGAGCAGGGTTCCCAACGGCCAATGCCCCATGGAAAGCTCAGCAGCCTCAGGAAGTCTGTACGCGAAGCCCCGCCTGAGCCTCTGTGCCCAAGCACAGGTGAAAAGCAGGCGTGCCAGCGTCACACGGCACCAGGGGTCTTAGGGAGACAAACTAAGTACGAAGCCTATGGACGCCATTTATGTAATGTCTCAAACTACGTCGCTGAGGAATACGAACTGAAAACCACACCGAAAAGCAAAGAAGCCTGACCACGAACATCAGGAGAGCAGCTCTCGGGAGCCAACCACCAAGGAGCTCACCCTGCTAAGCTGACAGGCACAGTCTGTGAAATGCGTATTGTGTTCCGTTCGCTTTGCTAAGTGTGCATTTGATATCACAGCTTCATAACACAGAAACGGAATAGCCACGTCCCAGCATCTCTGGCAGCCGACACAGAGGACAGCGCCAGGTGGATGCTAAAGAAATGTCTCTTCCATGCGCCGTGTGCTCAGGACGCAGGCGCCTGCGGTGAAACGCTCCCACCTGTCTCTATGATCGGTGCAGAGAAGGGAAAGCACGTCCAGCATCTGGGCCCTCCCACTCTGGGCCCTGGCCGGAACACCCCGCGGCATGCCTTACCCAGTGGGTGCTGTTCACTGTCCTGAACCGAAGCCTGCATTTTAACACGGCAGAGGCGGGGGCCAGCGCAGGCTTGGCCCATTCTATCCGAAGCATCCGTTTGACGCCCGAAACTGGTGTCACACTGGAAATCACAGGTGGTCCCATTTTTACTGAAAATAAAAACCACATATTTGCAGATCAGAACGAGCTCATAACGTCTACCCCAAATGGAAGAAACTACACCCGGGAGGGCAATGTGGCGCGTGTGTATTCTGTGCCGGGCGGGGGCAGATGCGAAGGTAAATGGGGAGAAGTGTCCGAGGAGGGAGCACCCAGCCCTGTGGTCTGTGTGTCAATCAGCCTTTCCTGATGGGGCAGGCGTGTGGAGCAGACTGGAGAGAAGGAGCCGGGGGGCTGGAAAATGGAGGAGTGCCTGTAGGAAGCTCCTCCCCTCCCCTTGCCTCTGAACACCACAAACACTCTTGCCCCATATCTTTCTCTTTGACAATGTATATTTTTTTCTGGTTATTAAGTAACATATGCTCATTAAAAAAAAATTAAACATAGAAAAACGTTAAAGGATCCATAATGCCATCAACTAGAGATAGCCATTATTAACACACAGATATCTTTCCAGGCTTTTTTTCTATGCGACTCTTTGCATATTTTTCAAACAAAATTATCACTATACTAAACAAAGCCTTTCTCTTTTTTAAATTTGTAAATCCTCACCTGAGGAGTGAGGCTATCTTTTCCATTGATTTTTAGAGAGTGGAAAGGGGTGAGGGGAGAAAGAGAGAGAGAGAAAGAGAAAGACACATCGATTGGTTGCCTCCTGCTTGGGACTCAACCGGGTCAGGGCTTGAATCTGCAAACCAGGTAATGGAGCCCGCCACCTTCCAGTCCGATGCCCTAACCACTGAGCAACCAGCTAGAGCAAGGCCTCCCCTTTTTATTTTTTTAAAATATATTTTATTGATTTTTTACAGAGGGAGAGGAATAAAAGGTTAGAAACATCGATGAGAGAGACATCGATCAGCCACCTCCTGCACACCCCTTACTGGGGATGTGCCTGCAACCAAGATACATGCCCTTGACCAGAATCAAACCCGGAACCTTTCAGTCCGCAGGCCGACGCTCTATCCATTGAGCCAAACCGGTTTCGGCAAGGCCTCACCTTTTTAAATAAAATCATGCAATCAGCATGTGCGCCCTCTTTCACTAAAGTCTTCACAACCCGATCGTTTCCAAGCTCAGGACGCTCCCTCTCGTGGGGAGCAGGACTTGTCTGCCCGTGTCTCTCGCTGCGTTCCGTGTTCCTGACTCTCCGGTAAGGCTCCCGGAGCGGAGCTGGGCGGGCACGAAGCCCGCATTAACACCTGGCCCAGGAGGCACGGGTTTTGTTAAGTGAGTGAATGTGGGGGGACAGCTGCATCTCTGTCTGGTCTCGTGGTTTCTGAGGCCCCTTAGGGCAGAGTGACCAAGTAAAAGGTGTGAACATTTGTCAGTGGCTTCCACCCCTCACCACTTGCTTTCCAAAAAGCTCCACTAATTGCAGCTCCATCATCGTTGCATCAACGCCTCTAACACCTCACATGTGCTGGACTCACTGTTCAGAAGGTAAAACTGGGGTTTGGAAGCCCGGTTTTCTCCTGGGAAGCCACGCTGGAATTCACTTGCACCCACTCCAAAATCCCCGCCCTTCCCAAGAACCCAGGCTCTTCCCATCGCCTAGACACAACCCTTTGTGCACAAGGGTGTCACCCAGGAGCCGGGTCGTTCAGTCATTGATCTTCACCCTCAGAACTGCTCGTGGAGAGCCATGTATGCTGAGTGAGGTCAGCAGAACGATGGCCAGGAAATTCCAAGGTTTTGTTCCCTCATAGAAACACGAGAAGCAAACACACACCCCGCAGAGAGTGCTAATCTGGCGGGCGCTCTGCCAACAGCCAGAGGTTTGGTCTGCAGCAGCCAAATGCATGCCCTCAAGAAAAAGTCCCCTTCGCCCTGGCCCGCTTGGCTCCGTGGATGAAGCGTCAGCCCATGGACCCAAGGGTGCGATTCCCAGTCAAGGGCATGTACCCCATAGGGGAGGCAACCAATACATGGGTCCCTCCCCCTCCCTTCCACTCTAAAAGTCAGTGGTAAAAAAACACCCCAGGTGAGGACAAACAAAGAAAGGGGGAGGTGGTACCTGGGAGAAGAGATCCAGTAACACGTACCTATGGTAGCTAAGGGCCAATGGGTCACGTCAGACTCCACGGCCCCTTCCGCATTCAGAGCCTCCACTTGAATGGTGTAGTTGTCTGGCATGGTTATCGGAGGAAAGAAGGAGCAGGAAGCGGGAGTCTCGCTTGTAGAACTACAGGTGTCATTCTTTTGTCCGAAAGAGCTTGGAAGGAAAAGCGGTCCAGCGTGAGTCGGGTTCGGCAGTGTGGAAACCTAGACAGACTCACCGTGTTCGGGCCCATTTCTTAGGCTCGATCTGGGTTCTCTTGAGAACTGTTACCCCCTCCCCCCACAGCCCTCCCTTCCCTCCACGGAGAGGCAGCTCACTGCGCCCTGCTGCCGAGGGGCTGAGGCCACAGAGACCTCTCTGGGCCCAACACGCCCCTAAAGCTCCCCTTGTCACCCCTTCCCTGGTCACAAGTGATGAATGGGCCCTTAGAACCCCAGGTTCTAACCCTGAGAACTCCATAACAGAACAGATCAGAGGGTGTGTTAAACGGTGGTCGACACATAGCTAGCAGGTAAAATGATAGCTTTTAATGCGCCTACATTTATTCATACGGAAAGATGCCCAACTCTATTACTGGTGAGAAAGAGCAGGATTCGTATTATTTGCCAAATAATCACATTTAAACCAACTTGTGCATTTATATAAGTATTTAAAATGCTAAAGCTGTTACCTTTGGCGACGTGATTTGGGGTGATTAAGATTCTTTATGTTTTTCAGATAAGATTTTTTACCATAGGTATATACTGTTTTCAGAAAACTCATTGAAATATTTTCCAAGACAGAGCACTAAAATCCTGCCCAGCCGTAACCTCATGACAAGCCCACACACACATCAGCAGGACCTCCTGCTCGTGGGTGCAGCTCTAGCCACGGGGTTCCGGGGTTCAGCAGGAGACGGACGAGGCTGAGGCCAGGAGAGGAGGACCTGGAGCAGCACGTGAGGGAGGCGGCAAGTCACGTGGACCCTGGTCACTGAGCCTTTCCAGGGGTCAGCGAACCACAGCCAGGAGGTCAGAGCAGCACACCCCAGTCCTGTGTGGCCCGCAGGCTAAGCACCGGCTTTCCACGGTTAACCGGTCAGGGAGAGAGTAAAGACGACGATTCTGCGGCCGGGGAAGGTGTACATGGCGTGTGCATGCCAGTGTCCACAGTGAGGTTTGGCTGGCAACGTGTCCTGGGCTACCACTGTGTGTGCGGCTCTCCTGCGGGGAAGGCGGCTGGTCTGGGAGAGGCTGCCTCCCTCGGAGCCTAAGACCTGCTCTCACCTCTCAGGCCCTGGTGGGCCCGGTGACGCCTGCCGCCAGGCACTGGCCCCTCTTCTGTAAAATACAAGCGGGCTCCCCTCACCGCACGGGACCAGTGACAAGGAGTGAAAAAAGGAGGATATATGAGCTCTTTCGTTTAAACACCAAACAGCATAAAGCTGGGACCTCTAGGCTTGCTTTGAGGCAGAAAAGACAGACCACCTGTCCCGAGGGGCCTCCTGGCTCCCGCAGCAGCGAGGATGCAGTGGGTCTCATGAGCTAGTTTCACAGAGACCCTGTCCACATTCACCAATCACCTGGATTTGGGCTGGAATTATAACAACACTAGAGGTCCAGTGCACGAAATTCATGCATGGGGGGCAGGGAAGGGTGGCAGTTTCACAATCTGGGACTGCTGGCTCCTAACTGCTCACCTGGCCCGCACCATCTCATAATCTGGGACTGCTGGCTCCTAACTGCTCACCTGCCTGCCTGATCACCCCTAAGTGCTCATCTGCCTGCCTGATTGCCCCTAACCATCTCTGCCTCAGCCTCTGCCATGGCAGCCTCATCCGGAAGGATGTACAGAAGGTCGTTCGGCCACCTTATCTAATTAGTGTATTATGCTTTTATTGTTATAAACTTTATAATATTTTCTAATAGAATTTGAGCAGGGAAGGTGAGGCAGTGAAAAGCTGGAATTTAAATGCTGGTTACTGATGACAGGTCATGCAGCAAGCTGGTGGCGGAAAAGGCACCCTCCCTCCATCCCTGGCCCGAAGAACGAAAGCTTTATCGCACGTTCTAGGAGGAGGAATGCAGCTGAATACATAATACTGTACACAGATCTGTCTTGTGTGTGACAGGGACAGCTGTCAGCCAGACCACAGCCATGTCTGATCCCGTCAGCTGGGCTCAAGCAGCCACGCCGTCGTCACCTGCAGCTGGATGCCATGGGGTCACCTAGAAGCTGTCCCTGAGAACCCAGATGTCCTGAGCCCGTGTCCTCCCTCCCCTCCCCCATCCCTCACACAGCCCTGCACATACTGAGTCCTCTTGACCCTGTACCACGTGTGACTGGCTTCCTCCTCTGGGCTCCAGGTGCAGGTGAAATTCTTCCCGTAGTAGAAGACGCAAGAGATGTTCTCGGGCTTGGCCGGCAGAGCTGAAACACACACAGACACGCACACATAGCGCTTCAGTGTGCGGGACACAGGCCGGCATCAGGCATTTGGAGGAAAACCGCGGACACTGGGCTGGGTGGTGAGTGGCGAGGTATGGCATTTTCTCCTCACCGGGGCCGTGGGAGAATCTCACTCAGTCCCTTGCAAAATATGACAGGCTATCTTACCAAGTCGGCACATTCATCCACATACATCCACATGCACACGGCCCAGCCTCCCAATGCAGGGCCCACGAACCCCCTGCTGCCCGCTCCTGTGCCCGGGGTCCAGTGCCCCTCTGCTCTCAATGGGCAATTCCTGTTCAGAGAAGGCAATGGACCCACGCCGCCCAGCATAGCGCACAGCCCACCTACCTGCCCGGCTGCCTGGGCAGAGCAGAGGGAGCGCCCACAGCGCCCAGGCCCACATGGTCCCACGTCTGGGCCGAAGCGGAGTGTCCTGGGTCAGTTAGCTGGTCCGTGTCGTTCAGCAAACCTTGTTCTAGGCACAAACACGTCCTGAGCCCTTGACTGTCATCACACAGGCCCCTTGACCCTCCATCTACCCCATCCACCTACTCTGTCCACAGTTCATTCCGCACGTGACAGGGGAGGTGCTGGTCCTGAGAACACGCTCCAGGAGAAGTGGGTGAGCTCTGCGGGCTGAGCCCATCCCTGCCTCGGCCTTGGCTCCCAGCCAAACGCACGGCTCATGGCTTCCCCAATGCACCAGGGTGTCCCCCACCCCACGTTCCGTCCATGGGGTTCTTTCCGCCTAAATGTCCCTTCAGAGCCACCTCATCTGATCTCCTCCGGACCCCTGCCTCCTCCAGCACCCACAGGGAGGTGGCCACGGTCCCGGGCCCACCCCTGCCTGCCACCTGCGCTGTAGCATCTACCACCCCAGGGAGTGGGGCCGTGTACCTGTCCTCCCGGCCGCTCCTGCAGCATCTCCCACCCGCCTCGGAGCCTGTGTTCAGGGCGGTGCCTGGTCTGAGATTCACCAGCACCAAGCCTGCCCTCCGCCCCAGCTGCGCCTTTTAGGAAGAAGTACTGTTAAATGGAACCACACCTCCGCTGCCAGGCCCTGGGCGGGAACAGCACGTTCTCCACCCAGGCGGCTGCTGGAGGGACCTCCCAGCACGTGCAGGGTTTCTGGAGAAAACCGCAGAGGCAGTCGTCTCTGAGAACGCCTGGGCAGCGTGATGAGTGCGATGGGAACAGCGGTAACTAACGCCTGGGGAGCGGGAGCCGGGCCTCGCCTGCCCTCCACACAGGCTGTTCCGGCAGCCGCCACCCTGCAGACTGCAGTGAGTCTGAGCCTACGGGGAACAATTCCCCATTGTCAATGGAGAAGAAAAGCGCCTTTAAACATCCACTGGTGGGACTCGCGTCTCCACTGCCTCATTACGGTCTCCAGCTTCGCATCTCGGAGCCAGAGATGCGCCCTCACAAGCCCTGGCACAGCGCGAGGGGCCGCGGCCAGAGCCAGGACGGAGCCGGAGGCCACGGCTGTGATTGATGAATAGATTCCACACTCCAGAGCTGCGTGGCGATCCTGAGGCAGGATTTGCACCTTTAAAACTATCAATAGTAAGTGTTGAATAAAATGTGGGTGCCTGAAATATTCTTAATGGGCTCTGGTTATGGCGTGCCTCCTCGTCAATGAGGCTGCGCACCTATTATTTGTGACGTTCCTGAAGGAAGCAGTGGCAACGTGGCAGTGGCTGAGGATGGGCGGGCCTGAGGCCGGCCCTGCCACGTGGGGGCCGGACCTCTCCCGCAGGAGCCGTGGCCTCGGCGCTCTCTTCCCCCCTCAGCGCCGTCGAGCCGCATGCCAGCGCGGGGGATAAAGAAGAGCCCGTCCTGCCCTGGCTGCTGGCTCAGTGGTTAGCACATGGGCCCTGGCACCGGAGGGTTGTAAGTTCCATTCTGGTCAAGGGCACGGACCTGGGTGGTGGCTCAGTCTCAGCCCTGGGTGGGATGTGTGCGGGAGGCACCCAATGGATGTGTTTCTCTCTCCCCGCTCCTTTCCACTCTCTGAAAACCAAGGAAAACCAATACCTCAGCTGAGGATTATCCGTCCTTACTTTGTTCTGGTCCAGTGTGTTTTATGTTGTTTTTAAACATATTTTTATTGATTTTAGAGAGGAAGGGAGAGGGAGAGAAGAGCCAACTGTGACCTTCTGGTTCCCAGGTCCATGCTCAGCCATGAGCCACACCGGCCGGGGAGGTCCCGTGGTTTTTAACAAAGAGAAAGGCGGAGGGCGGAGGGCAAGGAGGGTGAGAAGGTGGGCGGCACCACAGTCACCTGCTGAGCGATGAGCCCGTGAGCCAAGCAGAGGCATGGGCCGTGGGGGGGAGGGGGTACTTTACAAAGAAAGCCAGCAGCACTGCGGCAAGGCCCTTCACTCCTGTGGCCCCTGACCCTCACACGCCCCCTGACCCTCACACGCCAGAGGCAGCGCTGCCTGGAGCCAGTGGGGAACCAGTGGGGCCCCCCAGGAACTGGCAGGAAGTGGAGTGTCCAGCAGAGCCGTGCGCAGTGGCTCTGTGGGCTGAGCCTGCGCGTCCTGCACAGCACAATGCTGGGAGGCGAGGGTGTCCTTGTGAGCACAGGCCCATCTGCGGGGGAGGCGAGGCACGGGAAGTGCCGCTGGAGTGGATGGCCAGGCCCCTGACCCCTAAAACCCAGCAGCAGGAGGGCCTGGGGGCCAGGCACCGTCTCTGTGGCAGGCAGAGGCCCTTGTCCAAGCACATCTGCATCTCCACGTGCAGAGGTGACTCAGCCCCAGCCCCCGCCCCCAGTCTGAGTCGCTCGGGGCAGCACTCAGGGCTGGGGAATTCACGAGAGTGGGCGGTCCACCACTCACTCCCCAGTCATCGCTGAGACATCCCCACGGTTAACTCGGGCTCTGAGTAACTCCTCTTCAGGGAGAAGCCGTTCCTAGAAACATGCCTTTCCCTCCGCGGGCCTCCCGCCGTGCAACCTCCGGGAGGGGGCTCTGGGCCGGGAGCGGCTGGCTGGACGGGGCTCCTCTGAGCCCACGGCGCCCCAAGATGGTGAGCATCCTTCCACGTGCAAGCCCAGCAGCAGCCACACAAAGAAAGAGACCCAGCGATCCCCAGGCGGTGGCGGTGGCGGCGTCGTGACAAGACAGGAGGAAGCGGCAGGTTAACGTGCTGCTCCCACCCGGTCTCCGGCGACCACAGCAACAGAGCAGAATGACTGTGGTCCCCTCCACCGCGCCTCCCTCCCGTGCCCTCCACGCTCTCCCTGCGGCTCCCGAGCTCCCGTGGGCACTGGCTCACTGATGTCACCGGAAACGCACTCGGGGCAGCGACCTGCACACAAGGGCCTCACTGACGGCAGCAGCAAGGCCGGCGCAAATGCAACCGCAAGGCTACAAAATGCTAATCATGCACACAATCACACCTCGCCCGCTGAATCCCGGGAGGTGGTGTCCACGCTACAGGCATGGAACAGGCTCAGCGGCATCAGGCGTGCCCAGCCCAGAGGTCATCTCGTGTGTAAGCGGCAGAGCTGGGATTCAAAACACGGCGCACTTACTCTGAAGCCTAGACTCCTCCCTCCGGACCCAAGGGTGACTTCCTGCCCCTCGCCGTCCCGATACCAGGCACGGACACAAAGGGCTTCCCTCCTACCTCCTGGACCCCATCTTCTCCAGCCCCGAGTGTCCAGACAGGTAAATGCATTATAGTCATTATTTCCCCAGCCCCGACCTCTGACCCCATACCCCACTCCCGACTCCACCCCAGCATTTAAAATATTAGTAGCCTAAAGATTAGATGCCCTGCAGTCTCTCCCACAAATCCTTCAGGAGTTTGGGTGTGACCTCATTTCACCGAAAGATCTGAAGACCCACAACAGAAAAAGAGACCTAACGTGCACGGATTCGAGTTATCAGCCGCATGTCGAGCTTGGCACCCACCTGCCTGTGCTGGAGTGGCCTGGCGTCCTACAGGTCAAAGGGTCAGCATCGAAGGGGTCGGGGTCCTGCAGCGCCGCCAGACCTGGAGTCGCCACGGGGAGAGACGCTGCCTCTCCGGCTGGTCGGCCGACCGGGCGTCCGCTGCTTTTAAGCCCGGCCCAGTCCCACGAGGGTGCGCTCAGGCGCTGCTGGGAAGAGACGCGCATTATTGTAAGTGCAGACCATCTGCTGGGAGAGGCAGGCGCACGGGAAGTGCCGCTGGGAGTGGCAGGGCCACAGGGGGTGGCTGTCTGATTCCCCCTGGGGAGCCCTGGGAGGGGGACCTGAGAGCTGGCCTCAGCTGGAAGCAGCATGTGGTCACGTCACCAGCTCCCAGCGAGGCCAGGAGGGGAGACAGGCACTAACGCAGAGCGGCATCTGTCATGCTGACTGTCAACAGCACTCTCGGAAAGGAGGGGCGCTGAGCCGCCGCCTCTGGCCTGGATGGCCGTTTCCCATCACTGACATTGGAGGCCTTTCCAGGTACAGGTGGGGCCCTGGGACTTTACATTGACAGTGGCACAGGTGATGTTTTTACTCCCACTTTGCAGATGAGAAAACCAAGGCCAAAACCATGGAGAAACCTGTCCAAAGCCAGCAGTGGAGCCGGTGTAGAACCAAGGCGGGCTGACCTCCATGCCAGAGTCCGGTAACAAACGGGTGAAAGCAGAGGGTTTCGGGGACCCCTCTGAGCACGAACAGTTTACGTCTTTCGGTTACTGACAAAATCAGAGGGAAAAAGCAGAAGGCGGAAGGGCTTCGGAGGGAACAGGAAACCCAACCTCAGCTCTAAGACAAGGTATGCTTCCCGCCCCAGCCCGTGAGCCTGAGCAGGGGCGGAGGCCGGGAGGCCTGCTGGGGCGAGGGGAGGGGTCAGACAACGCCAGACACGGAGAGGCGCTGGGCCCCGGGGTGGCAGGCGAGGCCCAGCAGCAGCTCCTCAGCACAGGCCGATCTCAGCCAGAGCGACAGTGTTTGTGATGCTGAAAGACACAGCTGGACCCAATGATGGTGTTGACGCAGTGCTGGCTCCGGGTGATGGAAACATTGTTCATCCCATAGCGTGAAGCGCGTGGGGAGCCTGCACGTGCTGATGTGGCCGCTGGGGAATGTTGGAGACTCCCGTCGGGCTGCTGTGCAGGGCGAGCAGCTGCCAGAGCAAATATCCAGCCAGGGTGACACCACCCCCGGGAGACAGAAGTCTGGAAGGACGCGTGTCTGTGGGGAGACCAAGCCGGTGCCAGGGGTCAGAGTGGTAAGGACGGGATGGCAGACTATCTTGGGGCCCACGCTGCAGGCTGCACATGGAACCCCCGTGACCTGGCGTGGGGAGCACCCGGGCCCTCAGGGCTGTCAGCACGCACTCCGGTGACCCAGGAGCTGCGAGAGGTCACGGTGACCCAGCGCCTCATCCAAGAGGCCCTTGAGCTGCTGTGTCAGCAAATCAGAGCAGCACTGTCTGGAGTAACAGAGCTTCCCAGAGTTTGCTTCATGCTGGTAATGCCCCAGCGTCGTCCTGCTGTGGCATCTTTATGGTGTGGCCCCGGCCGGGGCTCCCTGGTGGAGAGCTGGCCTGCAGGACAAAGGGTCGAAGTTTTGATTCCCAATCAAGGGCACATACCTGGGCGACAGGTTCGATCTCTGGCCCTGGTTGGGGAGGGAGACAACCAACTGATGTGTCTCTCATCCATGTTCTCTTTCCCTCCTCCCTCCCTCCCACTCGCTCTAGATTCAATAGAAAAAATGCCCTCCCTCTTCGGGTGAGGGTTTGTGAAAAGCGGTCTTTCTCCCCTCACACACTCCGTCTCTGAGCCAGCCAGGGGGTCGGGGCTACAGCAGCTTCAGAGGCCCGCTTCCCACCTCACGCGGACCCTGCCCAGGCTGCTGCTGCCCCTGGCTGATGTGGGTGCAGCTCTGAGGACTGGCACCTGGGGCAGCATTGGCACCTGAGCGAGCTGGGCAATGCCACCAAGGGGTGCATGAATGCCCTGGGAAAGGCGTCAGAGGCTTGTCCGTGACCTCAGAGGCTTTGCCAAGGATGAGGAGGGTCAGGACATCGACGAGGCTGTGGCTGAGATGGCACCAGCTGTGACCTGGGCGTAGGAGAGGGGATGCAGGGAGCCCGGGGATGGTCCCGGAGGAAGGAGGTGACGGCTCTCTCACATGGATGTCTCTCCCTCCTCCTCTGCTTCTCCCTAAAAATCAAGGGAACATACCCTCCTCGGGTGAGGATTAACAAAAACAACACAAGCAGAGTGCACAAGTAGAAAGGTGCGAGAAAGCGAAGGTTATCGTCGCAGAAAGAAAACTATTTTTTATGAGTTTCATGTCGTCTACATGGACACGTGCAGCAGGTCCCGGCCTTCCCTCACACTCCTGACCCCCAGGACGGCTCAGCCCGTGCCCCGCCTTCACAGTCGCCACGCCACGCCACGCCACGCGCCCCACCGTCTCTATGCCCGGGCCCAGCTACCTTCGCTGTTCCACTCGCCTGTGGCGCTCTCAGGGCTGCAGCCCTGGCGTTGCTCAGATGGCAGCGGCTGTTCAGCCACTCGACTGCAACCACAGGCTGGAGGGAGGCTGCACCCACACACCTCGGCGTCCGGCCCTGCGCTCGGCTCGGGGGACAGAGGGAGGCGGAGGCCCCAGGAGAGTCCACCGGGGGCCGCAGCCCCTCAGGGCCAGTGCTCACGCAGGTGTGGGCCCCGAGCTTCGGGAATGGAGGGGAGGGAGCCAGGGACTCCGCCCAGGGAACGGAGGCCCCAGGGAGCACCGAGAGCCAGGGACATCTTAGCGGAACCTGGCACTTGGCAACAAAAGCACAGATGACAGTGTAAAGGGACGACGTTGCAGGAAGAGGTGTGAGGGCCAGTTACGGGCACTGGGCCGGGCCTGGCCGCACCCTGACTGACCACCTCCTGTTGGGGAGTCTAGAAGCGGGTCCCTGAATCTTCACACCCACTCAGAACCTCAGAACAGGGCTCATTAGGAAAAGCGGTTCTCCGATGTGGTGGCGGGAGGGCCCGAGGGTGCTCCTCAGGTTGGGCTGGGCCCTAACGCCAGTGGCCAGGTCCTGGCGAGAGAGAAAAGGACACACAGACGCGAGGTCGGAGGGGGCGAGGGCAAGCCCACCCGCCCCGGGGGCTCTCACCTGGATGCCGCCGGTGGAGCTCCAGGGGGCAGTCCCGGTCGGTCCCAGCAGCCAACCTCCTGCCGGGTCCTGGCAGCGGTCACTGGGTGCCCGGAGCCGCTCCCCAGCACTGGCCGCTTCCCCAGCCTGCTCAGCTCTCCCCAGGCGATGCAGAAGATGGGTGCCCACTCACCATCAGGGCCTCAGACAGAGGGAGGCGGTCCAGGCTGGGGAGGGGGCGCTGGGAGGGGGGGCACAGCGGGCACCACGGCTGCCCAGGGCAGCATCGCACAGGGGCGGGCTGGCCCTCTGGAGGCCGCAGGAAGATGCTGTCACACACGGGATACTGTGCGCAGCACACACCCTCCCGAGTGCAAAGCTGTCTTCTCTCACGTTAGGGGAGCAACGACACGGCCACTGCCAACCTGTGTGAGCTGGGGCACAGGGAAGCCTCTGCCTTGGCTCTGCCCAGCATGGACGTGGCAGCACTGCCAGTGAGCCAGAGGGTCGCAGCCTCTGCCCCCTGACCCTGGTGACAGGGGCAAAGGTCGTCTGCCCCATGACATCAGGTCACCTCACGCACTGCTAGCTGCTCATCTTCCGTCCCAGTCTGACACTCGCACCCTCTGACACGTCACACCCTCTGACACTAGCATCCTCCAGCTCCACCTCAGCCTCATTAATATGCCAGGATTCACAGAAAGCCAGCCTGCAGCCTCGGGAGCCCAGGCCTTGAACTCCGAGGGAGGAGAGCAAGTGGGGGAAAGGGCCACAATGGGGTGGAGGGCGGAATCTGATGATCGCTGGCATATCCGGTCTACACAAACCTCTCCACAACACCTGAATGCCAGGGAGCTTAAGGTTTGAGGCCAAACAGCGGAAAAACACATGCCGGATACAAAAAATGACTTCTTGTTAAATCCCAGGGTGAAAGGTTAGTGGAACAGAAATGCACTACGAAGCAACATTTGGAAAAACAATAAGTAAGGGAGCTCTTGGCAATAAAAAATAACCAAAAATAATAAAAGGGTTGGAAGATAGTAAAAATTCTTCCAGAACGTAAGCAAACAGATGAAAAAACCATAAAACAAGAGATATAGAAGATTCATTGTACCATCTACCATGAGAGCAGAGCAGAGCAAACTCGGGGAAATTAGCCAAGAAATAACACAACACCCTCCTCCAGAGAAGGGGTGCAGCAGGCACTGGCTGGAGTAAGGCCCCTCAGGGTGAAGCCCCAGCACACCCGGCCCCGCCATCAGCTTCCAGAGGACACGGACCCACGGGACGGGGGCTGTAGACGGCACCGTGAGGGAGGGGCACGTTCCTCCTCCCGAGGAGAGGACGGCAAGCCACAGGGTAAACACACGGTCCAGGTGTAAAGCAAGCGGGCGTGTGAGCCATTGTCACTTGGTCTTGACATGTAATGCTCCCTGGGACGTAGAGGCCCTGAGGTTGGAAGCGCGTGGAGGCAAAGGGACCAGGCTGTGCGGGCTGGCCCACGCGGAGAGCCCTCACTACGTAACGTGCCTCTGCCTGTGCTCCCGGTGTCAGGAGCAATGGCTGTGGAAGGAGCCGGCCTCCTGGGTACAAGAGCAGGAGGCAGATGCCAACTCCGGAAATGTAAGCGGCCAGGGTGCCCGTCCCGGGAAGAAAGAGCGAGAGGGGAGGGGAGGGGCTGGCATCCTCACCAGGGACACTCCTAACCACAGCTTTACAGCGACCACGTTTTCTTTCTCTGCCTCTGCTTTTCCTTTTTAATCCTCACCCGAGGTGTTTTTCATTGATTTTGAGAGAGAGGAAGGGAGAAACATTAACGTGAGAGAAACATCTATCAGTTGCCTTCCTGAATGCACCCCTACCAGATCAACCTGCAACCCAGGTATGTGCCTGACTGGGAATCGAACCTGCTGCCTTCTGGTGTGTGGGACAATGCTCCAGCCCACTGAGCCACCCGGCCAGGGCTGTGTTACCTTTTTTTTTTTTTTATCTGTATGAGGAGGATGAATGCTAACTAAAATTTGCTGCAGTAATCATTTCACAAATATTTATGCTACATGCCTTAAATTCACACTGGGCTGCATGTCAGTTACATCTCAATACAGATGGAGAAAATTAGAAATGACTAAGGGGAAGCGAGTTAAATATTTACATCTCATCCACGAAGCCAACGGAAGTGTCTACTTGGTGAGGCCGAGTCAATCACGATGGCAACCAGGCACGGGGAAGGCAGGTGAAGGGGACGTGGCCAGCAATTCAGAAAGGGAGGGGCAGGAGCCCACGGCTTCCTTTACACCCGTCACATTTCCCTTCCTCATCGTATGTGTGTCTGCTACTCTGACCTTTTAAAGATAGCAAACCCGTACTTAGCAATGAGGCACGAGAGCCGGGCCATTTGCGATCGGACTGCAATGATGGTGATTGTGTGTGCTTTTCTTTCCATGTTTACCTGTGACTCAGTCATGCAGTTATGTGTGGTAATTTGACACACTGAGGTAGTCAAAAGCCTTTTAAAGCAAGCGGACCAAGAAGCTCTCTGAGGAAATGGAAAAGACAGAAATGGCTTGTAAATAACCTCTGTAAACAAAGCGAACTAGGAAGAGAAAATTAAGAGACATTACAACAACGCCTTTTCCAGAAGCCGGATCATGAAGTGAAGTTAATATTTCCCGTATTTTTATGGTGGGACCTCCCTCTGAGCCGTTGGTGTGTCTGTGCATCTGTTTCCCGGTTCCTACGCAGCCACCGATAGACTCTCCCACTGACTGCCCGCTGGAGGCATGGTGTTATTACTTGCCTGCTTACTCTTTTTATGTAACTAAATAATCCTTTGTTATCAAATCTGTTGCTTCCTTCATCATTTCTGTCCTTTAAGCTTACAATCAACTCTGACCTTCAATTCAAAGGTTTAATATTTAACTATTTTTGTAGGATTTTTTTTGTAATTCATGAAATTTATTTTGAATATGGCATGTGGCAGGCATCTAAGTAATCCCAACATTTTGCTGAACAACCCTCTTTTCATATGTGATTTCCTCATTTATTAAACCAATTCCTACAACAAGATATATGTTGAGGACATGTTGCTTTGGATTTAAGTGAACAATAACATACACTCAAAACAGATCATTTCTGTCTCCCTGCTATTTACACCTCACTGCTTTATGTCTTAATGTTTTGGTTCATTCACTCAATGACCTAAGAACTTCTTACATTCTAGACATAGCAAATTTAAGATATATAATGGCAAGTGAAAAGGGGGCTGTTTCCCTCATTAACCTTAAAATATCAAAAAGTTAATGATGGCAGGAAGGAACAACATTGTTGATCTAGTTTGTATTCAAAGAATGATTTTCATCATTACATCAGCATATTATATATTGTATGTAATTGTATACTGTATGTTATATATTAATATTTAATTTATATATGATGACTTTGTTCATTTCATTGGTTTCATAACATTTCAAACTATGCTATGTAACACAAGAAAAGCATGGTGTCAAGGCGTAGAGGGAGGGTCTCAGCCTCTATTTCCGAGGACAGTCTGCACAGGACAGAACCGCATTCGGCCACCGAGCACAGAGTTCACAGAGCTGCCTTCAGGGCCCTCTGACTACCAGAAGCTGCTGCAGAGGCTCCTGCTGCCGCCTCTGGCTCACGTTCCAGGGACACACCTTTGCTTTGCTCAAAGCCTCCTTGCAAGGAAAACCAATCATTTCTAACTAAGCGCATCACCCATGCGGCTGCTTCTTATAGAATCATCAACACTAGCCCGACTCTGCTAGCATTCCGACAGGAAACCTGTCTACAATCCCTGAAGAATACACTAGAAGGAAGCAAGACGTTTAGAATGCTTTAATCTTTCTAGGCAACACCATCTGTATCAGTAGCGGCAAAGCTGCAACGTCAGCATCTCACGTAACTGATGAGATGAGGGGTTTCAAGGGCGGGAGTAAGAACAGAAGGACAGGAGGTACGAGTACTGGATTTCACACTTCCGTTAAAAACTCAAAATCAAAACTTCTCTGCATCGAAACTATCAGAGCTTGAAGGCTGCCATGGCTTTAATCCCACGACTCGTCATCTGCTGGGTTAGGGGCTTGTGAAGAGGAAAAGCCTGCTGTGCTGAGAGTGCTCTTGCCACGGTAATTCTTTAAGAGAAAGAGAGAGAGAGAGAGAGAGAGAGTTAGTGTGCTGACCACTTCCGGCTCCACGGCCCAGACTGAGAGCAGGCAGCACGAGTCCCCAGGACCCAACTCTCTGGGGACAAGGCCCAGCTGGGAAGTCAAGGAAAACACTTCAAGCCCATAGTTCTGGCAAACGGAGAAACTTAAAGCTCTGTACACTAATGAGGACGCACAACTATTTCATGATTCCTATGCTCACTGCTTCTGTTGCCTAGAAGCTGACACATCAGAAAAGATGGACAACTCATGTCTCTAGGACTGCATCTTAGTAATCATGTGGCAAGAATTCCAAAAATAAAAAATTCCTACAGGAAGCTCAAAAGACACCAAATTAGAGTTTAAAATGCCAGCACACTTGGGAGAGGGGGACTTACGAGTATAAACCTTGATGTTAATGCCTCACCTTTAACACCAAAAACACCTAGATATATGAAATCTTAGAGAAATATTACAGTAACCTGCAGGTATAAATAATGACTCAGGCAAATGCTGGTGGTTCTCGGCACGTCACAGTAGCAGACATACTTCCACGGAGTGACGAGAAGCCCCCCACCAACCTTCCTGGTGTCCACCGACGTGAACACGTTCTCTCTGCTGCTCCCGCTGAAGCCAGGCACGTAGGTGCTGAAGGCGATCTCTTCCAGCCACGCGGGAACGTCCTGCTGGGCCTTTAAAACAAACGAACTGCATGAACCACATGCGTGGATGCAACCTCCAAGACTGCCATTCACCTTCCGAATGCCCCTGCGTGTAGTGCCCACTTCCTCGCTGAGGGGAGCACACTCCGTGCAGCTGGAAGATGGGGCACTTACGTCCGACAGCACCTTCACGAGCGGCTGCGCTAAATGCCTGTCTGACTCGGGATCGAAGAAGGAGACGGCTCTGCCAGTGTTCCCACAGCGGCCGGTGCGTCCGATGCGGTGAACATACTCGTCGATGGTGGAGGGAAGGTCAAAATTGATCACATGCTGAACGTTTTCAATGTCCAGCCCCCTGGCAGCTACGGAAGTAGCCACCAGCACTGGGCACTTCCCGCAGCGGAAGTCTCCCAAGGCCTGCTCTCGCTCTCGCTGCTCCCGGTCACTTGGAAGGAAAGCACGGATTTTAGGACAGCTCTGAAGAGAAGTATATGGAGAGCCATAAAGTTTGATGTATGAATTTATTTTTAAAACCAGTAAAAACATTTGACATTAAACTTCTTTTTAATACTAGCAACATAGGACGTTAATGTTCTCTCTCACATACCACACATTACACAGTTCCCACAATACTCTAAGGTTGGAACACCACCTCCAGATGCAGATGGGATAACAGCTAATACATACAGCCAAACTGTAAACTCAAGGATGACAAATGTTAATAATCTCTATTAATAATCTTTCTAGTCTTGGAAGAAACACTTTTGATTAGAATACTTTCCTAAAAAATATAGAGTTTGACAAAGTATAACCTCAGCATTCTACATAGTTACTGATTAATTATTTTTCATGTACCAGTGAAGGACCAATATAGCAGGTTAACACATGTTGTAAGCACGCAGTGTGCCAAGAAGACTGGATCCGGCAGAGGAAGCCCTGGGCTCTGAGGACCAGCCCTGCAGGGGCACCTTAGAGGAGTCCCCACTCCTTGGGAGGAGGAGCCCTAGGACAGGCCTCACCTCCTTCATCCCTGACGCTTAGTTCTATTAAAACCTTGAAATGAAGATGAAGAATAGTTTCGGTTTTGAGAATTCTGAACACGAATCCTAGGATTCTATCATAGTCGTTTATAGACACTCACGTTTCTGAACAAACGGCAAGTAGATACCACCTCCCTCCTAGGAAGCGGAATTCATCTACTCACCCATGAATGCTTGTGGTTGATATTTTTTCTTGACAAAGAAAAGTGGCAATAAAGTCTGCTTTTTTCTTAGTTTCAACAAAGACCATCGTTCTTTCATCACCTACAATGAAGACACGCAAACTAAAAACTCCGGAGGACAGGGCGGTGAGGAGGGACGCCTCATCCACCACTGCCCGCTCAGCACCTCCACCAGCCGCCTGGCCTGTTCGGGATCGGGACGCAGGGTAGGCTTGGGGGAGAGAGAGAAATCCAGTTTGAATCAGCTGTTCAAGTGCACGCTGTGCATATTTTTGAGGAACACCCTGTATAGATACCAGACACCTTTAAAAAATGCTTTCTTTTGCTCGCTTTTGGAAACCAGATGGTTTCTTGCCTTCTTCTGCCTCTTTCCCTTCAAACGGAGAAAGAGCAGCTACAAGGGGGGGAGGGAGGGAGAAACGGGGGGAGAGAGGACAGGATCTGCAGACTATAAGGCACTCCACTCGCCTTAGGGCCTGAGAGGCAGCTGTCAGATGGCCCTACTGGAAGTGTTGTTTCCAGTACAGCCTCCAGCTGTTCACTCAAACAGAGACACAGTGGGTGACTTTCCCTAAGAATGGGTTTGGGGAAGGGGAACTGGGTTTCTCCTCAGTATTTAGAAGGAGCAGAGTTAGGTCTTTCACAGTGTCTGCCAGCAGTAAAACGCTTCAAATCCATGAACCCAGGAGGCCCCTGGAAGCAAAAACGGGGAGCCAGAAATACCGCAGAGCTGGCTTTTGGTGGAGTAGAGCTTGATGTAAAAATATGTTACTAAGCCTTTCTATTTTCTAAAACAAACAAAAACCCTTATTTTTCTATTGGAACAGTTTTAGTCAAATTCTGTTAAGCAGAGTCTCAAATCCTTCCTACTTTTAACCTTGATGGAGGTTATACACTACTATATAATTTACACAGAACACGGAATCATAAAAACAGCTTGAGAAAAAGCAATAATGAAAAGAAACTGATTAAAACTCATGCCAAACAACCCTTAGGAGCAGCTTTAAAACACCGGAATCATAACCAGAGGTACCACACCCATGCGCACCTGTGTTCCGCAGGGTCTCCACCAGCTTCTCGCGCTTGGAGTACTGGCCCACCTGGAGGACCGTCTGCTGGACATCTGTGCAGGCTCCACCCACTTGCCCAACAGCAACGAACAAGTAGTTCGGCTTTAAAAACTCCCCAGCCATCCTTGAAAGATAAAAGATTATTCCTTTACTTTACCTCTTCTGTAACATACCAAACATCTGCTGAAATCCTGCAAGACAGATCATAACTACAATATAAGGTGAATACTTAAGTCAGCCAAATACTCCTTTCAAAGATCAATATAAAATACTAAGATATGCAAAATACGTAACTACTAGTGGAAAAGTTTGTGTCAAATAATGGACATAGTAACTCCAACTGCACAAGCTGACCAAGCAAACTATAAAATATGTAACAATAAAATGTATGCTCCACTGAAATGTAAGTTTATGCAAAAATTCTGTTCTTTGCTCATTGCTCTTATCATGTAAAATTCTGTTTATCAAATCCCTAAAACTTTAAGTGAACTATTATGAGCAAACCAGACATTAGGTCAGTGCTTTTCACGTCGTGACGCACATAGAAAATCACACTTGTTGAATAAACTGGGAAAAAAGACGAAATAAGGACCCAGAGGCCAGGCCAGGCTGCAGATGCTCACTCAATAGCTGGCACCAGCATCTTGACAGGCACAAGGTCACCCAGAGACTGGGAGATGGAGAAGGGGAACTGGCAGTCACCCAGCTGAGTCTGGGGGATAAAAGGGCAGATCCAAATCTATCTTCGGTCCTCCTCTCTCGTTTTCTAGCTGCCTCTAGAACATCGTGAAAATAGTTCAAACTCAGTGCATCCAGAATCTTCATCCATCACTGCTGCTTCTTTCTTCTCACCTGCTCCCCCACCACCAAGAGGGAAGAGCTTCCTTCTGATCTACCTCCTTCCAGCAAGCACCCTCTCGTCCATAAACCTTGACAGCATCTGCAGTTCCTTCCTGTCCTTCCTCCTCCTCATTCCCTATCCACTGTGCAAGCGCCTGCGCCAGGCACACCTGGGACTGGGCACGGGGAGCACCAAGATGAATATGACAGTCTCAGCCTCTAAAGTGCTCATATCCATTTATGTATAATTACTACACTTTTAAAATGTGCAGTTTACTATTTACACATTTTAGTTTTGTAGTAGATATTTTAATGTATTTATTGTAACAACCTAGTGTTACAAAAGCATCTACTGAACATTTCTTACATTCCAATAAGTGCACAATGGGTTCTAAACAGTTTAAAACGATGTCTGTTTAGAAGAGTCTTCGAGTTTGAAGCTTGAGCTGGGGAAGCGACAGGTAAGAGTGCGGAAGGGGAACGGGTGGGCGAGGCGTTCCACGCCAGAGGAGAGGGGAGGAGAGGAGAGGGGAGGAGAAGCAATGACGGGAGGAGAAGCAATGACGGGAGAGAATGCAGCTTGCCCAGCCACAGGACTCAGCTTTCACAGACCAGAAACCAATCATCCCAGGAAGCAGGTGGCAGGTGAGGCCTATGGTCACTCCTGAGCATTTAAAAGCTGTTAGTCGGTGGGGATGGGAGACGTGCAAGGGTTTATTATGAATCAATATCCAAGAGGCTCAGACTTCACTTTAGAATTATTTCTAATGCACAAGTGGGGCTGAGGGAGGGAAGCAGGTTAGAAAGCTACTGCCCACAAGCAGAGGGAAACTGAAAAGGCTCTAAATTACAGCCGGAAACAGACAAGAAACTAACAGATTCAAAACATTTTAGGGATAACTGCCAAGTTGAATATTTTTCAAGGGCAGAGACGGAAAGGAATGTGAGGGAGGATTCAACATAATTCAAAGATCTTGGGCTTAAAAAGACAGGATCCTAATAAGGAAAACTTAGAAGAGGGAGCTGAAGAGGAGTCAGCTTTGGAGTTGCTGGTATTCCGTCCAAGAGGAAAATGCCGCCAAGAAGTCAGAGCTGAGCGTCTGGAACTCAGGAGAGACCAGGGATACGGGCAATGGGTGGGGCATGACCGGCAGGTGCCAGCCAGAGAAATGGACGCTGCAAGGCCTCGGCAACCATGGAGGGAAGAGCACGGACTCAGGCAGAAGACAGGGACGCGACCGAGGAGTCAGGGACTGAATGATACACATGACCCACGAGCAGGAACTCCATCCGACTTCCTGTATGTTCCCAATCAGAATCCAACATGGCTCACTGAAGGGCCTCAGCAGACACTGCTGCCTGTTGGGCACACATGGTCATTTGGCCGGGCTGACACCCAAGGACTCTATTTCAGGGCAGACACGCAGACACTGTCTGAAAGAAACTGCCAGCCAGCCCGCCTGAGGGCCTGGGGCGGGTAGCCCATGTGGCTTCTACCAGACCAGGGCCCTCTGCAGAGCACAGGCGGCCACAGGTCACGTCACACTGGACCTCTGGAGCTGCCCCTGAACAGGAGCTGGCACCGCCCTCCCCTGTCCCCTGGAAAGAAGCCAGCGCCCAGCATGAAGAGACCCTCTGTGAGGCTGGAATCACGCCACGGGCACAGGAACTCGGAATCAGGGTCTTTCTGTGGGGCAGGGGCATGGGCACCATGGGGCACAAGCAAGAGAGGCCCCCATCCCATCACTCCAGAGACCCACTCGAGGAACCTGTGCGTCCTGCCCCCACAATAGGCCTGCAGGTCTGGAGGTCTGGGTTCCCAGAGAGAGAACACTCCCGCCTCTGAAAACAGCTGAAGTCGGAGCTGAAACTGCTGTCTGGGCACCGCAAGCTCGCATGGCTGAGGGACCAGCAGACCCAGAGAACAGTCTCCACACTAGCAAGGCTCCTCCTGACCTCACAACTCACCAGGCCACACTGTCAACAGCTGCTATGCACATCTCCTCCCAAAGACCAATTCCCCCAAGCTCTGTAACTCTGATGTGAAGAAAAGGGACAATTACAAAGACAACTTCATTTAGTAAGAACTAAATCCTCGCTTAGGTGCTATGCTATAATACACACATACACATTCTAATAAAACGTGATGTTAATGCAAAGCCAAGAACAAAGGTAGGAAACAATGAAAACTATGATCAACTTTTTAGGAATACGCCTACTTCTTAAACTATTTTAAACTCTTTAAAAAAATCAAATATTTCTCAAAAATAGGATGTTCACTCTGTTTCTATAAACGCATTTATGTATATTAAAATTATCTTTAAGAAGAAAAAAACTAACCTTTGAATTTCTTCTGGGAAAGTTGCACTGAACATAAGGGTTTGGCGCTGTTCCTTTGAAGGCATTCCTGGGCAGGAAATTAATTTCTTCATTTCTGGTCCAAAACCCATATCCAGCATGCGGTCAGCTTCATCCAGAACTAGGTATCTGACTTGTCTAAGACCAATCTTTATGGGTATAGTCAAAGATTAGAGCAGAGACTGCACACTAGTTAATACATTAAACTAAAATATTCCCTACATTCCAACTATTTATATTTTCTTACGGATGAAGATTATAAATCAATGCAATGAGAGTGGTTATGATTAGATAATACTTTACTGTTTATTTCAGTTCTCAATTATCTCTAATGTTTCACACATCTTATAAGTTACGACTGAAACCAAAACATCTATATCAATACTGCACAGCAGACCCTACTGTACTCATGTGACCATTCTGCATGTTGGCTGCCTGACACACCAGCCGCGGCCACTGCAGCTATACATGCACTTGACCTGTGGCTAGTGTGCCTGAGAAACTGGATTCTAAATTCTGTGTCATCTTTGAAGTTAAATAGCCACATGAATGATGAACTGGACAGCACAGATCTACACTGTGTTATCTGATAAAGTCAGATTCCTTGAGAAATAAAAATTTCTATCAGGATGACAAATGTCTTTTATATGGCAATTTTTTTCTAACTCCTTCAAACCCCCGAATAAATTCTCCATTCTCTAATCACTCAAGAACAACTGGGAAACACCTCTGACCTTGAACCTTTATTGCTGTAAAGAACAGCACACATTTGCAAACAGGAAACCAATGACTTTGGCACCATCATGGGACATGTTTAGTGACAGATGAAGATGGACCGCTCTGGATACTCTCTTGTTTTAACTTTGTTTTTATTGTTGACACCACTGCAGATGTCCCCATTCCCAACCCCCCTTGGCCACCTTTCCTGGCCCCTCTCCCCTTCCCGCTGGCCATCACCACACAGCTGTGTGTGTCCATGGGCTGTGCACAGACAGTGTGTTCTCTGGCTAATCCTCTCATCTTCTTCCATCCGTTCCTCTCCCTTCCTTCCCACCCCAGATACTCTTAATAAGTATTCTAAGAGAAGTGCCTTGATGCATAAAAAGCATGTTTTGAGTAACCTCCTTAGAAAAGAGCTAAAAAAAAAATAGCAAATCACGTTCATGAAAGTGAACTTCAAGTAGTGTTCAAGGATGTAACAGTGTGGTATGTGAAAACCTAAAATAACTACATGGCCCTAAAATCTCCTTAAAGTGTTAGAAAATTAACAAGTCTGGTTACTATCGCTCCCACACTTAAATGGGAGACAAAATTATTATTGTCAAAGGCTTCCTCTAGCGGGGGAAAAAGATTTCAACAAGACATACACTGAGCCGAAACCGGTTTGGCTCAGTGGATAGAGCATCAGCCTTCGGACTGAAAGGTCCCAGGTTTGATTCCAGTCAAGGGCATGTACCTTGGTTGTGGGCACATTCCCAGTAGGGGGGTGCAGGAGGCAGCTGATCGATGTCTCCCTCTCATCAATGTTTCTAATTCTCTATCCCTCTCTCTTCCTCTCTGTAAAAATCAATAAAATACATTTTTAGAAAAAGACATACACTGAGTGGCCATATTATTATGACCTCTGAACACACAATAATTTGGCCACTCAGTGTGTGTGTGTGTGTGTGTGTGTGTGTGTGTGTGTGCGCGCGCGCGCACGCGCGCACACACGCATTAGAGGCCCAGCACATGAATTCGTGCATGGGTGGGGTCCGGCCAGCCTGGCCAGGGGAAGGGGACATGGGCGGTTGGCCAGCTTGTCTGCTGGTCAAACTCCTGATCAAGGGGACAATTATTTTAATAACACATTCAAAAAATGTGATGGGGCCTAACATACAAATGGTTATAAATGGTGCTGTAATAAATATCTCCATCTTTATGCCACTATCTCCATTTCCCATGCCCAAAACTTAATTCATCCCGCACAGCCTCCCCCTGGGGCCTACCTTTTCTTTACTGATGACATCCATCAATCTCCCAGGAGTAGCACATAACACATTACAGCCTTGGGTTATCTGTCGAACTGAATGTCCAAACTGAGTTCCCCCATATATGACAACAGCTCTTACACAAGTTCTATTGACAAGGAAAAAAATGTTATTTTCTAGTTACTTGAAAATTAGACACTTATATCTAACAAAATGTAAAGCAAAATCCATAAAGGCAAAACCTAATACATTCAACAACCTTTAAAAAATTAAATTCTTCCCAGGAAGAAGTTGATAAATGAAAAACCATGAAAAAATATTTTATTACATATCTGATAAAGAGCTCTTCAAAAACAAGGATAAACACCACCGCTGCCCACACAAAAAATAGGACAAAAATATGAAAAAGTGATTCATTAAAAGTGCAAATGACCTTTAAACCTTTTTAAAGTTACACATTATTTCAAAAAGGAAAACAAATGAAGGTTAACACAACATTTCCCCTTAAATGTGTTAAAACCAGTTAGGCAGATGGTAGGGAAACTGGCACTTACAGGGGCAAACTGATGCTACCCGTTTCACAATTGCAGTCACTAATAAAATTTAAAAACATATTTTTATTCCAGTAAGTTCACACACACGAATTTATCCTTCAGATATGTTCCCATAACGGGCAAAGATGACTGTATAATAAGACCCAGTGCCAACATTATTTTTAGTATTGAAAGACTGAAAACTACCTAAGCATCTAACAATAGAAAACTCAAAATCACAGTCCATCCTTCCAAAGGAATATTATGCTTTCATAAAGAGAAAGGGTCATTTCTAGAATAAGCAATAGCAACGCCATTTACAATCACAGGCGACCATTTGTCATGAGGACTGAAATGCACGTGTGGAGGAAGGTGCAAGACACAGAGCAGGTGGACACTGCTCACTTCCTCCCCTGACCACATCGACCTTACAACTGCACTGCAAACCCACCAACCTGAGCCTCACGCTGAGGAAGCTGAACAGAAGCCTGGCAACCAAGATACAGAAGATGCCACTCGAGACTGGTAGGAGGCGGGAAGGTGTGAGAAGAGCTGGACCCCTCCCATGAGTGGTAGAACCAGGAAGGATGTCTCATTGCATAGGTTCCCCCTTAGGAGCGAGGGTCTCACGCCCACACCGGGCTCCCCAGCCGAGTGCCAGATCCAGGAAGAGGGGCCACATAACATCTGGCCGTGAAAATCAGCAGGGATTCAACCTGTCCAGGTGAGACAGAGGCAGTGGGGGTGAGGCAGAGGACCCAGGGTTCTCTTAAAGGGACAATGCACTAATGCTCTTTTGTGGTCACTCACTCTGGACTCCAGTGAAGGGATGGAGGCTAGAAGGCTGCCAGAGACACATAGGGACAGACCACATGGTGTGGCTCTGGATGACGGCTGGAGGAACGGCCACCCATGCCCATGTCGAGTCCTCTTACTGCATGCCCACAGCACCATATCTCCATCAAGGCTCATCTCCACAGGAGGCCCACAGAGCCTACACCAGAGACTCCTGGAGAACTGGCCCAGGGGTCAAGAAGACTGTGTCACTAGGGCCCATGGGACCTACCACTAAGGCCATCCTACCAAGACTGGGAGACTCAACAGTTCTATCCAGTGCACAGAAACACAGAGAAGCCACAATGAGGAGACAAAGAAATATGCCCCAAATGAAAGAACTGCAGACTTCTAGAAAAACAGCTAAATGAAATGGAGGCAAGTAATGTACCAGATACAGCATTCTTAACAATGATTATAAGAATGCTTTATTCATAGTAGCCCCAAATTAGAAACAACTCCAATATCCCCAAATGGGGAAATAAAATATAGACGCACAATTTTAAAGTCTTTAAGAATTAGGTCTAATTATGAAGTAAGCAGTTTTCCGTGTTTATGTATAAAAAGACAGAAAATTAGGAACACCTAAAGTTCATTTTTTAAATTAAAAACTACCAGGACATACACCAATATGTTCACTACTTTCTTATGGTTCTATTATCATCTAATTTTTCATGAGCATGTTTCTTTTTAAAAATAAGAATAAGCAGGGATTCCATAAACAAGATTAGGAAAGAGAACACTTCAATCAAGTTACATGACTGTGTTGTGAGCGAGGTCGCCGCCAAGCAGGGAGACAGTGGCTTTAAAACCGCTCGCTGGGCGTGGCCTCCGGGCGCACTCACCCGAAAGAAAACTTCCTGGCTTCCAGGTAGATCTGGTTGATGAGCTCCCGCGTGGGGGCCACGATGATGCACTCGGGCTCCTGCAGCTCTCGGAAACGGCTGGCGGTGATGCCGTCACGCATCATGTGCGCCAAGATGGGCAAGAGAAAAGCTGCCTGCAAGTTAAACGGCGTAATTTACAGACTGCCAAGCACCCTCTTCACCCTCCATCATCGTGGTTTAGATACTACCATGTTCCAGAAGATGAACACACTTGGAAAAATTAAACATGTCAACTGCAAAACTAGTCTAAAATCATTTCAAAATTCTTTCTTCAGAACTACGCACACCCCAGTAAGAGAAGAAACCAGAAGCAAAACTTCAGCACAGAATTTACGACAGTTCACTGACGTCATCTTCAAACCTCAATCCAACGAGTCAAGCTCTTTGGGGAAGAACCAAAGTTCAAGAAACGTGAACAACTCGAGCTCGGGCAGAGTACGCGCGGCAAAGTAGCTCACCGTTTTTCCCGATCCCGTCTGAGCACAAGCCATCAGGTCCCGCCCTGCGAGGATGATAGGGATGCTGTATTTCTGCACAGGAGTGAGCTTTGTATAGCCAGCCTTAGCAATGTTGTTATCCAGCGTCTGACAGAGGTTCGCTTCTTCAAACGTCTGAAAGAAAAGGGGAGCGATTCATTTCCATTTATCAACTGCCGATCATTCCATAAACATACTCCATGTGAACTAGTTTTCAGTTTTTTTAATTCCACTCTACATACTAAAGTTACTTTACTAATACAGCCCACTCCACATACTACCCAGCCCGCATCACTACTCAGTCGCGTAAGGAGTACCTCCAGGAGACAGTGGTTCTAAGAGCAGCTTCTCTGCCCCCCTTTAAGCCTGTGAGGCACAAACAACTGACCAGTAACAAGGGCTCCTTATCAATAAGGTCTCCCCTGCCTTAGGAAGTCACTCCCCCAACCCCCACTTCCTCACATGCTTAGGAAGCAGAACTCTTGCCTCTACAAGAAGTGTCCTTTTTAGTAAATTTTAGTAAAATGTGCATCCTGGTTTAGAGTAGCCTGGCTTTCTACATAGGAATTAACACTATGTAGATGGTAGGATGGTTTTAAATTTCCTAACACTTCATTTACTAAGATGGAATTCTTGGATTCTTTAGGACCAATATAAAGGGATGTACCATATGTTTTAAAACCACAGTTTGAGACACAGTCAATACAGGGATAGTGATCACACTGACCAAGATCGCGGGGGGAACATCGTGTCCAGACACTTCCACGAGAATGCTGTCGTACTTGTCAAAGTTGATGCCCGTCTGATAATGTGCAAAGATGGAGTCCTCATCCTCGGGTGGGGCAGGTGGGACGTAGGTCACCTTTGGTCCTTGGAATTCAAATAATAAACAGAACCTACATTACAAGACTAGAAGGAAAGCCAGAGGGAAACAGACAAAAACTGGCAAAATCGAACTTTAAGTACTAGAGTTCCACAATGTTTAGCAATTCAAGCTTTCATTCTAAGTTTAATATCCTGTGTTTTTATTAAAAAGCAATGCACATTCTGTGAATCACACAAAATGAATGTACCTTGAGTGTCGTCACTTTCTGTTCCTTCAGTTCCTGACTTCCAAGAGTCTTAAAGGGAATCAAATCCAAAAAGAGAGGAATGTTTTTAAAGTTGGGGCTGAGAGAGCTCTCACTCTAACAATCAGACCCCTCATCTAAAGGACACTTACTCTTCCCAGAGCCGGTGATGACTTCTTCATTTAGCCCTTTGTAACCACCTGGTAAGGAAATCCAAGTGACAATCAGTCAACACCAAGGCTGTGCCTATCTTTATTTCCATTGCTTGTCTTCAAAGAGAACAATTCTAAAAACAGACAGGCGTCTTTAAAGTCCTTTTGCACAAACAATACTTGACATGTAGAATCCTGAGCATTGTAAGTTTCCTTAGTATTCAAAATGCTGACTTTATGCAAATGACCCTGTAAATATTACTATTTTTTTTGTTGTTTATGTTGGGATGTCTCCTAATTTCTATAACCCTCAAGCAAAGGGATTTTCTAAAAAGAACTAAGCATTCACCTGTGTTGGGGTGTCCCCACCAGCACCGCCAGGTCCCACCATTTCCTAGGACTCACGTGATGACTTATTATAGGGAAAGCCCAGAGAACAGAACCGCCAAGGGGCAGTCAGACACCCAGGCAAAGCGTCAAGTCCTCTCCTCTGCTGACACCCAGGACGCGCTTCACTCCCCAGCAAGGAGCTGGGACTGCTGTCTGCAGGGAAGCTTAGGAGACTCGAGACCCGGGCTTTTTATGAGGGGCTGGCGTTGCCACCACCTCCGGCCTGGGAGTCCAGACCCCAGAAGAAAAGCGGTGTCAGCAGGAACCATGCTGTTGCCCGAACAGGTGAAGCACAGTGAGCCACTCCGAGTATCCCAAACGCAACTTCCAGACCCCACGGTGCAGGCAGGACCGAGGAGCAGCGGGCCTGTTACGCTAACTCCCTCTGCACCTATGACCTTCCTACTTCAAGCAACGCTCCCCTCTGGGCCGCTGGAGACCATCACAACCCAGAGCAGACTGCACTCCACGTGGAAAGCTAACAAGATGGAGCCTGTTCCTGGGAGCCCTATGCTTTCCTTGTCTGCAGAAAGGTCTGGAAATGTTTCTTTCCAAACCGTACGGGGGCATCTGGAAAAGAGTCTCTTCCTAGAATCGGGGCTCCAGGACCTGGGCGGGAGCACTGCTTGAATGCTCCCAGACTCGGCATGGCACCGAGGGGTTTCCAGACGGCCCACCAGCTTCACTGTCTCAGCAGCCAGGAAAGCATGACCCCTCTTCCAGGGCAGGAAGGACGTGTAACTGCAAACACCCCTCAGAGTACCCCGTCAGACGTACTGAACTTTACCCACCCCACTGCACCACCCCAAATCAAACTGTACTGTAAGAAAAAACATGCTGTTTTAAAACGAGGATCTGTACACAGATGTTCCTCAATCTTTAATATTATCTGACATTTCACTTCATGGTTATATTATTTATTGAAGTTACTTGCTGATAAATATTAGGCGACTTTCAGTCTTTACTTACTGTAAATGAAGCTTCAGTAAACAGGCCTGTACACATATTAAGCAAATACATCTATAGCCTTAAATATTAAGTAACTCTGTAATAAGTAACAGGCTGTGCAAATGTATACTCCTCCACGTGTATAAAAGGAGTAACAGCTACATTTAACTTCAAAAATTAAACTTGTATTACAATCATTTTAATACCTTATAGGTAAACCAAACAAAACTCACCTTGACCCTCACCAGTGTTCTCAGTGGTTAGAGCATTGGTCTGCCCACCAAAGGGCCACGGGTTCAATTCCTGGGCAAGGGCATTGGGTTGGGGTTTTGATCCCCAGCCCTGGTCAGGCGTGTGTGGGAAGCAACCAATCGATGTATATCTCTCACTTCCTCTCCCCCAATCCCTCCTCCCTCCATTCTCTCTAAAAATCAATGAAAAATTATCCTTGGGTGAAGATGAACAAAAATTAAGTAATAAGTAAATAAAAACAAGCACTCACTTCGCCCACTCCCGCTTCTGCTTTGGTAAATGTCGCCATTGCCTGGAAGACATGGTTTTGCAGACTCTTGAGAGAGAGCATTCCCCCTCCAGCACACACACCACAGAGCTATTTCTAATCAGACCTTGAGCACATGCTCAGGACCCCTAGTCCCTCCACCTCCATCTCTGCAGTCTACATTTCATCTAAACCTTTTTCTCAATGAATGTTTTCTTTGAAAACTTCAAATTTTTAGATCCCACTTCTAGGACTATATCCCAAGTACTTAGAAACACCCATCAGAAAGAATGTATGCACTCCATGTTCATAGCAGCACAATTTACCATAGCTAAGATCTGGAAACAACCTAAGTGCCCATCAGTAGATGAGTGGATTAAAACCTATCGTACATCTATATGATGGCATATTACGAAGCTGTAAAAAAGAAAGAACTCTTACCATTTGCAACAGCATGAATGGACCTAGAGAGCATTATGCTAAGTGAAATAAGCCAGTTGAAGCCCTGACTGGTTTGAATCAGTGGATAGAGCATTGGCTTGCAGACTGAAGAGTCCCAAGTTTGATTCTGGTCAAAGGCATGTACCTCGGTTGCAGGCACATTCCCAGTGGGAGGTATGCAGGAGGCAGCTGATTCATATTTCTCTCTCACCGATGTTTCTAACTCTACCCCTCTCCTTTCCTCTCTATAAAAAATCAATAAAATATATTTTAAAAAAATAAGCCAGTTGGAGAAAGATAAATATCACATGATCTCACTCATTTGTGGAATCTAATGACCAACATAAACTGATGAACAAAAATACACCCAGAGACAAAGAAGTATCGAACAGACTGTCAAACTCAGAGGGAAAGTAGGGGAGGGTGGGGATAAGGAGGAGAGATCAACCCATGAACTCCTATGTGTAGATGCATAACCCAAGGACACAGCCTGGGTGGTGAATGCTTGGGAAAAGGCAGTGGGAGGGGGGGGGGCGGGAAGGGAGGGACAAATGTAACACTGTCAACAATAAGGACATTAACAAACAAAACTTCAATTTTTAGAGCAGTTTTAGATTCACAGCAAAATTGCAGGAAGATACGGGGATTTCCCATTTCCTCTCATCTCCAAGCATGCATGGCTGCCCCTCCCCCAACTATCAACACACACACCCACACACCCAGGGTGCTCCTGTCACAACTGAGACCCTTCACTGACACATCCTCACCCCCAGAGGCCAGAGCGGACATCAGGCTCACTCTGCTGACCATTCTGTGGGTTTGACAAACATGGAAGGTCGCGTATCCACTGCTATAGCATCCCACAGAGTAGTCCCACTGCCCTGAGCACCCTCCCTGCCCTGCCTGCTCACCCCTCCCCACTGCCCTGAGCACCCTCCCTGCCCTGCCTGCTCACCCCTCCCCACTGCCCTGAGCACCCTCCCTGCCCTGCCTGCTCACCCCTTCCCACTGCCCTGAGCACCCTCCCTGCCCTGCCTGCTCACCCCTCCACACTGCCCCCTGAAATGCCACCGTGCTCCTTTTCCAGGAGGCCATGGAGTTGGGACCAGAGGCACGCAGCCTTTTCAGGTGACTTCTGTCACTTAATGATAGACATTCAAGGTCCCTCCACATTTCCTCATAGCCTGGTAGCTCATTCCGTTTGAGTGCGGAGTAACAGTCCATATTGTCTGGGTGTACCACAGTTTACGTACTCACATTTGAACATTATTCATCAACAATTGTATTCTTATTTCATTTTCTCCTAAAATCTCCGAACTCAGAATCCCCTCTTTGAAACTAATGTGAAGTTTATTTTCCTTTCTCTACTTAAAAGCACAATGTATAACTCAAATTAACTGGTAAATAAGAGAAGAAATAATTCACAGTGTATAAATTTTCTGAGAGGCAAAATTGTCCATGTGTTTTTGCCTACAGATCTAGAAAGCAGAAAAAAATCATGAACCAACCTAGAATACTTAAGCATGTGTTAGGTTTAGTAATCCTAGAACTGAAAGCGCATGTAAATGATTCTATTCAGTAGTGAATTCTAGTTCTCACCCGGGCCACTAAACGCTGGTCTCCTAGATCCAAAGAGGCCGCCAGTGCGTGGCGTCCCCTCATCTTGCTCGCACTCGCTGTCTAGATGTAGATGATAAAGTTAGATTACTTGTTACTTTAAAGAAGTTTTAAAATCATGGGTAAAAAGAAAAACTCAAGTTATAGTGCCAAAAGTTAAAAGATGTGGGTAAAATAGTTTGCATTTAACAGGAATCACCTGAGTGTTAAGTACCGCACACAGGATTCCTCCACAAATTATTTCCTTCAGGTACAAATTACTTCCTCAAAATTTTTATTTTTATAAAGTTATTTTATAAAAGCATGTAGGTCAATGATTTGTCAAAACACAATACCGGCAAACATTAAGCCGCTCCACAGAGCAGCGCGGGTCTGCCTGAGCCGGCACAGCCCTTTCTCCAGAATGGCCCCTGGGCTGCCTCGGGCCCACTTTACAACGTGCCAAGCAGCTGATGTGTCGCACACCTAATGCATCACCACGAACGTCTGCTCCTGGCTTCCAAAGCACTCGCCTGTCCTCCTCCCTTAGGAGAGACCAGAAGCCCAGAGAGCTTCTGAAGACCATACCTCAGCTCCCAGGAATGACGGCTGGAGGAGAAGCAGGAGCCACGCTGTGAAAGGCACACTGGGAGAGAGCCGTAAGAAGGCCACCTACTGATAAGGTCGGCCAGGTTAGCACGGCTCCAAAACAGTAACATGTGTAACACTGAAGAGCTGAGTCTCACAAACGTCTAAAAAGATGCATGCTCTCCTACATAAGCAGGATGCGTTCACGTGTCTAAATAGCCTATGTTAAATATAGGTGGCTGTGCCCCCACCCCTGTGCGGGGCTGTCCTACCATCCTCCCAACAACCGCATGGGTAGGCCTTGTCTGCACCGTGTCCTCCTCGCTGGACTGCACCATGTGCACCCACTACTCACTTGGACTTCCCAGGCCAAACCCTCCACGGCAACCTCGGAAGCCACCTCGTCCACCTCTTCTGGGCGGTGCCGAAGCCTCTGAGTCATTTCCATCCTGAAAGCCTAAAACAGCCACACACACATGAACAGCACAAAGACACGGGGGACAGTTTAACTCGAGCCTCGCATCATTCAATGACTTTAAATATCTTAAGGCATGAACAAGTAGTACTGAGAAGAAACACCATATCCTGTATATATATCCTCCTATGTAATAAAAGCCCAATATGCTAAGTGTCTGGGCGTCCATTCAACCAAAGAGCAATATGCTAATGATATGCAAAGGCCGCTCAACCACTCACTATAATGTGCACTGACTACCAGGGGGCAGACAGTTGATCAGTCGCTATGACATGCACTGACCACCTTGGAGCAGATGCTCCAACTGATAGGTTAGCTTGCTGCTGGGGTGTGGCTGACTGGGATTGAGCAAGATGGGCCAGACATGCCCTGGAGCCCTCCCATTGTTCCTCCCTGGCTGGCTAACCTCCAGCATCCCTCCCCAGCCCCAACAGTGCTCCAGTGGGGTCCCTCAGCCTGGCCTGCACCCTCTCCAATCTGGGACCCCTTGGGGGATGTTCGACTGCCAGTTTACCTGCCAGCAGTCAGATATCCCTCTTGCAATCCAGGACCACTGGTTCCTAACCACTCACCTGCCTGACTGCCTAATGCCCCCAACTTCCTTCCCTTGCCAGCCTGGTCACCCCCAAATGCCCTCCTCTGCTGACCTAATCGCGCACCCAACTGCCCGCCCCTACTGGCTGGTCACCCCCAACTGCCCTCCCTTGCTGGCCTGATCAACCCTAACTCCCTGCCAGCCTGATCTCACCCCAACTGTTCTCCCCTACCAGCCTAATCTTGCCCCTAACTGCCTCTGCCTCAACCCCCACCAACACAGCTTTGTCCAGAAGGAAGTCGGATGTCTGGAAAATGACCAGTTAACCCAGTCTAACCAGCATATTACCCTTTTATTAGTATAGATTTCTATACCAGCTTCTTTTGGTTAATACTGACACTTTTTATTTTTGGTTCTGCAATAAAATATAGTATTGTAATATTGCGATTATCAACATGTGGATTTTTATTTCTACATCTTACTGTGTTTTTAACTGAGTTTCAATGCTTCTTGTGCTCCTTTTTGTCCTATTAAATACAGTTGCTGTATTTTATGCTTTTGATATCCTTTCATTTCACCACAAATACTTAAATATTTAAATATTATAAACCTAGACTCCTTCCTCCAAAGCTCTGTCCTTCTATTGGAGTTCCTCCACCAGGAAGTTATATATTTATCCTTTTTCTGATCACCCTTAAATTCTACCATATTTAAGAAGTATTTAAATTATTTTCAATTGATTCTCCTTCCTACTGAGCAGTCAAAAAAAACCCACATACACAAAAACCAAGTCTTTGCTAGTGTTTGTTTTCTTGTTTCTAAAACTAACTTAATCTCAGCAGCAGCAGCTTGTATTAGGTTTACCAATTTTAAAATGTTTATTTACTTAGTAAAGGCCTGGTACATGAAATTCATGCACTGGTCTCCCTCAGCCCGGCCTGTGCCCTCTCGAAATCTGATACCCCTAAGGGGATGTCCATCTGACAGCTTAGGCCTGCTCCCTGATGGGCTGCTCCCTTAGGCCCATGGGAAGCAGGCCTACGCTGGCAGTTGGACATCCTTAGTGCTGCTGTGGAGGTGGGAGAGGCTCCTGCCACCACCACTGCACTCGCCAGCCCTGAGCCCGGCTTCTGGCTGAGCGGCGCTCCCCCTGTGGGAGCAAAGTGACCACCAGGGGCAGCTCCTGTGTTAAGCGTCTGCCTCCTGGAGGTCAGTGCACGTTAGTGTGACTGGTCATTCTGCTGTTTGGTCTATCTGCATATTAGGATTTTATTATGAAGGATGTTGACTCATCATTGCTTTCTACTTTCTTCCTGCTCAGTCCCTTCTTAGACAACTCAGTACTTCTTTCCTTAATGGCCGAGTACTAAACGTGGACTTGGTCTATAGGGCACCGTTTCTCTCCAGCACCTGAAGTGCATGAGCTCCCCTCCTGTGGCACCTGATCTTACTCACCTGCCTTCACCATGAAAACACTTGTGCTCTCAACCTACGGATTTCTTCAGGTGGGTCTTTTCCCCCCGGTAGTTTTTTTTTTTAATCTTTGTAATATTGTAATTTCAACACACGTGTAGAGTGTGAATTTCTTTTTATTTAATTTGCTCGGGACTCACATGCCTCATTAAACTGGAAAAGTCTCATCTGTTCTTTTCCTCCTTCCCTCTCCCCATTTTGTGCTCTCTCCTCAGCTGTGCAGGCACAGGTTGGAATACGAGGACTTCTCAGTCTATCTTCCAAATCTGGTAACAGCTTTTAGGTTTTTCAAATTGAGAGAATTTCCTCCTCCGATCTATCTTTGGGTTCACTGGTTCTATTCATGTGTGTTTAATATGATTAATCTAGCCATCGTCCCCCCTCCCCCGTTCTTTTCTATAAATTCAATTTGGTGCCTTTTCAAATACACCTTCTCTGGGGAGCCCAAGACCCTATGATGCCCCAGCATCTCTGGTGTCCATGGCTTAATGCCCCACCCAGCAGAGGCTCCAACTAGTAAGTGGATATGCATCAATGTTGCCAGTTCCAAGTCATATACGGAGCCTAGGAACTCGAGGTGAAAAGAGCACAGCTGTTCTGCAGAATTAAACATCTGCACAATCTTCTTTCTTCAAAGGCAGGGGCAGAAATACCACATATCCTACATGGTCTTAAAATTACCATCTTTGCTTGGCCTGTGTGGCTCAGAGGTTGAGTGGCAACCTATGAACCAGGAGGTCATGGGTTCGATTCCAGGTCAGGGCACATGCCCGGGTTTGCAGGCTTGATTCCAGTGTGGAGTGTGGAGGAGGCAGCCAATCAATGATTCTCTCTGATCACTGATGTTTCTTTCTCTCTCTCTCCCTCCCTCTCTGAAATCAATAAAAATATATATTTTTAATAATCATCTTCATTAAATGTTAAAAGAGTGAAATATTATAGAAGTTAAAATATACAAACTTAGGGCTACATTTTCAATACTTAAATCTTTAAAAATGTTGAAGTCATTAAAAGGTATACTAAACCTTTCTAAAAATACAGATAGTATGCATACCAATCGATCTCTATAAAAGCCAAAGCGACTGTTTGACCAGTAGTTATGATGTGCACTGACCACCAGGGGACAGACGCTCAATGCACAGGCATGGAAACATGGAACAGGCTGATGAATCTCAGAGGGAAGGAGGGATGAGGGAGGGCGGGAAGAGATTAATCAAAATATCTTACATGCATACCAGAGGCCTGGTGCATGGATTCGTGCCCTGGTGGAGAGTTCCTCGGCCTGGGCAGTGGAGATCAGGCTGAAATTGGCAATCCAACATTCCCTGAGGGGTCCTGGATTGTGAAAGGGTGCAGGCCAAGCCAAGAGACCCCACCGGTGCACGAATCCATGCACTGGGCCTCTAGTGTCAAAATAAGTTCCCACCTCCCATCCCTAATAAGGCTACACTGAAATACAGCCAGTCCACTTCACCAGGTAGGCTGCCATGCAACCAGCTGACCACCAAGTGACCAGGGAAAGAATGTCCCTGAGCTGCAGCGAGAGCACTGGCACATGCTGACACCAGGGAGTTCCTTCCATGTTGGAAACTCTGATCCTAAGGAGCTTTTGCACACTTGGAACAATTGTGTATGTTCACGCGAGTCTTTCTGTGGCTTTGTTGTAGCTGTTGTAATATGCCTGCCTACAGATCATCAAGAATTAAGCATCACAACTCGTATGGCAGCTTACGTCTGCTTTGTTAAAGGCAGGATTAGTGGAGTATGGTGGAGCTCCATTAGACCAGAACAAAAAGTAATCTACAGTTCCTTCCACCCCCACGTCTTCGGTCATTCTATGTAGGACAAAGGCCGCCCAGCTCCTCTAAACCGTGACTGCCAGGATCCCCTCAGTCCGCCTGCTCTGCACTTCACAGCATGTGCCGGGGAACTGGGGGACCCAGCGACAGAAGCGGAAGGAGGAACACTTTCTGAAGATTCACCCACGTATTAACAGCACAGGCCATATGCCAAAGTAGCTTTCTTCAAAGGTTTGCAACAACAAACTCAGTCTGTCAGCTGAGCATGTCACCAGTACAAACGGTTCCACACCTGGTCCTTACCTCCTCTCCTGGAGAACCCCCTGCTCCGCGCCTGAGTGTCCTCCCCGAAGTTATTAGACTCTTGAATAAAAGTTTAACATGTAAATAGCATCTCAAGTAACTTCAAAGATAGAATATCAAAATTTAACACTGTCATAACCTGAAATTACTATAAAACTATGTCAATTGTGACAAAAAATATTTTAAAATTATGATAAATAAAAATAGCACCATCACAAGCTAAATTAGTAAGAAAAATATTTTCATAAGGTAAATTACAAACCATTCTTTAAATATTTTAACAACAGAAATATAAAGATGTTATTCAGTCAATCCCCAAACAAATCACCTACTCCAGCCAAATACTGGATGGGAAGTATGTCATGGAGCACCTCTGTGCCAAGCGCAGGGCACCAGCCAGACATAAGCATTTCATGATTACCACTTAACATGAATTGATTTCAGAAATATCTCAACCATTAGTCGTCTCAAACGTGGTCCACAGACACTGGAAGCACATGTGTCATCCTTATGTCTGTAATTTGCCTGTTTAATAAACCTGAGACATCAGTGTGTTTTTTTAAAGACATGCACGTTTCCCAATTCTTGCTAATGACAAAACGAGGGAATATCCTGACTTTTCTGGGTTTAATGACATTACCAGGGTTTCTAAATGCTTGAGAATTATCTGGAAATGCTTAAGAATTATCCAGAGATGTTAACTTTGAAAGTATAAAGTGATAGTGCTCCAGAACTGGAAGAGACTAAAATACTTAATCTTAGTTTCTCTTTAGCATGTACTCTAGACATTACATTTTAATAGTCACTATAAAAAAACACTGAACTCACCTCTCCAGAAACCAGAGCTATCACCTTCTTCAAGCTTGTTATTGGGAAAACCTGTAAAAAATTTAGAGTAAACTTGCAAATTTCTCAAAACAATCATTACCTGTACCTCTGTGGTAAAATGAAAAACACCTTCCAGCGACTACTTGTTACGATGTCCCTTTATAGTAGGACAAACCAGACATCTAATATCAATACTGAAGAACTCACATAAATTGTATTACATTTCTCCCTTGTGTCAATTTATTTATTTATTTTTTAAAAAACATATATATTTTATTGATTTTTTTACAGAGAGGAAGGGAGAGGTATAGAGAGTTAGAAACATCGATGAGAGAGACATCGATCAGCCGCCTTCTGCACGCCCCCTACTGGAGATGTGCCCGCCACCAAGGTACATGCCCTTGACCGGAATTGAACCTGGGACCTTTCAGTCCGCAGGCCGACGCTCTATCCACTGAGCCAAACCGGTTTCGGCTCAATTTATTTTTTAATATACTTGTAAGTCCTCACTAAGGAAATATTTTTATTGATTTGAGAGAGAGACAGGAGGAAAAGGAGAGAGAAGGTAGGAGATGTGAGAAAGCCTCCCATGCATGCCTGACTGGGACTCAAACCCAGAACTTCCTGGTGTGCTGGGCAACACTGCAGGGAGCCACGTGGCTGGACAGCTGCCTGTCAGTTTATTGAGGAGAAATGCCAGCCAGTGTCCTAGGCCTCAGATATCATAGACCCTCTACATGTACATGGGCATCCAGGGGTAGATGTCAGTAATGCTACTATATACTTTCTAGTTCAAGGACCAAAATTTTTTAAATTGTATAAATTAACTCATAATTTCTTTATGTGCCAGAGGACAGTACAACTAAATTGTAATCCAATATTCAATAATTTTTCCCTTCTCAGTAACAAGAAAATCCTGCCAAATTCTTGTTTATAAAAAAATGTTTTTAATCTTTTACCACCAACCTCTGCTTTCAGTTTTCTCATTCAATACAAACCTGTGTCTAGACTTATGCATCTCTGGAGCATATAGACATGTCTCTAAAATCAATTCTAAATATTTGACAGAATTTTTAAATGTTGAATCTTAATAGAATAATCTTTAGGGCAAAAATATTCAAGAAATAATATACTTTAAAATTAGTTGTAAAATAGGATGTCTGTCAATTAGTATTTAATCTAAATTATAACATTAAGTTATAGTTTATATAATTCAGAGACTAACCAATTACTATTTGACAGATATTAAGTTTATATGAAAAATGTATATATATCAAGTCATTTAACATCTCAGGTTCAACCCTAATTCTGACATTGCTTCCAGTATAAAACTCCTGTACACAATTACAGTACTAAAGTGCCCTAGAGCCTCGATATTTGATCAGGTAAAAAAATGTTTTTCTTTGAGCAAATGTCTCGTTTCAAAATAAACATAATCCTGCAGAAAGCATGGACCGTCACAGATCTAAGCCTTCAGTTCCTTTATTCATTGAAATGTTGGCAATCTTTGAAGCTGGTCCAGGAAAGGACTGTGCCCCACTGCCCTCTGCAATGGCTCCATCCTGCTGTCCTCGCCTCTCGCAAAAGCCAAGTGCTGGTTTCCACACCGCAGGAGAGTCTCCCAGTTACACCTACTGGTCTTGAAGCTAAACTCTACTCTTAATCTAGTTTAAGTTCTCTTTGCTCAACTGAAGATGGAGGCTCCAATTCACTTTGGAAGTATGGCCTGGCCTCTTGTCTGGAGGGGCAGGGGAGTCTTGAGCACAGAAGAAGAGAACTGGGGTTCACCTGTGGTGTGAATCAGCATGAAGAGATGCTGCACAAAGGAGCTTGGCCAGTAAAAAAAGCTACATGGAAGAGCAGACACCCCCAAAGTAGCACAGACTGCTGCTCTAACCAGAAAGTGATGGCACCCCCAGGAGCCACAGAGGTTCCTGGGAAGGGCACACACTTCCCATGTGCATCAGAGGAAGATACAACTCAAAGACGGAAAGACTCGTGGTCCCTCGAGTTTTGATTGCAAGACATCAAAAGCAGGTTACCTCTGTTTCCAAAACCCTTTCCAACGCCAAAGCCACCCATCGTGGACGCGCTCTCCCTTTTATTAGACTCGCCAGCATCTGAAAGAGTTCAGGGGACAAGGCTTTAGCAGGGAACTGTGAGCATGGCATTGGAAATAGAATCTGGGGGACTTACGGGATAGGGAGAGAGAAGTACAGAAGCTTATGAGGTGTAATCAACTAAGAACTCTTAAATTGTGATACCAAGGTAAAAACATAAACATACGGTAAAATACAGCGTTAGACTAGTTATTTTACTGTTAACCTTTGTTCAGAAAATTCAACTCTTCCTTTTTAAAAAAATAATATTTTTACTGATTTCAAAGAGGAAGGGAGAAGGAGAGAGAAACAGAAACATCAATGATCAAAGAGAATTATTGATCAGCTGTCTCCTGTACGCTCCCTACTGGGGATCGAGCTCTCAATCCAGGTATGTGCTCTTGACCAGAATCAAACCTCAATCCGCAGGCCAACACTCTATCCACTGAGCCAAACCGGCTATGGCAACTCTGACTTTCTTATAGAAACCTCACCTAGAAAGAGCTACTGACACTGTGCCCCCAGGGGGAAGTCACTGCTGCTGAAAATGTTATACTCTTGTTCTGTTTCTAACTTGCTCTATTAGTAATGCATCGTCTCCTATTTGAATCACTCTCACTCCTTCCATCCTAACTGACCTTAGGAAGGAGACACAAGATAAAGTAAGCTGAGTGCCATTGCCCTTTGCGTCCCTCCCTGCCACAGATGTCCCCATATCAGCCTCCTGGCCAATCACCGCCCACCACGGCAGTGCACGTAAGCCACTCCACACATGCCCCCGCCCCCCACGCGCCTCCCAGGAGCTTCTGCGTGCTGCTCCTGCAGTGCAGTGGGCCTGCTTCTCTCCTCTCCCCAGCCAAACTCTTCACTCTACAGAATCCTCTTTCAAGGGCCACCGCTTTGTGAAGTCTCCCTTTAGCGCTCCAGTCAGAACCACCTCTTCCCCCCCATCCCCAGAAACACTTCGTTCCCTGTGTTTCTCTCCCGTTGTATTAAGAATGTCAAGGGCAGAGTGGCTATGGCAAGTAGCAGGGTTACTTAAAAACAAAAATTGTAACAGACACCCCAGACAGCTAACTTGCCCTGCACCCCACCCTGGGGAAAGCTCATCCCTGGGGGAAGCAGAAGTCATCTCTGTGACATTCAACACGGGAGTCAGGGGTCAACCAAGCTCCTAAAGCCACAGCAAACTGTCTGAGCCCCGTCAGCACGCCATCAGACTCTCCAGATGGGTGTGATTCGAGACGTTGAGGCTATTTAGGCCCTACTTCACAGAACAGGAAACGCTAACCAGCGTTGTATTTTGTGGTGAAGAGTCATTTTCAAAAACACATTACTAGCTGTACAAGTTCTGAGGGGAAATATCATGGACACTGAAACTAGCTAAAAAGTCAGATGCATCATAAGGGAAAGAAGCTATTCTCATGGTCTGTGAATTTTCAGGATTATATGGAGTATAAAGATAACTTTCTAAAGTAGGAAGAGTTTTGACCAGAAATGTAATGTGTATTTCAACATAAAATATACAAAATTAAAAATCTGTTTTAGCCCAGCTGGCATAGCTCACTGGTTAGGCAATTGACCTATGAACCAGGAAGTCACAGTTTGATTTCCTGTCAGGGCACATGCTCAGATTGCTGGATTCCCAGTAAGAGGCATGTAGGAGGCAGCCAATAAATGATTCTCTCTCATCATGGATATTTCTCTCTCATCACTGATATTTCTCTCTCTCTACTTTCTTCTCTAAAATCAATAAAAATATAATTTAAACATTGTAGTAAAATGTCTGTTATGGTTTTCTCATTAAAATGGCTTTATTCAACACTGTTTATGAGTCTGCATGAAAAATATCACATAACCTATTCTAAAATAGGACTGTAAATTAGGTCTAAGTATTATTAACCATTCCTCAGAGTATAATATGAAGGCATTTATTATTTCTAATGTTAGTAACAGCAAACAAAACCCACATTTGAACCTCTTGGCAGAATTACATGGTCCAAATCATCAATGCCTCTTAACACACAGGCTTAAAAACAGAATATATATGCATCTTTAAAGAATAAATTATATCCATTAGTAGCAGGAACATGTCAAAATATAAAATTCACATTTGTGTTAACTGTATCTAAACAAGAAATTAAGTTTTCCAAATATCAAATGCAATACCACACACATCAACCTCTGTTTTCAATGAATAAAAATATCTAGAAATATCCATAGTTTTTCAAAGAATATCTAATAAATTCAATGTTATATGTATTTAAAACTACCAATTAGCCCTAGCTTACGATAGTTCATAAAAAATAGTTATATATATTTTTAAATATACTTGAGATCCTAATACTTTATTTCACTATAAAAAAAACCATAGTGCAGAATATTTTCAGCATCTTATTATCTTATCTAAAGATGAACTGTGAGAAGGTTGTGTCATTATCTGTCAGATCAAGTTCTAAAAGTAAAAATAAAATTCAAACTTTGAAAAATAACCTCTTACTACTGGGATGATAGAAATGCTTCCCTTGCTGTCTTTCCATGAGAACCATCAAGCTGAAGAAGGAGCTCCTCCTCGCCCTGCCTCTGAAGCCTTCCACTCTCTCCACGCCAATTGGTGGGAATCAATAATCAATAATCAAACACATTAAGTGGCCATTCTGTGAAGCAACTATCTTTAACCCATCTGTCTAAGACAGTGGTTGGCAAACTCATTAGTCCACAGAGCGTCATGTGGCTCGCGAACCGCAGTTTGTCGACCACTGGTCTAAACAATTAAACTTTTCGTACTCTGCCAAAAGAGTAAAAACAGGAAAAGGAACAATGGGATGTGAGAAAATGACGACTGCAATATCTCACGAGAGTCCACTGTCCACCACGTTATCTCAGACTGGGCTTTGTCCTCAGCAGCCACACGCGCTCCGTTCAGCCCACTGCTCCAGCTGATGGGTTAAGGGGAGACAACGCCACTTACCTCTGTTTCCCAAACTCCTCCCAGAGGCAAATCCACTTCTCATGAAATGATCTCTTCGAGAAGGTCCATCATCCATTTCTAAACCAGTAACATTATGAAGCGAGTCAAAATAACAGGTATGTTGGTGGTATGCAAACTTCACCCCTTTCCAATTACCCACTCACATGGCGAAGGAGGGGTTTTCATTAGGAATGAAAAAGATGGATGGATGGCCTAGTGCAGTGGTCAGCAAACTCATTCGTCAGCAGAGCCAAATATCAACAGGACGATTGAAATTTCTTTTGAGAGCCCTATTTTTTAAACCTAAACTTCTTCTAATGCCACTTGTTCAAAACAGACTCGCCCAGGCCATGGTATTTTGTGGAAGAGCCACACTCAAGGGGCCAAAGAGCTGCATGTGACTCGCGAGCCGCGGTTTGCCGACCACTGGCCTAGTGGAAAAAGGGCTATGAACAAGAACAGGTAGTTCTCCAAAACAGAAATCCATGGTGACCACCACTGCCACCGGCTCCACCTTTACAGTCCCAAGTCCTGCTCCTTCATGGCAGGGACCCTGGCAAGCCCCTAGCAGCCTGAAAGCCCAACATGCAGCATCCGGGGGCGGGGGGGGGGGGGCAAGGGCTTCAGTGGGTCCCCCTTTACTGTGGAGTATGGGAAACGTCCTCCTTCCCCCACTGCTCCCTCCACTCCTTCCTCCCCACCCCAGTCCTTCACCACCCTACTGTCTGTGTCCATGGGTTATGCAGGTATGCATATAAATTCTTTGGCCAATCTCTTCCCACCCCCTTCCCTCTGAGATTCCTCCGTCTGTTCCATGCTTCTGTGCCTCTGGTTCTATTTTAACCAGTTTATTGTGTTCATTAGATTCCACATATGAGTGAGATGATGTGATACTTGTCTTTCTCTGACTGGCTTATTTTGCTTAGCATAACACTCTCCAGGTCCCTCCCTGCTGTCTCAAAGGGTAAGAGGTCCTTTTTACAGCTGCATGGTATTCCAGTGTAGATGGACCATAGCTTTTCTGTCCTCATCTACTGATGAGCACTTGAGCTGTTTCCAGATCTTAGCTGTGGTAAATGGCACTGTTCTTTGAGGTGCATATGTTCTTTCTCGTTGGTGTTTTGAGATTCTCAGGCTATTCCTAGAAGCGGACAGCAAACCCCGTCTATCAAATAAAGCCGTCCATAGCACCATAGTCTCTGTTCTCTCCCTTCTCTAAGTGGAAGTGGCCCCCATTCCAAAATATCCCAATCAGACAGTTCTCACGAGGAAATCTTTAAAGCGTCTCCAAGAGCTGTCTACGAGGCTGCTCCTCGTTCCCGAGAGGAAGCCCTTCCCGGACAGGACCCCTCCTCTCGGCCTAACTCCTACCTGACGACGGGACTGGAGTCCTGCTGAAAGTGTCCCCATTTGCTCCAGAAGAATACCTCTCCTGTAAGAAGGAAGAAAAGACTAGTGTTCTACCTCGAATAGGAAGAATGTGTAATCTACTTCACAAACCCCAGAAAATTTTAATAACTGGCTTTGTTCTTAACAAAACCATCTGTTAAGATTTCCTGGGTCATTGATGTTCCTTTATCAATTATTCCAAAATCTTCACAGTCACACTGTATGCATAGCATATTAACCTATCACTTAGGCCCTAGCCAGGCCACTTAGTTGGTTAGACCAGTCGTCAGCAAACTGCAGCTCGAGAGCCCCCGCGGTTTACCGCTCTGTTGATTAATGAGTTTGCTGACCACTGACCTAGACTCTCGATTCCAATCATTACAGGCCGTTGTTGTTCCTTGTGATTAAGCCCCTATCCCAGTGGTCGTCAAATTCATTAATCAGAGCGGCAAACCATGGCTCGAGATAAACAGATGTTTACAATAAACGATGTTTCCCTCTATAGCAGCCAAAGTATTACTGGGTGAATAGAGCATCAAAAAAGGGCTGGTTTTAGCTGATAAAAAATAATGAATATTCTGCCACTAAAGAACTGAAGAGCTATTACTAGATGATCTTCCTATATACATGGAACTTATAAATTTCAAGGAAAATTTTGAAACAAGACATCAAAAAATGTTTTTCAGCATAAAATCATTTCATCATAACATTCTCAACCTTTTTCATTACCTTCAAAAGAGCCAATATCCTTCCTCTCCCCCTCCAGCTACTGCACCTCTTCTCCCTCCCTCCTAAACACTGCTGCCTGCACCTAAGAAGTTCTTCCTTTCTTTTTCAGATTCATACTTTATCTTCTTATCTATCAGCTGTATTTTGTTTTGGTTTTATTTTTCACTCTTTTTTTAAGCCCCCAAACTTAGCCTCCAGCTTAACTCTGCAGGGACTCTGCCTCCAATGAGCAAGTGAGACAGTGTGATAAGTACCCTGTGCTTCACCCAGAGGGGCCCTCAGCAGCATGTGAGATGACAGTTTCTTCCTGACACAACTTCTCCTGGCTGGAGGAGCACACACTGCCCTGGACACTGCCGCCCTCCGGCCAGCTCTTCCTCTCTCGGCCTCTGAAGCTGGAGTGCCCAGAGCTCACAGCAGACCCCTCTCAGTTTTACTCTATTGAACTCTACCCAATCGCATACCTTTAAACCCCATTAACGTGCAGATAACTCCCAATTTTATATCTCTAGTCTGATCCGCTCCTAACAACAAATTCATCAAGTGACTGGCATCCTTACTAATGCGTTTCCCAGGCATCTCAAGTTGAACACAACAAATAGAGAGTTCTTAAAACATTTTCCCTCCCAAACTTGTCCATCTTCCATAGATTACCTCTCAGTAAATGATATCACCCATCTGGTGGCTTAAGTCAAAAAACCAAGCCAGCACCTTGGGTTCCTTTCACTCCCATGTCCACAGTTACGGCCAGGCCCCTCCCCATCTCCCCGTTCTCCTGTCCTTCTCTCACTTCATTTCCTACCCCTCCTGTCTGATCTCGCTGTGCTTTAACCAGACTGTATGAGGCTGAATAACGCCTACCCAGAGATATCAATTCCTAATCCCCGAAACGCGTCAATGTTACCTTACTTGGAAAAAGTTCTTGCAAATATGACTCAGGATTGAGAAATGAGGAGGGGAGGGTGAGCCCTCAATGTCATCACACGTGTACTTACAGGAGAAAGGCAAAGGGCGCTCAAGGACAGAGGAGACCCCATGAGGAGCAGAGGGAGATGCAGCCTCTGGAGCTGGAGGCTGCCGTGGGTTCTCCGGCAGCTTCCCAGCACCCTCTGCTGACCCGCCTGCTCACGTCCAGCCTCAGGCTGGAGAGCCCATGTCTGCTGCTTGAAGCACCCAGCGGGGCCCTTGGCTTCAGCAGCCCTAGGAGCTGATACATTGTACTGGCTCCATGGCCCCCGATGGCCAGCCCTGCTCCCCCCCAGGACCTCTGCACATGGCGTGCTGTGGGGCTCCTCAGGGCCCAGGCTGAGTCACTGTCCCAGGGACGCTTGTCCTCTCCACTGGATCTTACTCCACCGTCTGTCTGTCTGTCTCTCTCACACTCCACACACTCTCCATCCACACACTTTCCTCAGAACTTCTCACAGCACTTTTCACTATTTATAATCATTTGGTTCTCAGGGGTGCTTATTCTGTCCCTCCTGTCAAATATAACATCCATGACAGCAAGTACCTAACTCACAGTGTTCACCACTACCTCCAGGACCTAGTAGGGCTCCATAAAATTTACTAGATGAATCACAGATCTTGTCTTTAAGTTTGCTTTTAGAAGACTTCACTGTAAACCATTTATAACCTTTAAACCATCCATATGGACCAATTTAGAAATTTCAAAATGTTTCACATAAGAACATATGCAACTAAAAATGCCCCTCATGTGCAGCTGCAAATAATGTGTGCCTGTTGATAAGCACATTTCTTTCTCCTTGTTAGTGCTCGCATTTTCAATCTGGAATGCCACAGCTTTTTAAAGTCTTGTATCTTTTCCAAACAAGTGAGTTTTTCTCCTTAAACATGGTAAGGTTTGGACCTCAGATGCTCGCCAGGTGTGCTGCTCAAATAAGTGTATAGCTGGACAACTTATGCGCCTTGAAGATGCCGCCTCCCAGCCCCGGTTCGTGTCCAATGCAGGCAGCTCCGCGTTTTCCTCGCCAGCCCCTGAAGGGCCTTTGCAAAGATTGCTTTCACCTGATGCCCAGAATTCCCTGAAATGCATCAGAGCATTACAGGGCCCTGTCCCGAACACCAGGATCTCATCTCCTAATCTAGGTTCCACGTCAGACAACGCTGAGTAGGCTGCCCAGACTGAGCAAGCCGGTTACACAGGTCGTTTGCCACATACATTTAAATTCTGAACAAAAGACATCTCTCCTCCTTTGGTCCCAAGATACAATGCCAGATGTAGCAGTCCCAGCCAGATCAGCCCCACTCACGCCCCAGCTGAAGGCTGGCTCCCCGTCAGCACCTTCAGCAGCTGCTGTGGGGAAGGGATGCCTCCCTCAGCCCCTTCTGAGCTCACCACGCCTGCCTGAGTCCCGTGTCCTACCAGACGCACAGAGCAGCGGGCTCCCAGCTCTCCCGAGAAAGAGCAAAGCACTCAAACTCAGAAGTAGCCACCAAAGCCGCAAACAAATGGACTGCTGCAGAGCTTATCTGCGGGCCCTCGTTTCTGTGTGAAACCCTTTTTCAATTAGGTAATTTCCCCAAACAAAAGCATTTAACAACCCAAATTCATAATAAGGCGATCAGGGACAGGCTCAGCAGAACCGCCGTAAATGAGGACAGCGTGTCGATGAGAACAGGAGGAGGGACAGGACTCTGGGTGCAGCTCCTCCCAGGGCCAGCCTGTCCCCACCAGCTGACTGGATCCCACTGCCTAAACCGCGGACCCTCCTCCAAGAGGACGCGTTTCTCCATCTCTGGACCAGCTCTTTAGCCTTCTCCCTGCCCCCCACACCTGTCACTCTGCCCTGGACGCCAGCCTTTAGAGTGTGAGCAGGAGACACTGTCCACCTCCCACAACCTGCCCTGTGCGGCATGAACGAGCTTCTATGCTCCCAATGGAGAGACGCTCTGTCCTCCCACATCTCCCTGAGGATAGACGCAGAAGTTGCCAGAACGCTGCCTCAGCTTCCTTAGGTCTGCCAACTCCACGATGCCCAAGGACCATGTTTGTTTCTGCTACTGCAGAACCACAGCGTGGGTGTGAACGGAGAAGGTGCGGACTTTATTTTCTTACCCATTTTACAAACTTTGCTGCTCCGGCTTTATACAATTATATTTGTGGAGGGACTATTTCAAGCTGTTTCCATTTCAATCGGGGGAGTATTTGCTTTCTGAAATGTCCCAACCAGCTGGCACGCAGGACCACTGCCCGAGCACCGAGACTGCTGCCTACATGCGGACTTGGTAGATGATGCCTCTCCCTCGCCTCACATCGCTACTGTTCCATTCTGAGGCAGTACACTCACTTCACAATCTAGAATCTGGAAATTCTATGAGCTACCAGAACAATGCCAATTACTCAAGTTTATATAAGCATGTGTCAACATTAAATCTCCAAATAGAATCCTGAGAAGCATTCAGAAAGGGCTGGTCACAGACGTTGAGAAGACACCAATTCAAGAGCCACTACCAATTTAACAAAAGGAAAACCCAGCTCTCTACAAAATGGAAACTGGGTCTGAAAAAAAAACAATCAAAACGGTGCTTTTAAGAGGAATTGGGCTGAATAAAAGACCTCAAGAGTCCGCCTACATTAAAAACATCATTTTAAAAAGTCCCATGTTCATCCTTAGTTTCTGCATTTTTTATTCAACCAAGGCAGCCAATACATCCTTCAAGTCAAATAGGCCTTAATTTAACTACCGCAAAAGCCAGCAGCAGCTGTGAAGTTTGCAGACAAGCGCAAAAATCTGACGACAAATTGGACCCACACAATTATGTATAAAGAATCATAAGGTAGATCTGTTGACAAATTACATTCAAATGAGTGTTCCCAAATCACGAAACAAGGTATGCTACTGAAAAGCGCGAAAACTCTACACTGGATCTTAGCCAAAAGGCCGAGAAGAGAAGCGATGCGAAGACTCTTAAAAGGACACGTTTGAAAGACCCGCGTCAGCCATACTTGACGTCACACACCTGTGCCCTAAACGCCCACGGGACGCTACCGGGCCGGGTACGGTCCCAACAAACTCAAGGGCAAAACCTTATATCCAGTGAGCAGACGAAGAAGAAAAAAAATAAAAATTAGACGGGTGACTATTTTAGTCCACTGGAGAAACACGATACCTGTGCATCAAGCTTTATATCCTAACAACTCTATTGAGAACCTGGGGGGGAGGGAGGGGGAGGAAAAAAAACCACCATAAAATATCCTCTGGTCAAGTAATTCCATTGAAAAGGAAAAAAAATAAATAAAAATTAGATGGGCGGCTATTTTAGTCCACTGGCGAGAGGGCACCTGTGCATCAAGCTTTATATGCTAACAGCTCTATTGAGAACCTGGGGGGTAGGGAGGGAGGAAAAAAACAAAAAACACCATAAAATACCCTTTGGCCAAGTAATTCCATTGAAAAGAAAAAAAAAATAAGTAAAAATTAGACGGGTGGCTATTTCAGTCCACTGGAGAAACATGATACCTGCGCATCAAGCTTTCTATGCTAACAGCTCTATTGAGAACCTGGGGGGTAGGGAGGAGGTAAAAAAAAAAAAAAGGCACCGGAATACAAAAGACAAACAGAGGTGGAGGCCACTTCAGGCTTCAGCTAACCATGTCTCAACTAAACAATGAGTGATTAGAGCAATTGGGGTTGTTAACTAGCCTTCCAGGCTTCCTGTCCACATCCATCTCTTAGTGAGTGAAATAAGGTTCTGTTTCTGGCACCGGGTCTTTGAAAGAATAAACAAGATTGACGAGCCTCTGGCCAGACTCACCGAGAAGCACAGAAAGAGGGCCCAAATAAACAAAAGCAGAAATGAAAGAGTAGAAATAACAACAGGCCCCACCAAAACACAAAGGGTTGTTTAAAAATACCGTGAACAGCTCTCCTCCAACAAACTGGACAACCTGGAGGGAAATGGACATATTCTTAGAAACACACAGCCTTCAATAACTCAATCCGGAAGAATGTAAACATCTCAACAGGTCAATAACTATGGATGAAACTGAAGCTGTCCTCAAAAGGCTTCCACCAGCCAGAACCGGGGTGGCTCAGTGGAGAGAGCGTCGGCCTGCGGACAGAAAGGTCCCGGGTTCGATTCCGGTTGCGGGCATGGACCTTGGTGGCGGGCGCATCCCCATTAGGGGACGTGCAGGAGGCGGCTGATGGATGTCTCTCTCTCGTCGATGTTTCTAACTCTCTATCCCTCTCCCTTCCTCTCTGTGAAAAAATCAATAAAATATATTTAAAAAAAAAAAAATTTTAAAAAAAAAAACCTTTCCCAAAAAAAAAAAAAAAAAAGGCACCGGAAGCTGGACCGGGTCCCCCCCCTTAAACCTTCCCCCCTCCCCCACTTCCGCCCTCCGCCCCCGCCCGCGGCAGCGCCTCCCCGGGCTGACCTTCTCGAACACCGGCACGTAGGACGACAGGTGCGGGGTGATGATTTCCGCTTCCCAGTCTTCATCGCCCATGGTGGTCCGGCCCGGCCTGCCCGCCTGCCCGCCTGCCTTCGGGGAGACACAGACACGCGCGCAAGCGTTTGGCTTCCGGGAGCGCCGCGTCCTCCTCCTCCTCCTCCTCCTCCTCCTCCTCGGAGGCGCCTCCACCTGCGGGGCAGCTCAGGGGCTGAGCTTCGGGGGGTTCGGGCCAGACACCGACCGGCCGAGGCCTCCACAGAGGTCAACGGGCCCTCCGGGGCGTCCGTGCACGACCACCCCCCCGGCCCCGCTGCCCTCAGACCGGACCCGCCCCGCGACGACCACGACCACGACGGCGACCGAGAGGCGAGGCCCGCGGCGGCGCCCACCCCGCCCGTCCGTCCACCCGCGGGGTCACCCCCGGCCCAGCCGCCCGCGTCCTCATCGCCGCCGCCGCCGCTCACCCCTCGCCGCCCGCCTGCCGCCCAGAGCCCAGGTCCTCGCGGGCTGCCGCCGCCGCCGCCTAAACGGCCGCACGTGCCCACGCCACGCCCACGTCGAGGGCGTGCGGCTGCGCAGAAGGCACCCGGGGGAGCGGGCGGCGCGCGCCGCCGGCCAATCAGCGCGCGCGCCGACAGCCAATCAGCGCACGCGCCGACAGCCAAACAGCGCGCACCAACAGCCAATCAGCGCGCACCGACAGCCAAGCAGCGCGCGCCGACAGCCAATCAGCGCGCACCGACAGCCAATCAACGCGCACCGACAGCCAATCAACGCGCACCGACAGCCAATCAGCGCGCACGCCGACAGCCAATCAGCGCACGCGCCGCCAGCCAATCAGCGCGGGGAAGCGCGCGCGGCCCCGCCCCCCGTCGCCGCCTGCCGGCTCCCGCTTGACGCCGCAGGCCCGTTGGGCCTGAGGGGGCTCGGCCGGCCGCGGCCTCAGGTTTTGGGGCCTCGGGGGCTCTCCCTTTCCCCTCCTCCGTGCCGGACAGCCACGCCCCGCCTTTTCCCAACACGGAACGCGGGACCGCGCTCGCTCGCGCCTACCCGGTTGCCGCCCCCTGCGCTGCCGCCCCGACGAAGCCCGCAGCCCGGCAGTTGGCTGCTCCTCCTCCTCCTCCTCCTCCTCCTCCTCCTGCTCCTCCTCGGGGGGTGTCCGCGGTTCCCGCCGCTTCACATCCGGGGACTCCGCCCCGCCCTGGGGTGCCTGCCGGTGGGTGCTGCCCACGCGTGTCCCCCGGAGGCCGAGTGAGCGGTGCGGAGGGTGGGGAGGGGGG
>JAAGEH010000056.1:144282-174183 GCA_011751065.1 Lasiurus cinereus
TCGGTCACGTGGTCTGGAGGCGCCGTCCCTCGGCACTTCCGGTCCCTGGGAAAAGGACTTCCGGTCCGTCGGAAAAGGACGCCGGAGGCGGGCGAGCTGTCATCGTCATTTCTGGTTCCCAGGCCACCGCTGTCGGCGCTCTGGAGCTGGGAGCAGGTTCCTCGGCACCTCCTGCAGGGTGTGCGGCCCAGCGTGGTCCGGTTCGGTTCGGTTCGGCTCGGTCCGGCCCAGAGGCGGGGCTTTGTGCCCTCCACCTCCGGAGCCACCTGCGGGTTCGGCCTCTCCCGCCAGGAATGGGTCAGGAGGTGTCCAGGGAGCAGTAAGCTTGCAAGATGGTCTTCCAGGTGGATGGTTCCTAAAAGGTCGTTTTTTTTAAAATATATATTTTTATTGATTTTTTTACAGGGAGGAAGGGAGAGGGATAGAGAGTCAGAAACATCGATGAGAGAGAAGCATCGATCAGCCGCCTGCTGCACGTCCCCCACTGGGGATGTGCCCGCAAGCAAGGTGCATGCCCTTGACCGGAATCGAACCCGGGACCCTTCGGTCCGCAGGCCGGCGCTCTGTCCACTGAGCCACACCGGCTTCGGCCTGAAAGGTCATTTTGAACACAGGTCAAAGCAGAACATAGGTTAACATGACCGTCATTTTTTTGTTTTTTAAATATATTTGATTGATTTTTCACAGAGAGGAAGGGAGAGGGATAGAGAGCCAGAAACATTGATGAGAGAGAGACATCGATCAGCCGCCTCCTGCACGCCCCACAGTGGAGATGTGCCTGCAAGCAAGGCACATGCCCCAACCGGAATCAAACCCAGAACCTTTCAGTCCGCAGGCCGACGCTCTATCCATTGAGCCACACCGGTTTCGGCTGACCATCATTTTTAATAACTTCTGGGTGGTTGTTTTTTTTCTAATATACTGTATTTTCATTGAGCCCGGCCGGCGTGGCGCAGGGGTTGAACGTCGATCTGTGAGCCAGAGACCACGGTTCGATTCCCAGTCGGATTCCCAGTCCGGGCACTTTTCCCAGGTTGTGGGTCAGATCCCTGCTGTGGGGCGTCCAAGAGGCAGCTGATCAATGATTCTCGCTCATCCTTGATGTTTCCATCTCTTGTCCTCTCCCTCTCTCTGAAATCAATAAGAGTACATTTTGTTTTCATTTTTATTGATTTCAGAGAGGGAGAGAGAGAAACATCAATGATTAGAGAATTATCAATCAGATGCCTCCTGCACACCCCACACTGGGGATCGAGCCTGGAACCCGGGCATGTGCCCTGACCGGGGAATCAAACCGCGACCTCCTGGTTCACAGGTGGCGGCTCAACCACTGAGCCACGCAGGCCAGGCTTAATAACTTGTTTTTACACCAAATTTTCGCATCATGTCCTCGAGGTGGCTCTGTGAGGGGACAGCCACGGGTACCCCGGGTGCTCTGGATGCCTATACAGGCTCCCCTGAAGTGTCTTAATCAACTTTGCATTGAATGTGGTTCTTTCAAAATGTCTTATGTTAAATGAAAAGAGCAAGATATGAAATTGTGTAGCTAGAATGATAACCAACTAGATTATTTCTTAAAGTATGGACAACTTGGAGATACTTTCTGACATGGACATATTTTTTTAAACACTTAACAAACATTCTTGCCGAAACCGATTTGGCCCAGTGGATAGAGCGTTGGCCTGCGGACTGAAAGGTCCCAGTTTCCATTCCAATCAAGGGCATGTACTATGATTGTGGGCACATCCCCAATAGGGGGCATGCAGGAGGCAGCTGGTCGATGTCTCTCTCTAATCAATGTTTCTTACTATCTGTCCCTCTCCCTTCCTCTTTGTAAAAAAAAATCAATAAAATACATTTTTTAAAAAAACATTCTCTGCTATTCACCTATTGGAAAGAATAGATTTTTGTTGCCTTCAGATATTACAATAAAATGGTTCTTTATGGAACATCCAATTTATATAACATTTGAGAGCTATCTCTGGTTAAAAAAGTGAATTCGGAGGAGAACTGAAGTTCAATATTGAGGAACGGAAGTGGACGGAAATGATATAACTCCAAAATGTGAACATCAAGTGGAAGAGGACAAACACAGACCAGTCAGCATGTGCTCCTAGATGTGGGTCCCAAGGAGCTGAGGCCAGGACCTGCTATTGTCTGCTTCTTCCTGGGGGGAGGTCTTAAATTGGTGGTGGTAATACATGGCAACAAAGAAACAGACCGAAGAAACTCACTGAGCTGTTAAATAGGCTTTAGGTGAGCACCTACTCTGTGCCAGATGCTCTGCCAGGTGCCACAAGTGAAACTAGCCCATCTCTCAAGGAGCCGGCTAGTGAAAAGCATGGCCGTGGCTGAAACCTCAGGGTTCCTGTCAAAAGACTCGCTGGGAAGCTCACACAGTTTCTCCAAACCCCGTGAAATAAGGAAGAACAAGAGTTTCCTCCAAAGCGTCTCAGAGTTTGGAAGCAAACTTTGCAGGTCAGACCCCTTCCCGCTTTAGAAAGAGGCACTAAATCCTCCAAAGTAATGCCGATTAAGAGAACAGATACTGTAGACGTTTTCCGCAGTATCTCCACATTACCCAAATAATGGATCACCTTTGCAAGATGCTAAGCAACCAACTCGTTTTGAAAATTGTTGAAAAGAAAAACAAGTTTGGTAACCTGTTTGGGGGTGATGAAACTGTTGAGGAACAATTCTTCCCCTTAGACGCATTCCAGCTGCTAAACAAAAATCTCCGCTCTGTGTCAGGGGTCAGGAAACCAGGGTCCCAGGGACAAACCCAGCCCGGCCTGCTGCTGTTGCTACGAATTAGAAACAGCCACGCATGTGTTGACATGTGCTCTGTAGCCTGCATTCGCACCATCTGTTCAGTATTAATTGTTCACAGATGCTATCTGGCCACAAGGCGTAAAATATTTGCTACTGCGCCTTTTAGGGACCACGCCTGCCAATTTTCGCTGTAGGCCAGGAAAACCATGGTTAGTGACCCGCCCCTCCCAAACTGTGAGCGCATCATGGAAACTCGCAGGGACGCCAGAGCATTTTAAATATTTTGAGAAAAACACAGCAACCTCTGCCAGACGCCATGTGAACTCTCCCAGCCTGAGGTAACGCCCAGTTTCAACATGAGGTCACGTTCGTTCGTTTGGAGAACATCACACTTTGCAAAGCTGAGTTTTCAGCAGTTGCAGTGACCTCAACTGAATGTGCAAAATTCACTTTGGACCAGGCTTTGGGGGGGGGCGGGGGACGCGGGGGTGGTGTCCTGTCTAATTTGAGGAAGTTGTGCCGGGCCCACACCCACATGTGTGTGGATCCCATTTAGTAAGCAATTGTGGATAAGAAGGAAATAAAATGTTTTTCTTTCCATTTATATATGCTTTTAAACGGATACGAAGTTGTTAGGACCGAAGCACATCCTAATTTGTTTGGACTGAACTACTTAGTAAGTAAACAGAAACTAAGGACACTGAGCAAACGTTACTCAGACACGGAGGGTGGCAGGAACCTGGTCTAGCAGACAATCATCAATGACTGAAAAGCTGGCGAGAGAGGATCTGAGGAAGAAGCCGTATCGAGCCCACCGAACAGCCTTCATATCACCCGTGGAAGCCCTCCTGTGCTTCCCGGCGTGGTGGGAAGTACACACACCACCTCCTGTGAAGGCTTGATGTAAAACACGTGCCCAGGCAGCTGTGGCTCAGTGGTTGGGTGTAGACCTGTGAACCAGATCACAAATCGAATCCCGATCAGGGCACATGCCCGGGGTTGTGGGCTCAATCCCCAGGGTGGGGCGTGCCAGAGGCAGCCAATCAATGATTCTCTCATCATTCATGTTTCTTTCTCTCCCTCTTCCTTCCTCTCTGAAATCAATAAAAAAACATATTTAAAAACAAAATTCCAAGTGTGAGTCTGAGCCAGGTTTTAAAGTTGACTACCAGTCTACTCATTACAAAGTCTGCATTCTTTGTGGTGTGGCACTGAAGTCTCTGTCCCAGTAGCTTAGTGGTCGGCTAGGGATTTAACAGGGATGTCTTTATTTAAGGCCTGGAAGCAAAACATGAAAAAATGTTAAAAAGAAGCCAAAATGCAAACACATCCTCCCCGTCTTTGCCAGTTAGCCGTGTACTGGGGCATTCCTTCAACGCTTAGTCAAACGGGGTGCAACTTGCCTTGGCCTTCACTTCCTGCCTGCAGAGCCGAAAGGTCAGCCAGAGGTGAGAGCCTAGGGCCTTCTCAGGTGTGTTCCAAGCAGGTGTCCAGAGCAGCGCATGAGTGAGGCCTTCTTGATTTCCCAGGACCGGAGGGAGCATTTCCAAACCCTCTTCCTCCCAGTGCCTGCTTCCCCAGTCTCTCCCCCTTCCCGGTTTCCTGGCCTGTTTATTGCTTTCCGACCTGTTAAACGTTGTCCCCGTGGCAGTGCTGACCCATTTTCTGTAATTCTTTCCGCAAACGCTGCCTGGGAAGGTAACGCCGGGCGGCTCTGAGGCCGGCAAAGCAAAGGCAAGCCCGTCAGCCAGACCTTCAGGGAACCGCCTGATAGGTCAATGCACACACCATCACCGTTTCTTGAGAATTAGGACCATATTGCTGCCTTTAAGTATCCGCAACCCACCCCGGAGAAAACGGGGTGCTGTCTCCAAGGCCACTTCCAAGAGAGGAATGTAGATGATCACCGATCTCTTACCAAACTTCAGCATCTTTCCTAGGTTCCAGTGGTTTAAAAAAAAAATGACTCCAGCAATTTCTCCGGTTCATGTGTTGCTTTTACAGAGGGACTCTTCTCAAGTTCCTTCCTCTGCCATTTTCGCTGACGTCACTCCATACCACTTACCTGGCGCTTCTCAGCCTTGCTTGCCTAACATTATTTTCCCAGCCTGGAATGCAGAGAAAGAGGCGAATTTTGCTGTCGCTGCAGCCATCCAAAAAAAAAAAAAATGTACGTACGGCTGATTTGAAGGCAGGTCAAAGAGCTGGTGCAAGAATTTTTGAGCCAGGATATCGTCAGCAAAATAACTTTTTATCTCTCTTAAAGTAATGACAGGTGCTCCTCAACTTACAGTGGGGTTCCACCCCAATAAGCCCCCATGTTTAGGTGGAAACAGTCAACGTTCGTGGAAAATGCATTTAACACACCTAACCTGCGGAACGTCATGGCTGAGTCTGGCCCTCCTTCAGGGTCTGGGGTCGCTGACCTTAACCTGTGGCTGGGCAAAGCCACCTCACAGGACGAGCTCGCTGTGGTCTTGGTGACTCCCCTCCCTCCCCCCCACGGATCACACTGCTGCCGGGACCTGCATCTCGAGAGAGGGCATCGCTAGCCTGCAAAAAAGCACCATGCAAAGTACAGTGGTACCTCGAGATACAAGTTTAAATCGTTCCGTCACCTTGAGGCGTGGGAAACGATGAGACGCTCGAGCCCCGGTAAACTGGTGGGTCGTGTGCAGCCGGCCGATCCATGCGATGACTCCTATCTCAACTGTTGCTCATGTTTCAAAGCAAACATCGCTCGCTCGATGGCTTGTATCTCAACAATCTTGTATGTTAGGGCACTCGTATCTCGAGGTACCCCTGTACAGTCTCTACTGAATGCGCACCGTTTCCACACCCTCGCCAAGTCACCAATCAATCGTATCTCAGTCCCTGGTAAACCAAGCCGGCCCATATCCCCCACGTCAGGTGCCTGGCGATGACCACGCCGGTTGTGGTGGCGCGAGGCCAGCTGTGGGAGCACCCGCTCTGGAATGAGGCCTCGGGCCTGGGTTTGAATTCCAGCTTCTCTGCCACGACATCGTCTCGTCGCAGTTCCTGGCCGCGGGCAGGTCATAAATTCTCCAGGGCTGTTTCCTTATCTGGAGCCCAGGGGCCGGGGGCCATTTCTGGAGCCCGCTCCCATCAGCTGCTTATGACCCGGCGGCTCCTCCGTTTGGGGCATCATCACATGACAGTGCACGCGGTGCCCTGCGCTCCTCCAGGACTCGCCTGGAGCTGACCTGCCTACCCAGCGGGCTCGGGGTGCACGTTCAGGCGGGCGGCTTTGGAGAAACGGCAGGGGTGGGAGGAGGGCGCTAAAATCCTCCCCCAGCTCCTCGTGTCGCCGAGATTAGTCTGTCCACACATTTACACACGGGTGCAAGAAGGCTCCGGGTCTGGACAAGGGAGGCAGAGTGCGAATCCGACAGTTCTCTTCCCACCAGCTTCCCGGGGTGCCGGAACCTGCCGCCCAGTCGAATGGTACCTGAATGAGGGTGTGAGGATAAAGAAAAAACAGACAAGAACAGATGGGGTGTGGAGGACTGAGACTGGGGTCTGCAGCCCCGAGTTTATGTCCAGCACAGTATTTTAAAAGCACCAGCAGAGGAGGGAGTGGCACAAATCAGACGTTTGCAAACACAGTCACTGACCTGCTGAGTAATCTAGACCTTGCAAGATCTTGCACGTAGGCATGTTTGCACTAAGTCCACGTTTTTCCGGCCAAGCTGTTTAGTTCTGTCTAGAGTCTGCACTCACCTCTCTGTTTATTAAACTGAAGGGTGAAAAAGCAGAGAGCTATGTCCAGAGCAGTGGTTCTCAACCTTTAATAGAATTCCTCATGGGGTGGTGACCCCCCCAACCATAAAATGATTTCCGTGGCTACTTCATCACTGTCATCTTGCTACTGTCATGAACTGTCATGTAAATATCTGATAGGCAGGATGTATTTTTGTTGTTACAAATGGAACATCATTAAAGCATAGTGATTGCTCACAAAAACAATATGTAATTGTATATTGTGAAATATTTCTCATGACAAATAAATGAAATTTCTGTCTTGAATCGTGGTGTCGCATGGGTAACAGTCTTCCTAGGACAACAGTAAACGACATGGCCACACTTGGCTACACCGAGGAGCGGTGTGTTGGTTCCTAAGACCATGGGAAATAGGTGTTTTCCAATAGTCTTAGGCGACCCCTGTGAAAGGGCCATTCGCCCCCCCAAAGGGGTCGCGACCCACAGGTTGAGAACCGCCTGTCTAGCATCAGCACTCAGGTCTCTATTAAACTGAAGGGTGAGAAACCAGAGAGCCATGTCCAGAGCCCGCATTCAGACCTCTAGGACCACCCCCCCGTACGCCCGGGGCGGCTCCCCACGTCCAGGGCCGCCAGGAAAGCCCCAGGGGCAGCGCCCGGGAGGAGGTCATCCCTCCACCAAGATGCCACTGCAGCCACTTTCCCCTCCCCAATGGCCTCCGGGCCGCGAGGGCTGCAGGCGACGTCTCCCTCCTCCTGGCCGCCCTGGAGCCGCAGGCAGCCGGGCCACCCTGGCGGGACGTCCCGAAACCCAAGCCGCCGGGACAAGAGCCGCGCGCTCTGCAAGCCCAGAGCCTGGCTCTGCAGCCCTGGGCGGGTGGCTGTCGCATGAGCCGCTGGGAGTTGTAGTCCGCCGCTTGGGGGCCCAGCGCTCTGGGAACTCCATTCCCCGCCGGCCCCCGCGGTCAGGCTGTGTGGCTCCTTCCTGCTCCGGCTACGGGAAACCGGGCTGCCCCGAGTTTTCCCCCGAGTTGCGAGGCTTTGGGGAGGTTCCCACCTTTTTCCCCCGCCACCCCGCACCTGAGCATCGGAGGCTGAGGACTTGGCCTGCTCAGGTAGAGCATCTTAACGCGCCTGTCGCGGGGAGGGAGCGGAGGGAGCGGAGGGCGGAACGGCTGAGCTGGCGGCACCGGCTGCCCGTCGGGGAAGTTCTCGGTCGCCCCGGCGGAACAGTTGCTTCTGGAGGAGGATCGGGGAGGCCGAGCCGGGCCGGGGGCCGCTCCGGAGCGGGGGGTGCGAGCCAAGCCTGGGGGAGAGGCGGATCGGGGGGGGGGGGTGCCCGCTGCAGCCTGAGGGACGGCAGGGCCATCGAGGTGCCCACTGGCTGAGGACGAGGGTGGACCCACCAGGGGACCGGGGGGGGTGCAGCCGGGCAGGTGCAGCCTCCCCAGCTCCGCCGGGACGTGTGCGTGGGTCCTGGCAGGGCGGTGGGCAGCGCCCCTTCCGTGCGAGAAGCCGGGCAGAGCCTTGCAGAGACCTCGCAGGTCGGATGGGGAGCCACCGCCGGAATGCAAGTTGCACCAAGTGTGGGGGGTTCCCAGCTCCTGCAAGAGCCATGTGTTTGCCCTCCGCTGCAGCCTGTCAGGTGTGCAATAGCATCGTGTCTGAGACACGCACACTTCTCCGTGGAAACTCTTGCCGAGGCCGGTGTGGCTCAGTGGATAGAGCGTGGACCTGCGGACTGACAGGTCCCAGGTTCGATTCCGGGCCAGGGCAGGGACCTGGGTGGCGGGCACCTCCCCCGTAGGAGGCGGCTGATCGATGTCAATAGAAACTTTTTTTTAAAATATATATTTTATTGATTTTTTTTACAGAGAGGAAGGGAGAGGGATAGAAAGTCAGAAACATTGATGAGAGAGAGATATCGATCAGCCGCCTCCTGCACGTCCCCACAGTGGAGATGTGCCCACAAGCAAGGTATATGCCCCCGACCGACCGGAATCGAACCTGGGACCCTTCAGTCCGCAGGCCGATGCTCTATCCACTGAGCCACACTGGTCTCGGCCAATAGCAACTCTTGATTTGCTGGAAACTGCTGGCCGCCCTCCTGGCCTCCCACGGGGCTCAGTCTTCTGCCTCCACGGCCAGGGCGGCCTCCTGATGGGACGGAGGTGCTGGGACGGGGCGGCCGGGACTGCGAACTGTGAAGTGTGCCGCACCCATGGACTCTTACGTCTAAGGCAGCGGTTCTCAACCTGTGGGTCACGACCCCTTTGGGGGGTCGAACGACCCTTTCGCAGGGGTCGCCTCAGACCCTCGGAAAATGCAGATTTTGACATCACGATGCATCACAGTAGCAACATTTCATGGTTGGGGGTCACCACCCCATGTATGCCAGGGTCTCGGCCTTAGGAAGGTTGAGAACCGCCGGTCTAAGGATTTCTCTGTCGCGTGGGGTGCCTTTTCCCCGCAACAGAACTTTGAGCATGGAAGCCAGCCCTCTCACACCCTGTCCCTGTTTTTCTTTTTTATATATATATATATATATATTTTTTTTTTTATTGATTTTTCACAGAGAAGAAGGGAGAGGGAGAGAAAGTCAGAAACATTGATGAGAGAGAAACATCAATCAGCCGCCTCCTGCACGCCCCACAGTGGAGACGTGCCCACAAGCAAGGTACATGCCCCCGACTGGAATCGAACCTGGGACCTTTCAGTCCGCAGGCCGACGCTCTATCCACTGAGCCACACCGGTCTCGGCCCTGTTTCACCAACTCCGTTTCTGGAATATTCCAAACCCTGTGTATGCATTTCCACCATCTTCGCAGCATCCTCACCAGGAGTAGATTTTTTTTTTTTCAAAGCTGAAATGCCGATGCATCTCAAGAAACCACTTGCCCTGCTGGTCCCTGAGCTGCACTCCTCCGCTGTGATCAGAGGTCTGTCACGCGAGAGTGCTGCAGCTCAGACCCAGGAGCAGGCTCCACCTCACTTCTCCTTCTCGGGGGGTTTCCACCACATCTGCAGGCACTTCATCCTCCGCTGAGGTCTCGAACCCCTCCGTCTGGTGTAGGGGTTACATTACCTTCTTTACCAAACGCCTGTTCGGGTCGGCATGTTGCCCTCTTCCTGCGAATGTTCTTGATGGTGAGCCCTTTCCAGAGGTTTTTCACATATTTTTCCGGATCCATCAGAGGAATCACGCTCTATGGCAGCCACAGCCCGGCGAAATGTGTTTCTCAGATAATAAGACTTGAAAGGCAAGGTTACTCCTTGGTCCACGGGCTGCAGGATGGAAGTCGTGTTGGCAGGCACGGAAAGGACATTCACCTTATTGCTGAGCTCTGGGGTGACCGGGTGCCTTGTCAGTGCGCGGGGATATTTTAAAAGGAAATCTCTCTGAGCAGTAGGTCTCAGCCCTGTCATACATTGTTTATTAATTTTGCTTGGACTCATTAAACTTCTTGAGTCTGCAGGTTATCTTTTATGAATTCTAGAAATTGTCCAGCCGTTATCTCTTCCAGTATTGCCTAGCTGCTGTCTCTCTCCTCTCTGATTCTCCAATTACCTGCGTGTTAGACCTTCTCACTCTATCGCCCCTGTGCCTCTTAATCTGTGCAACATTTTCTGTCTCCCTGCCCCAGCCCCCCACCCCCTGACCCCATCACTTCTAGATAGTTTCTTCTGATTTAATCTTTGAGTTTATTCATTTTCTCATCAACTTTTAAACCTGTTCATTGAGTTTTCAATTTTGGCTATTGTATGGGTCCTTTTTTTTTTTCTTTTTTTTATTTTATTGATCTTTCACAGAGAGGAAGGGAGAGGGATAGAAAGCTAGAAACATCAATGAGAGAGAGACATCGATCAGCCGCCTCCTGCACGCCCCCCACTGGGGATGTGCCCGCAACTAAGGTACGTGCCCTTGACCGGAATCGAACCTGGGACCCTTCAGTCCACAGGCCGACGCTCCATCCACTGAGCCACACCGGTTTCCGCCCTTTCTTTTTTTTTAAATGTATCCTCACTCAAGAATATGTTTATTGATTTTAGGGAGAGAGAAAGAGAGAGAAACATGGGTCTACTGCTTCCTTTAGGTTATGTGCCCCGGCCAGGAACCAAACACACAACCTTTTGGTGCCTGGGACCACACTCCATCCCTCTGAGCCCCCCAGCCTCCCAGTTGGCCTTGAAAACTTCAGCCCGGTACCCCTGGCACAGCCAACACCCTCAGGGCAGAAACAACTCCCTTACGCTACTTGCCTCTCTAGGTTCCTTAATTCTATACCCACACTGGGCCTGATTTTTAGTTGTTTTTCGGCAGAAAAATGGGTCCAAATAGCCGAACCCGTTTTATTACTGGGAAAAGAACCAGTCCACTTATTTCTTAGCAAGCTGAAAAGTAAGCAGAAACTTTGAGTTTCTGATAAAATAAGCGTCTTTCAGGCAGAGACTGCATTAAGATACCTGCAGCAGATTCCTGGATTTTTCCAGTTTCTTGTGCCTGCAAACGTATTACTTCCTAAGAGTGAAATAAATTTTAATCAAACTTTAAACGATTCATTTTTTCTGACTTATCCAGAACTGACTGCCGCGGAGTTCGGGGTCGGAGGAAATGGCAGATCCGGACAGTGATTCCAGGCAGCTTCTCCCACCCCAGGCGGCCCGTGAAGTACATCCCGGGCCCTTGAATATCCAGTTTGAGCCATCAGATCTGAGGTCCAACAGGTGAGTGTTGAAAGTAAAATACTTATCCCGTAATGAGGTTTTTTTTTTTAGTTATTCAAATAGAACTAATTCTAAGCAAACACAGAGCGCTGTAGTTATAAAATATCCAGTTTCTTACAGGACCTGTTTCCTCATTTAGATCTGACTTGGTCAGCTAAACTCAACACCTCTGTAGGGAGGGGTTAGTTTGATGAAGCAGCATTGATATCGTTTAGCGATGTGCCAGGTGCTCAGCATAGAACACTGAAAGTAACACACCATCCTGACCATGCGGCTTCAATTCCAGCACATTAGTTTAAGACGTCAGCGTAAACGTATCTCCTTGCATACTCGGGGAAACCCGAAAGAATGCCCTGAAAATTGGTCATAGATAGTAAGAGAACTCAGTAAGGTGGCTGTTTATTAAAAAGGCAAAAACAGATACCATTCAGATGGAAAAGTGTAATGGGAGAAGAGATAACACACATAGGAATAGCCTTCAGAACGGGCACAATCCAGACGAGAGAAACTCTGGAAATACTCCTGAGGGACCTAAAGTAAGATGTGAGGATTTTTTCAGATCTGAGATGCTGATTCTAAGGTGCATTGTGTGTGTGTGTGTGTGTGTGTGTACACACTGTGTGTGTGTATGTGTGATAGCATGATGGATACCATGCTACACACACAAACACACGCGCGCGCACACACACACACACACACACACACAGCGCCACTTAGAATCTGTGATAAGCCATGGCTAGTAGTACTCTGGATGCGCTATTCTCTTAGGGCTCAGTTTTGTGTTGTTTTGTTTTTTATTTACTGAAGAAACTCTTGGTCTTCTTTGGCACTCTATCCTGTTCATATCTCCTGTGTTCACTGTAAAAATGAAACTCTATAAACAGCCTATCAGCTAAGATCTTACTCTTCTGATTCTCCTCATTTAGAATCACTTTACAGAGCCCTCAAAATCGGTGTCTTCCTCTCCCACCCCCACCCCCAACCCTCTTCCATACAGAATTGTTCTTTGTACCATTAAGGGCGTCGATAATGTAGCTTTTCTTGCAAGAATTTTCTCCCAAATCACTGTGGCCTTTGGTTTTGAAGCTTGCACCTTCCTGATCTCGCCAGGAGGGGTCAGCAAAGGTTTTCCTAGCGACACCGCCCGGCTCCTGTCTCTTCCTCCAAAGGTCCGCCAGGGTTCGGGTGGCTGACGGGAGCAGGGTTGAGCCTGGTCTGTCATGCCACCAGGGGTAATCACCGGCTCCCAGAAAGAAGCAGGTGGAGAAATGTTCACGGGTGGAAACTGACCTGTGACGAAAGGCCTTTTCTGCTGCCCGCGGGGAGACGAAAATGGGACACCCCGCTCTTCACACGGAACCCATACACTTAATGTGACGCCCCTCCTCCAACGCCCAACAGCCTACTCGGACGTGCCTGGTACTCGGCCGGTGACATGCCGGCCGGCCGGCCAGGCTGAGTCCAGGAGCAGCAGGCCGCACCGACAGCCGGGGGCGTGCAGGCTGATGCCAAGCGGGTACCACGGGCACTTTCACTTCCCGCACCCGTTCTCGGGGCCGGCTCACGCAGGTGGAGGCTGCCGGGCGCGGTGTGCGTATCCTGGCCCAAGGCTGGGAACGGCCACAAGGTCCTCTTTCGTAGGAGCTGATACAATGGAATCTTGTTACCCGTTAGCCAGGAGGAAGTGGCTTTGACCCACATCCAAACAGACCCAGCCCTCCACTCGGGCTGGGTGACGGAGGGGCGGGCGTGCAGGGCCGTGTGGATAGCACAGCGCCGTTGGGTCAGAAATCCGTCGATGGCCGAGACCGGTGTGGCTCAGTGGATGGAGCGTCGGCCTGCGGACTGGGAGGTCCCGGGTTTGATTCTGGTCGGGGGCATGTGCCTTGGTGGCGGGCACATCCCCAGTGGGGGGCGTGCAGGAGGCGGCTGATCGATGTCTCTCTTCTACATCGATGTTTCTGACTTTCTATCCCTCTCCCTCTCTGTAAGAAATCAATAAAATATATTAAAAAAAAGAAAGAAAGAAAGAAATAGGTCGATGAAGCCAACACAGCCCCCCGTGTAGCGGGGGCTGGGCAGGGACTGCCGGGAGCGGAAGTGTGCGGCCTCCCACGGAGAGCCTGAGAGCCTCGGTGGGGTGGGCCGAGCCGTCCGATGAAGAGCCGGCTGGGGCTGCAGGCTCCCCTGGCCCTTGCCCGCAGAGCCCTCGTTTGGTTAAGGGGCGCAGTCATTACCGTCCCGGAGGTGAGGGGGGCGGGTTGGAGCCCGTCCCCACATCCCCTTCTCGCGTCCCAGAGATGGTCACGCATCACTTAACGGCCGGGAAGGCTTCTGAGACGTGCGTCGTGCACGCGTGACAGCGGCCCCGCGCACACCTGGACGGGCCGGCCCCCGGCAGGCCGGGGCTGTCTGGTGCTCCTGGACCCTCAGCCCGGCCAGCACGCTCCTGGCGGAGCACTGCAGGCGAGGGGCGCCTTTCAGCTCCGTTACAACCTTCGGGACCATCGGCACCCATGCGGCCTGTCCTTGTCCACACACCGTCCTGGGGCACGTGATGGAACTTAACGTAGAGATGGCAGTGGGAAGGTTATCGCAGGAGACATTTACCTGCGGCCTGGACGGTGGCCGTGCGAGGAGACGGCGGCTCCTGGCCCTGTGGTCTGTGCAGTCCCACGTCAGGGAGGACGGGAACGGAGGAAGGCCGATGGGGTGCTGGGGGACTCGTCTGTAGCCTCCGAGTTCTATGATCAGTCAGGGGCCACTGTGACACCAGAATACGGGGCGTCACCCCGCATTCCACTGCCGGGGGGCGGGGGCGGGCGGGGGGAGGATTGCTTTGAGCCTCGAGATGACGGGGAGATCTGTTTTCCGCGGTGAAGCTTGACACGGGGTAAGCGGGGGGGTACGGGAGGCACATACCTGCACGGAGGTTGCCGCCGACCGGCACTGTGCCGGTGAGATGATTGAGGTGGAAAGCGCCGTCTGCCAAAGGAAAATGCGGGGGTCCCTCACAGCGCCGCTATCTCTGGGAGAGCGTGGGTGGCTTCCCCTGACGTACATCCGTACACAGAAGTCAGACACCCTCAGGGAACCGGCTCGGGCCGCCGTTTGGAGAGCTGCGGTCATTTCTGAGCGGCCTGGCTCGGGGAGTCCCACCCCGGCTGTCTCTTGTTGCCGTGTTACAGCTGAGCGTCTGTCAGTTACTGACCTCCCGGGACGAGGGCTACTTTAGCTCAGCCTCCCGTGTCTGTAAGTGGCAGATTGGAAGCGGTGCATTGCAGTCACACCCGACAGCTAAAACAGCACGCTCTCCCCTCCTAACCGCCCCCCACCCTCGTGCTCCCCGAATCGCCCCACCAGCAGCCGCCTTTGGGAAGCTAGAGCCGTAAAGACCACCACTCCACCCGCTGAGCGGATGAGGCTCTAACTAACTGGCTTTCCCAGCGCTTCACGGCCGGCTCACACCTGGAAGGGCCTCTGAGGAGCTGGGCCAAACGGGAGTGGGGGTGGGGGGGGAGAGTTGTCCCCGGGAGCAGTGGTTCTCAACCTTTTTTCATGCCGTGACCTTTTAAGACAGCTCCTCATGGGATGGTGACCCCCAACCATAAAATTATTTCCGTGGCTACTTCATCACTGTAATTTTGCTCCTGTTATGAATCATAATGTAAATATCTGTTTTCCGATGGTCTTAGGCGACCTTGCTAGCAGTTTTCAACCTGGGGGTTGCGACCCACACGTTGAGAACCGCTGCTGTAGAGCCTAAGACAATCGGAAAACACAGATATTTACGTTATGATTCATAACAGTAGCAAAATTAAGATTGGGGGTCACCACACCATGAGGAGCTGTCTTAAAGGGTCGCGGCATTAAAAAAGGTTGAGAACCACTGGTCGAGAGGGACACGCCAACGGCGAGGGGGTCGTTGTCAGGGCGCAAATGACTGCAGCCTGAGGGCGCCCTCGGAGGAAGGGGAGGAAGGCCGGGGTCTGGCGGGCGGGGCGGCGATTCCTGGCTGCCGGACGGGGCGGTAACTGGGAGAGGGACACGCAGCCACAGGCAGCTGGTTGCCGTGTCGGACCTGTTTGTTGTTCTAACCGGAGGTGGAATCCGCACCTGATGCTGCGCTGTGGCTGCTGGCCGTCCTCTCCCTCCTTCGGTGACCGGGCAGGTCCTGTCCCCCTGCCCCGCACACACATCAGGGAGGCGCTGACACAGCCGGACAGGGGCCCAGCGCCCGCCTCGAGGTGTGGTCTCTGCAGGAGGCCCCGCAGCCTGGCCCGGGCCCTGGGAGCGTCTGCAGACTGCAGCCCCTCTGGCTCTGCGGGCCTCCTCCCGCCCGGCCCCTCCCTGGTTTGGGCGAGTGAGAAGTGGGGGGCGGAGGAGGGGGCAGAGGCAGGAAGGTCAGACAGGGCTGCTGGTGGCGGAGTCCGGGAGCCGGGCTGGGGGGCGGTCCTGCGTGTCCAGGCCTTTGGTGGCCGGAGCTGGTGTGGGGACCGCCGCGTGCCCACCCTCCCTCCCGGCGCCGGGCAGCCCAGCTGCCAGTGACACCACCGGGAAGGGCCTGCGGGTGGGTTGGCCAGCTTCCCTTTTCAGTTTTCTCCATCTCCTCCTCCTCCTCCCATTCCCCAGCCCCCTCCCCCGGAGCCTCGGCTTTGGGGCTCCTCTCTGCGCCCCGTTCCCCAGGGGCAGAATCCCTGGTGTGGACGCCTCTCTGCAGCTGCTCCTCCCACAGGCGTCTCCCTCTTCCCGCTACCTCCCCGGTCACTCCTTTCGCCAAAGGTTTCCAGGAGACAGCCCGGCCCGGGTGCGAGCGGCTCTGACCCAGAGCTGGGGCTCCTGAAGTGGGGTCTGAGCGCTGCCCCCCAGAACCTGGCCTCTCGGACCCTCACAAATCTCCCTGCTCTCCCCCAAGGTCTGCTCCATGCCCCCCTGCGCCCCATCTGCCCGGGTTCTGTCTGATTCTCTTTGGCCGACAAACCAGCTGTGGTGTATTTCTTCCGCCTCCTCTTCCTCGTTCACAGCTTTGGAGAAGTTAATTCAGAGGGATGCTGGCCTGGCGCTCGCTGGGCCGAGAGCAGTGGGTGCGTCTGGGAGGACGAGGGCGGAGAGCTGGCTGTGGGGTCCTAGACCCTCCCTCTCCCCTCTCCCCTCTCCCCTCTGGTGTCTGCTGCTGGCCCCAGGAATTAGATCTTCCTGAGAGACTCACACAAGAAAGTGACCCCATTTCATCACCGACGCCTGTGAGGGAGCCTCACTCACAGGGGAGCCAGACCCCACAGCAGGAGAGGCTGCAGACAGGAAGTCACCGAGGCACCGGTCACCTGAGCGGGGGCAGGTCCAGCGCCCGGGCGGGGGAGGGGAGCCAGGCACCAGCCGGTAACCGAGCAGGTGCTCCCTGATAGATCCTGGCGCTGCCAGGAGGGTCATCTCCAGGGTGACCTGGCCGGAGCGAGGCCCCTCACGTACATCCTCCAGGCAGGGGGCGGGGGGAAGTGGGGGGAGAGCCAGCCATCCCCCTGGAGCACCTTTAGCTCAGAACCGTCGCCTGCTCACCGGGCCGGGCCTGTTCTGACCCAGAGCCACGGAGCTGGGAAGGCGGAGGGAGAGTGAGGCCTGGGTCAGAGGGGAGCCCACACATCCGCCAGGGACCTGCCAGCCCCTTACTCCTCTGTTCCCCAGAGCAGTGGTTCTCCACCTTTCTAACGCCGCGACCATTTAACAGTTCCTCGTGTGGTGGTGCATCGCCATGTAAATATCTGTGTTTTCTGAGGGTCTCAGGCGACCCTGCTGGTGGTTCTCCACCTGTGGGTCACTGCTGTGGAGCCTGAGACCATCAGAAAACAGGTCGAGACCCACAGGTTGAGAACCGCTGCCCCAGAGGCTGGACGGCTGCGCTCCCACAGCCTGCAGGCCGGAGGGAGACGAGCCCAGACCCGCTCTGTGGGCTCAGGACCATGACCTGGAAGTAGAAAGGCCGGGACCTGGCCCAGCATTCTCTCTCACCTCCTCCCCCAAACCGGGCGGAGGGACTCGGGACTCGCCAGGCCTCTCGGATCGGCTCCCAAAGCAAAGGCAAACCCCCCTCCTGGGAAAGCAGGCTCGCCCTCGGCGTCCAGGTCCTTGTACTCAGTTCCAGGAGCACAGGGCCCGGCCTCAGCACACCCGCCCAGCAGGCAGGGGTGCGGCCCCTGCTTAGGAATGGGGGGGAGGGGCGGGGTGGGGGGATGGTGTGCCATCGAGACCAGCACGGAATCCAGAGTGGAGAGACCAGAAACAGACTTTCAGCCGAAACCGGTGTGGTTCAGTGGATAGAGCGTCGGTCTGCGGACTGAAAGGTCCCAGGTTTGATTCCGGTCAAGGGCATGGACCTTGGTTGCGGGCACATCCCCAGTGTGGGGCGTGCAGGAGGCAGCTGATTGATGTTTCTCTCTCATCGATGTTTCTGACTCTCTGTCCCTCTCCCTTCCTCTCTGTTAAAAAAAAATATCAATAAAATATATTTTAAAAAAATGAAATAGACTTTCATAGCATAAGGTGAGCATGGACACTGGCGAGAAATATACTCAGGAACCAAATTTGTGGAAAATGTTTGTTGGATAAAAAAAAAGAAGTAAATGGGAATTCTGGAACTAATAAAATAAATAATAAAATAAAATAAAATAAATAATAAAGTAAATAAAATAATGAAATAAAATAAAATAAATAAAAGTAATAAAATAAAATAATAAATTAAATTATAAATAAAATTTTAAAAATAAGATAAAATAAAATGACAGGGACCCAAGGCAAGAAGCCAGGGACAGTGCCCAGTAGTAGCCGCTGGTGAGCATGAGCCGCAGGCACCCCGCTGTCGGGCAGGGGGCCGGGGGGCTCTGCCCTCCTTGGTCCAGCCTGCGATTCTGGGACGGGAGTCCTGCCCGCCGGGGATGCTGGTCCGAGACGGCATGTCGGCCCCCTGGCGGCAGAGCGAGCCCTGGTCTCCCGGGACCCTTTGGCGACCGCTGTTGCTCTGTCCCCAGGAACACAGCAGACTGCTCCCGCTCCCGCTCCTGGCCGGAGAGCTGCCGGAAGATTCCTACGGCTGCCTTATTTATTATTTTTTTTTATAACCTAATGTTGCACCTCTGCCTTCACCTCTTGAGTGGCTCCTCCTGGCTCCCAGAACAAGGCCCTTATCAGTCCCATAGAGGAGTTTGAACCATGATCTGACCCCAGTTTGCAGATCTAGTCTCCTCTCTCACAGCCCTTTATGTGCGGGATTATCTTTTTACATCTTCCCTTCGTATCACACAAGTACACCCGCCTCTAAGCCTTTGCACCATGCTGTCCTCTGTGGACATTGCCTTTCCTTTCTTGTACTTGGTACTGGAGTAATCACTATATCTCAGCTTGACTAAAGGCTGCTTTATGGCGGAGGGTGCAGGAACGGGCTCTTTCTCTTTGGGGGTCCATGTAAAGAGCAATAAGATTTACTTTTTGCGTTTTCTGTGTCTGCGTAAGGGGAGTCAGATCGTGAAGAAAGCAGTTTTCGTGTTCACTGGAAGAATCACATGTATGTGTTACAGGTAACATTGATCTCTCTACAGACTTACTGAATTCTTCTCCGTCTTCATCGCCCGGCCAGATGTTTTGTTTATTTTTTTAGGAAAGGACGTTTTCGTTAAAATGATGGCCTGGCTTTGTTCTTCTCTCTGGCGATTTTTTTATTTTTTTAAAAAAATGGGGAATACTTAGGTTATGAAACTCGAAATGCTACTTTTTCCCAGAAGTCCTTCCGGTCGATTTGCGTAGGAGAGTAGTAACTGGCACGATGCTGCAGGCGGAAGCCGACCCTCTACTTAGAACCAAGACAAGCTCTTTATTTCAAAACACTCCGTCGTGATCTTAGCTTCCTGCCTGTAGATAAGACGGCCTGTGCCTTTGCTGACCTTCCCGGCAAGTGGCTGAAGGAGGAGCCGCCTGGAGGACGTGCCTCTGGGGAGTTTCCCCACATCCTGACCTTTCTTGGTGGAGTGTCACTGGGCTCCTCCCGACGGGCCGATCTCTCGGGGCTGGGCCGCTGCCTCCCGGATGGGCTGGGTCCCAGGTGCAGGGCCAGCGGCAGCCCGCCCGGGAGCTGACCGGTCCGGTGGGTCTTGCCTACAAGCACTTCTGACCTGGGCCCAGGTGTTCCTGGCGTTTCCATGATCCTTTCAGCCTTGTGCTAGGCTGACAGCCAGACCAGAACACAAAGACCCTCGCCTTTCTCTTGCCCATCTCTATCCATCTCCCTTCCTCTCTCTATAAAAAAAATCAGTAAAATATAGAGCCATAAGAGAAGAGAGTGCTTGTTTTCACGACAGTAGAATTAAAGCAACGTATACAGCCGAAACCGGTGTGGCTCAGTGGATAGAGCGTCGGCCTGCAGATGGAAGGGTCCCAGGTTCGATTCCAGTCAAGGGCACATACCTTGTTGGCAGGCACATCCCCAGTGGGAGGTGTGCAGGAGGCGGCTGCTGGATGTTTCTAGCTCTCTGTCCCTCTCCCTTCCTCCCTGTAAAAAAAAAAATCAATAAAATATATATTTTTAAAAAACTTATACATACAGTGGTACCTGGAGATACGAGTTTAATTCGTTCCGTAACCTTGAGGCGTGGGAAACTATGAGACACTTGAGTCACGGTAAACGGGTGGGTCGTGTGCAGCCGGCCGATCGCGCGATGACTCCTATCTCAACTGTTGCTCGTATTTCAAAGTAAAAATCGCTCGCTTGACAGCTCGTATCTCAAAAATCTCGTATGTTAGGGCACTCGTATCTCGAGGTACCACTGTATTTTTAAAACTAACATTTGAAGGCTTGCGTTAAAAGAATTTGAAATTCCTTCATGGCGGAAGTCTGTACCTAGTGAAGAGTCATGGGCCCCAGGTTCCCGGTCCGGGGGTTAGCTCTTGTCCGCACGCTGCGGTGGAGGTGCAGGCTCCGAGAACAGCCGCTGGCTCTCTGCGGTCAGGAACCGGCCTCCTCGGCGTTCGTGTTCATCCACCCTTACAGCGACGGGGAGAGGGACGTCTGTAAGAAGTGCGCTGCTGTCCGCGTGTGCCCGCCTGCGCGTTTGAGAGTATGTATGTGCACCTGTGTACGTCATGAACCGTGGAGAGGCGCATTTAAAGTTGTAAGATGCCATGATTAACCTTGCTAAGTCACCTTTTACTTATTAACAGTGCGTTAAAACTCTTGACTTGACTTTGTAAATGCTATCAATAATCGTTGAATAGGCTTTTGTTTTTGAAAAGCGTTCAACTGCCACGCGGTCATTCATGTGGATTTCACCTGGAAGTGTCTGTTGAAACGGCTGGTGAGTCCCCACCCTCCGTGGGGTCGCTCGGTTCCTGCGCTCGGTGGCTGCAGGGCAGGTCTGTGCTCCGAGGACGGAGGTGGAACCTGCAGGAAGCAGTAGATGGGTTTCAGAACCCGTCATAGAAACAGGGGAGCCGAGGGCGGCGGGGCCTCTGGGGACAGTGTGGGCGGAGGTGGGAGCTGCGCTCGGTGCCAGGATGTCGTGTGGGCGTCAGAGGCGGTCCGGGTCCCAGGCCGTCCCGCAGCGGGGACTGGCAGACCGGCGGGCCCCCCAGGAGCAGCGAGCAGAGGGCCGTTTGGTGTCTGTTGATTGGCCTGTTTATTGATCCCCTTCTTTTTTTTTTCTTTTACTGCACGGCCCCGTCGGCAGGTGCTGGGTGCCTGGGCATCGGCCGTGGGTCAGAAGGGCAGCGTGAGCCCAGCGCCTCCCTCCGGAGGTGACCTTCCGGGTCGCGCTTGCTCCAAACTTCAAAGGGGCAGCCCGGTGGGCCGGCGGGCGGAGGCAGACGCAGGAGCCTAAAACGTCCGAGGAATTTAGGCCGTGGGACCGGGAAAGGCGTCGGGTGGGAATAAGGCTGCTTCTGTTTATAAGGATGTGAAATGAAAGTGTGGGACTCTCCGAGTCATAAGTTAAACGATCTTTTGAATCTTGCCGAAGGTTAAACGCATTTTTTTTTCTCTGCAGCGTGGCCATACCTAGAACGCGGGACCAGGGTAACTTCTCCGCGAAATCCCGTAGCTTCCTTGCGGCGGGACAGCCGGGCTCGGGGCGGGGGGTGGGGGGAACGTAGGGGGGAGCAGCCGGGTGAAACGGGGCGGCGAAGGCCCATGTCTCAGGTCCTTTCTTCCGAGCCGTGTCCCCCATAGAACGGCTCATTTTATTCTTTTTTTTTTTTAATATTGTAATGATTTCTTACAGAGAGGAAGGGAGAGAGATAGTCAGAAACATTGATGAGAGACATTGATCAGCTGCCTCCTGCACGCCCCCTACTGGGGTCTACTGGGGATGTGCCCGAAACCAAGGTGCATGCCCCCGACCGGAATCGAACCCGGGACCTTTCAGTCCGCAGGCCAACGCTCTATCCACTGAGCCACACCGGTCTCGGCTATTTTATTGATTTGTTACAGAGAGGAAGGGAGAGGGATAGAGAGCCAGAAACGTGGATGAGAAAGAAACATCGATCAGCCGCCTCTTGCACGCCCCCCACTGGGGATGTGCCCGCCACCAAGGTCCGTGCCCCTGACCGGAATCGAACCCGGGACCCTTCAGTCCGCAGATTGGCGCTCTATCCACTGAGCCACACCGGCCTCAGCGGACACAGGCCTTTTGAAATGCCTCTTCTGGTTTTCGAAGAGAGGGGAAGCGAGTGAGAGCGAGCAACATCCGTGAGAGGGAAACATCCTGGGCGAGCTGCCTCCTGCAACAGGGCGTGTCACCGCCTTCGAGCGAAACAGAACTGGGCACCCGGGAGAGCTGGTGTCTGGCCGGTCCCCGGGGTCGGCCTCGCAGGGCACGTGGGTCCCTCAGCCTGGGCCCACGGGCCCACGTGACAGGAGCTGCTGGTCCCGGGGGCGCCCCAGCCACACCGGAGGAGGAGGAGGAGGAGGAGGAGGAGGAGGAGGGGGCGCGGGCTCCCAGCACAGGGACCTTCCTGCCCGTCGTCGTCTCTCTGCCTCGGGGCCCGCCGCTCGGAGAGCGAGTGCCAGGCCGCGTCTACGTTCGCCTGTTGGAACCCAACAGCCGCTCTGTCTCCTCCTGACAATGGCGGGGAGCCGCCCCGGGTTCTGTCTCCTCCGAGGCCGGCTGTCTGCCCTTGAAAAGGCAGCGCCTCGGCCGGAGAAAGCTCCCTTTGTGCGCGCTCTGCCCGCCAGCCCGCCCGCGCCCGAGGGGGAGGGAGCCCCGCCCGGCGCTGCCTCCCGCCCGTCCCCCACACGGGCAGGACGCCCGGGCCCTCCGCCCCCTCCCGGGACGCCCCCCATCAGGTGTCTCCCCTCCTCTGTAGGCCTTTCCACGTGGAGCCCACCAACATCGTCAGCGCCAGCGACGTCGTGCAGAGGGTCAGCGACCGGGCCGCCGCCATGAGCAAGAGGATCCACTACTACAGCCGGCTGGCGGCGCCCGCGGACCAGGCGCTGGTAAGCCCGCCCGCCCGCTGCCCGCTGCCCGCCCGCTGCCCGGGGCCGGGGCCGAGTCGGAGGAACGGGAGCAGCGGCGGGCGGCTCCCGGGTGTGGACCTCGCTGGTCCCCGTCCAAGGGTGGCGTCATGGAAAGTCAGGCGAGGCCTCCCCGGTACACGCCCTCCCTCCCGCCGGCGCACCGCGGGGGGGGGGGCTGGCACCGGAGCCGGCTCCCCGCGTGGACAGCCGCCAGGCGGTTGGTTGTGGGTGGGAGAGGCTGCTCAACCCCCTGCTGGAGCCACCAGGGCCCACAGACCAGGGGTGGCTGGCTCTGAATCCCCTAAGATGGGCATTGCCAGCTGAGGATCACAACTATGTGTTTTCAGTAACTGGTTGCCTATAAGATACAGCGGTACCTCGAGATACGAGTGCCCTAACAGACGAGATTTTTGAGAGACGAGCCGTCAAACGAGCGATGTTTGCTTTGAAAGACGAGCAACATTTGAGACAGGAGTCATCGCGCGCGGATCGGCCGGCTGCACACGGCCCACCCGTTTACTGCGACGCGAGCGTCTCATAGTTTCCCACAGAACGAATTAAACTCGTATCTCGAGGTACCCCTGTACTCAGACACTTGGAAGCCTAAAGAACCGCAGAGAGGTTCTGGGCGAAGAGACGGTGCCTTTGCTCAGGAACCACGCACGCGGGAAGGGAGCAGCATCCTGCAGACGGCTGAGGGGCTGGGCGGGGCAGTCCCTCCGCATGGAGAGCTCAGCTAAGCCCTGGGAGGCATTACGACCTTGTGTGTAGCCCAAGGAGGGGCTTCCAGAACGTTCTGGAGGAGAGGATCCCCCCCCCCAGTTTTTCGCTCGCTCCTCCCGAGGCCCTTCCATCCGTGGAGGTGACGAGTCTTGGTGTCACGCCAGGATTATGCCGGCCTCTGGGAACGGAGGGAGACCAGTATCTTCCGATCTGGTCAGACGCCCGCAGGCTCTGCCTGTGGAGGCCGCCGTGGTGGGCCGGGCCGGCCGTGTGTGGTTTGGGGGGACGCTCGGCGAGCATGCGCCCCCGGGGAAGCCCCCCTGTGAACGGGCTGTGAGGGGACTGGTGCATCCAAGCGCAGACACAGGTGACCTAAAGTTAGCAATGGATACGACCGTTTCTAACGGAGGTGCTTGTCCATTATCATTTTCCGAGAATCCCGGTTTCCAAAGGACTGTTCTCGGGGCGGGGGTGTCAGAGGGGGGGAACCCCACCAGGAGCTACTTTTCCTCCAGAAGAGGGAGGCAGAGTGGGGAGGAGGTGGACGGAGCGGGCGGCCCTGTGGGGAGAGCCCCATCCGTCCACCTTCTCTCCGCCTCCTCCTCTGCAGGCTCCTCCCTCTGGTCCACGTCCTCCCTCCTTAAGAATCCTTGCATGAGAAAAAAAGAGAACATATGCACCTCTGTGTTCATAGCAGCATTATTCATAATATCCATTATCTGGAAACAGCCCGAGTGCTCATCAACAGAAGAATTGATTAAAAAAAAAAAAAAGAGCCCTTGCATGGCCTTTTCCTTCAGCTGCACCAGCCCCCCCTCCCCTCCCGCCACCACAAGGTCCGAGGGGCCTGCACGTGGCCTTCCTCCTCTCCTGGCGACTCCTCCCTCCTCGGCCGACCACCCTCACCTCAAGTCCAGTCACCACCTTGTCCCTGCAAGTCCCCCCAGCGCAGGCCAGGTCCCACCCGGAGCCTCCTGACCTCGATCCCCCTGACCCCCTCCTCTGCCCTGAGCAGAAGAGAGGAGCAGGGAGGTGGGGTGTGCATAGCTAGGGGCACCCCTCCCTTCGGAGGAAGAGGTCCCGGTGACCGGGCCTGCGGGGTTCGAGCTGGGTGAGGAGAACGTGGGGACGTCGACTGGGAGACGTCTGCTGTTGGCTCCTGGCGCTCGGACGGGTGTCCGGCGTCCGGGCGCTGACGTCCAGGAGGTGCCCCCCGCGGGGCGTCGGGGGCCCTGAGTGTGGGTGTCCCTCCCCAGGTGGCCCCGGACCACGTGGTGCCGGCCCCGGAGGAGCGCTACGTGTACAGCCCGCTGGGCTCCGCCTACAAGCTGCAGAGCTGCTCGGAGGGCTCCGGGAAGAACAGCAGCCTCGTGACCATGTGAGCGGGCCTGCGTCCGGGGGCGGCGGGGCGAGCCCGGGCACGTGGGGGGGTCGGAGGGCGCTCTGTCCCCCGCGAAAGCGCCGGCGGAGTGACCGACCCCCGCTCCCTGCTGCCGCCCTCTTCCAGCTTCATGATCTGGAACACCATGATGGGGACCTCGATCCTCAGCATCCCCTGGGGCATCAAGCAGGTAATGTCACTACTTTCCGGCAGCACGGGAGGCCCCGATTCTCGTTCGTTTTCTGCGGTGAGTCTTGCAGTAGCGGTTCTAACAAATCTGCATCCATTTTTTAAAAAATATATTTTATTGATTTTTTTACAGAGAGGAAGGGAGAGGGATAGAGAGTTAGAAACATCGATGAGAGAGAAACATCGATCAGCCGCCTCCTGCACACCCCCCACTGGGGATGTGCCCACCACCCAGGTCCATGCCCTTGACCGGAATGGAACCTGGGACCTTTCAGTCCGCAGGCCGACACTCTATCCACTGAGCCAAATCGGTTTTGGCTGCATCAATTTTTTTTAAGAGCGTAAATGATAATACTTAATTCTACATGAAGTGGAACATTTTTATCATAATTGCTTACCAGGTTTTTTTTGTTTGTTTGTTTGTTTGTTTTCTTAATATATTATATTGATTTTCCACAGAGAGGAAGGAAGGGAGAGGGATAGTTAGAAACATCGATGAGAGAGAGAGACATTGATCAACCGCCTCCCGCACGCCCCCCACTGGGGATGTGCTGGCCACCAAGGTCCATGCCCCCGACCGGAATCGAACCTGAGACCTTTCAGTCTGCAGGCCGACGCTCTGTCCACTGAGCCACACCGGTTTTGGCTGCATCTATTTTTTTAAGAGCGTAGATGATAATACTTAGTTCTACATAAAGTGGAACATTTTTATCATAATTGCTTACCAGGTTTTTTTTGTTTGTTTTTTTGTTTTTTTAATATATTGATTTTCCACAGAGAGGAAGGAAGGGAGAGGGATAGAGAGTTAGAAACATGGATGAGAGAGAGACATCGATCAGCCGCCTCCTGCACGTCCCCCACTGGGGATGAGCCCGCAAGCAGAATACATGCCCTTGACCGGAATCGAACCTGGGACCTTTCAGTCTACAGGCCGATGCTCTGTCCACGGAGCCACACCGGTTTTGGCCGTAATTGCTTGCCAGGTGTTTAGCGTGACGTAGGGCAGGCAGTGTGAGCCCTGACGCGATGCGTGTGCCGTTCTGCTTTTTGTCTCGCACAGGCGGGCTTCACGACCGGGGTGTGTGTCATCCTGCTGATGGGCCTGCTGACCCTCTACTGCTGCTACCGGGTGGTGAGATCGCGCGCCACGATACGTAAGCGCCGCTCAGCGAGGACAGGCGGGCGGGCGCGGCGCGGTCCGGGCAGGGGGCCCGCCAGCCTGTGCGTCCTGTGGGTGCCCATCGCGGGCTGCTCTGCTCCCGGCCCTGGGCCGTCAGGAGGCCGGGGGTTGTCTGCCAGACACACTCCCTTGGCAGTTGGTGTCCTTAGAAGGAGAATCCTGTTGGCAAACTGACGCCTTCGCAGGAACTAACTTGAGAAATCTGTGATTCTTCTCCAGTTGACGGTGACTTGCTTTGACCTATCCCAGTGGTCCGAAAACCGTGGCTCGGGAGCCATGGTTTGCCGCTCTGTTAACTAACGAGTTTGCTGACCACTGGACTAAATGTTACCGTGTAGTGGGAAGCTGTGAGGATCAGGCAATTGTGATGTATCGTGTGCCAAGGGGTAAAAGGTCGTATATGACAGTGGTCGGCAAACTCATTAGTCAACACGGCAAAGAGAGCCGCATGTAGCCGGAGAGCCGCATGTGGCTCACGAGCTGTGGTTTGCCGACCACTGACCTATCCTGACCGAAAGACCTAAACGTTGGGCTCTCCTAAAAGTAGAGATTTACACCTAGAAAAACATGAGTTGTGAGCCCTGTGTCCGTGATAGCGAACTCTGAAAACGGCACCAGCACGTTCCCTCCGTCATCTCCGTGGACCCCGGGTCAGGGCGATGCCGCTCGGCTGGTGGTCGAGTAACGCAGGCCGCGACGGGCGCACGGCATTTAACGGGTCCTCGCCAGGGGGAGTCAGCAGACGGCATCGTTTTCTGTCCCTCCTACGCTCGCAGTGGCGTATTTTCTCTCAGTTGTCTTACTTACTCGTGGTCCTTCCCCTTTACCCACAAGTCCCTGGGGGCTCTCGTAGATCTGCCAGGTTCTCTCTGGGATGCAGCCACTAGCCCTTTGTCTATGATTTCTTGTCGATGTTTCCCCCATCCCGTTATTTGAATGGCTCTTTTTATTATATGGGTCTGTTTCTATCTGCCCATCCTTCCCATTGTAATTCAGTTGGTAGAAAAAGGATAAACTTCCATGTTCTGTTTCTACACTGTCTTCTGACTTTTCTGTAATTTTCAAATTCCTTTTTTTTTTTAGTTTTTTTTTTAATTTTATTATTATTATTGATTTCAGAGAGAGGAAGGGAGAGGGAGAGAGGGAGAGAAACATCCATGAGGAGAGAGAATCATTGGTCGGCTGCCTCCTGCAACGTCCCCGACTGGAGGTCAAGCCTGCGACTCAGGCCGGTGCCCTGACCCAGAATCGAGCCGTGACCTCCTGGGTCACAGGTCACGCTCAACCACTGAGCCACGCCAGCCAGGCCAGTTTTTTTTTCCATTCTTAACTCAGTTGCGTGAAGCTTCCATTGGCATGCGTGGTACAACATGTGACTCAAGAACACTGTTCTCCTGATTAGCATCTGAGCCTGATGCCTCTGCCCCTTTACTAATGATTCTGTCTACCCTGGACTTACCATGTGCTTTCACTCCTGACGCCCTGTTACTGCCCTGTGACCTGGTTCTCAGAGGACCGGCTCCCTTCCCTCGACCTCCCTGTGTGTGTGTGTGTGTTTGCTCTGTGTTCCTATTTCTGTTCTTTCTGACTCTGACCTAGCGGTCCCAGCACCACCCACCGTCTTTCATTAAGTACAGTGGTACCTCGAGATACGAGTTTAATTCGTTTCGTCACCTTGAGGCGTGGGAAACGATGAGACGCTCGCGTCGCGGTAAACGGGTGGGTCGTGTGCAGCCGGCCGATCCGCGGGATGACTCCTATCTCAAATGTTGCTCGTATTTCAAAGCAAAAATCGCTCGCGCGATGGCTCGAATCTAAAAAATCTCATATGTTAGGGCACTCATATCTCAAGGTACCACTGTATTCCGAGTCCCTCTGGGGGGAGCAACGATGACGGTGGAACTGACCCTGATTTTACCGTCCTCCTCCTCCTCCTCCACTTCTCTCTCGCAGCGGCGGCGGACTCGGCGGCCTGGGAGTTCCCCGACGTCTGCCGGCACTACTTCGGCGCCTTCGGGCAGTGGTCGAGCCTCCTGTTCTCGCTGGTGTCGCTGGTCGGAGCCATGGTCGTGTACTGGGTGCTCATGTCCAACTTCCTGTTCAACACCGGCAAGTTCCTGTTCAGTAAGTCTCCCCGTCACGGGCGTCCACGGTCCGTCCCGGCGCCATAGCCCCGGTCCCGGTTTAGTTTGTGGCCTCACGTTCTGGACGGGGGACCAGTGAAGGCAAAGGTGCTGTTTTGTAATTCTGGGCAATATCTTGGACTTCGTTTTCTGTGGGTGTGATCTCCCACATCACACGTATGCTCATTTGCAAAGGCTAATTTTCGAGTCCGTTATGCTCCTTCAGACTCTCTAATTAATATACAGTGGCACCTCGAGATACGAGTTTAATTTGTTCCGTCACCTTGAGGCGTGGGAAACGATGAGACGCTCGAGTCCCGGTAAACGGGTGGGTCGTGCGCAGCCGGCCGATCCACGCGATGACTCCTATCTCAGCTGTCGCTCGTATTTCAAAGCAAAAATCGCTCGTATCTAAAAAATCTCGTATGTTAGGGCACTCGTATCTCGAGGTGCCACTGTATTTGGCTCTGTTTGTTTTCTGTGGGTGTGATCTCCTATATCACATGCATGCTCATTTGCAAAGACTAATTTTCGAGTCCGTTATGCTCCTTCAGACTCTCTAATTAATACACAACATAGGAAGCTCCCGCAGGTGTTTTTGAAGCAGTTTCCGTCTCTGCCCCGAGATTGTAGCACGAAGTCACCAGCTTAGGGAGCCGGTTCATGGGTGTCGGTTACGAGACGTCGGTGTGGAGAGTGTCGGGGGAGCAAACTGCGGCCACTCGACTTCGGAGTATCAAAATCGAAGTCAGGAGCCGTGAGCTCTGCGCTGTGCACAGACCCCGCGGGCGCGGCTGGGGACCCTGTGCAGCCAGGCCCCTTGCCAGGGCTTTCCCGGTGCCTGGCTGGTGTGGCTGTGGGCGTCAGGCCCGCCATGAACAGCCTCAGCTTCTCATCTCAGACCACGCCCAGCCCCTGGAGAGGCTGTGAGACCCGGCGCACCAAACCCCCTTCCTTCTGCCCTGGCACACGCACACGCACACGGCGGAGTCCCGTGTTTAACCCACTTTACGACCAGGAAGGAGCTCGCCTCTCACGTCCTCACCGCCTCTTTGAAGCTGTAATCAAGCGCGCTTATTACTGCTTCCCGGGTTAGACAGGCCAGCGCCACGCAGCACGGAGCGAGCTCGCAGGCCCAGGCGGCACAAAACGCGCCCCTGCCCGCCCGACCGGGCCCCCCCGCCCCAGGGGTGAGGGGCACCAGGTGTCTGCCCTGCTGCTCACCTGCCGGCGCGGGTGCCCAGGGAGCGGTGGGCGGTCAGGACCACGTGGCCTGGCCCGGGAAAGCCCCTGCTGTGCTCTGTGAGCGGCCGGTGATTTCCTCATCAGCTGGCCGTGGTGTTGCCTTTCCCTCCGCAGACTTTGCCCTTCTGGGAGGTGTGGCCCGCTCACACGTCAGCGAGACAGAGAGAGATGTACACGCATGGCCTTTATCTGGGGCTCTTTCCTGGACTCTCAGCCCCTGGGCGGCAGTATAAGTGTGGCCAGCTCACATGTCAGCGGGAGCAGAGAGGGATGTACACGCATGGTCTTTATCCGGGGCTCTTACCTGGACTCGGCCCATGGGCTGC
>JAAGEH010000056.1:174193-215348 GCA_011751065.1 Lasiurus cinereus
CGGACCGTGCCCTTCTACCTCGTGGCGCTGCTCCTGCCGCTGCTCAGCTTCCGCTCGCCGTCCTTCTTCTCCAGGTTTAACGTCCTCGGTGCGCTGAGGCTCGAGGCGGGTTTGGGGAGCCTCCCGAGGGGGTGGGGAGGGAGCTGTGGGCTGTTCCTCTATGCTAATCATTCACCTGCATTTCCCTGCTCGGGGGCTTGCTTTTTTGTTTCGTTTTGTGTTTGTTTTTTTAATATATTTTATTGATTTTTTTACAGAGAGGAAGGGAGAGGGATAGAGAGTCAGAAACATCGATGAGAGAGAGACATCGATCAGCCGCCTCCTGCACACCCCCTACTGGGGATTGCCCGCAACCAGGATACATGCCCTTGACCAGAATCGAACCTGGGACCTTCCAGTCCGCAGGCCGGCGCTCTATCCACTGAGCCACACCGATTTCGGCTAAATATATATACATATATACATACACACACACACACACATATTGTAATATATTTTATTGATTTTTTACAGAGAGGAAGGGAGAGGGATAGAGAGTTGGAAACATCCATGAGAGAGAGACATCGATCAGCCGCCTCTTGCACGCCCCCCACGGGGGATGTGCCCGCCACCAGGATACATGCCCTTGACCAGAATCGAACCTGGGACCTTCCAGTCCGCAGGCTGACGCTCTATCCACGGAACCACACCAGTTTTGGCTGTTTCGTTTTTTTGGTGTGGCGGATCCTCACCCCAGGATATTTTCCCGTTGATTTTAGAGAGCGGGGAAGAGAGAGAGAGAGACAGGGATGTGAGAGAGAGACACCATTTGGTTGCCTCCTGCACTGGGGTTGGGAGCAAGCCCGCAACCAAGGTACGTCCCCTTGAGTGGAACCGAACCCGGGACCCTCCAGTCCGAGGGCCGACCTGTCCACCACTGAGCCTCACCGGCGAGGGCTTGGGGCTGTCGTGAGAACGGACAGAGGGAACGGGGGTGACGGTTTCAGACCCAGGTGCCTCCCCAGGTGAGCCGCTGGTCCCCCACGGGCCCTCCCTGAGTGTGGAGGGGGAGGAAGAGGACGAGGTTCGGCCCGCGGTTCCCAAGGCCGACTGCCCGCCTGGGGTCACCTCTGCTCACGCCGAGGGTGTGTCTGCCTTAGCCCTTCGGCACTTTTTCTTTCTGGAACACATTTGCCGCTAGAGGAGCGGACTTCTTCCCGGGAGCCCGAGTCCCACACGCTCCCGAAATCACGGCATGAGCTCCGCCCTTGTCCCCTCTCACAGCCCTCAGGGACCAGAGGCACCGGGGCAGCTCCCAGCGGTTAGCTAGGACCCGGCTGCCATCCCCGTAGATCCGATCCGCTCGCAGCCCGGAGTGTAACTCCACCCCCACCTCCCCGAGACTCCATCACGCTGAGTCTCAGGGGCCCAGCGACCCAGCGACGAGGGAGGGTGGTCGCCTTACCTCGGCCTCCGCAGACACACAGAGAGAGGCCCTGTCCCGCCAGCCGGCCTCCTGTCTGCCGCCGGGCCCGACCCCCCCCCCCCCCGCCCCCCAGCCCGCAGCGGCCTCGCGGCTCGGCTGTGGTTTCCTGGCCGGCCCACCCACTTCCGAGGAGCGGGTCCCTGACCGTGAACCGAGACAAGGGTGCGCCGGCCTTCTCGCCAGGCTGACTCCTCCCCACCCCTAAGGACCGTCTGCCTCTGCCCCTTTCCCGGCGCCTTTCTGTGAAAGCTGGGGCTTCCTAGAGAAATGGGCACCCGATTCCCGAGACACCGCCGGGACTCAACTCCCTTCACGACCTAGCCCCTTAACGGGAGCGGCCCTCCGGCTCCCAGGCTGACACTTCGGAGCCCGCCCCGTGCCCGAGGCTGTGGGTGGACCGTCTTCTCCCTGCACCCCCTCCCTGCAGCACCCCCCCACACTCCCCCCGCCAGCAGCTGCCCATCACAGCCTCCCCCAGGCCCAGGCCGCGTCCCGGGCTCTAGGCCCCTCGCCTGGCCCTAGATGTCGGACTGACGTGCCCAGCCTGTCGACGCCCGAACCTTCCAGCGCAAAGACCACGTGTGTCCCTTTTCTGGTGCCGCCCGGCAGCCCTGTGGGGGGCGCTGTGGCCGCCGCCAAGCTCAGCTCCGGCGAGGGCCGGGCCGGCCTTCAGCCATGTCATCCGAGGCCCTTCCCCAGGTCGTCCCGGGGCCTCCTGCTTCTCGTTTCTGCTCTGTGTGCTGCTACCTCGCGCCCACGCCTGCCTTAACCTTCCCCCCCCACCCCCTCCCGGGGTGACGGGGAACGCGGGGACGACGGCGACAGTGCCCCGTCTCTGCTGGAACCCCAAACCGGCAGGATCACAGCACCTGCCGACCGAACGGGCCTGAGTGGTTCTGGTGTCTCCACCCCCAGGCACGGTGTCCGTCATCTACCTGACCTTCCTCGTGACCTTGAAGGCTGCTCGCTCGGGATTTCACCTGGAATTTCACTGGTTTACGCCGACAGAGTTTTTTGTGCCAGGTGAGCAGCGGTAAAGAAAGCGTTAATGGTGGGGCTGCTCTTCTACGACGGGAACGTCTTGCTTTCACCGGGTGCTGTCGTGGGTGCGGTGAAGCCGAAACAGGTCCGTGGAGGCCTGGCTGGCGGCTCCGTGGCTTGGAGCATCGCCTGCACCCGCAGGTTCGACGCCAGGTCCCGGCCGGCGTGGGCAGGCCGCCGGTTGGTGTCTCTCCTCCACTCCTCTCTCCTCTGGGAAACCAGCACTCGCACCCTGGGGTGGGAATGAGCGGAGCGTCCAGGTGACGTCGCTCTGCTCTGCCGTGTTCGCGAGCAAGCGGCCCTTGCCAGCTGGGCCTTCACGTGACACGCTGGCGGCGTCCGGACCCAGCCTTGGCCGGGAAGCGGAGCCTGGGGTCTCCGGGACCTCGGACGGGGTCCGGGCGGACACCGGGGGCCACACGCTCGTCGGCATCGGCGGCGTTGCCCGTGGGGTTTCCTGTCGCCGTCTTTCAGGCCGTGGTCCCCGCTGCCTGCTCCCTCCCTCCTCCTTCCTCGGGGTCACAGCCTGGCCATTTCTAAGTGCCACCCAAAGGCGGGGATGTGGACAGAAGAGTTTTCCATTGTCCCTCTAGAACAGCGGTTCTCAACCTGTGGGTCTCGACCCCTTTGGGGGTCGAACGACCCTTTCACAGGGATCGCCTAAGACCATCAGAAAACACCTATTTCCCATGGTCTTAGGGACCAGCACACCGCTCCTCGGTGTCGCAAAGCGTAGCCATGCCGTTGACTGTTGTCCTAGGAAGACTGTTGCCCATGCAACACCATGATTCAAGACAAAATTAGAAATAAATATTTCACAATATACAATTCCATATTGTTTCTGTGATTCATCCCTATGCTTTAATGATGTTCCATTTGTAACAACAAAAATACATCCTGCCTATCAGATATTTACAGTTCATCAAAGTAGCAAGATGACAGTGATGAAGTAGCCACGGAAATCATTTTATGGTTGGGGGTCACCGCCACATGAGGAGCTGTCTTAAAGGGTCGCGGCCTTAGGAAGGTTGAGAACCGCTGCTCTAGAATGAGTGTCTGCAAATAAGGTCCCATGTGAGTAATAACATAGTGATGTAAGCGGAAGGCTGCCAGTGCGATGATCTCCTCTTCACCGCTCTCCTTTCAAAGTGCCTTTGTGTTTATGGCAGGAAGTGTCGCGCATCGGTGACGCTTCCTTTAAAATAAACCCCACTCGCAGCGACACCGCCAGCTGCGCTTTGGGACGGTCCTCCCGTCTCTCTTTGCACATGCACACGCACACGCACATGCATGCGTACACGCACACACACACGCACTCGCCGTACCTGCCGTCCTCCTCCAGAGCCAGATCCTCACGCCCGCGCATCACCGACAGCTCACCTCCGAGCAGCCATCCCCGTCACGCAGACGGAGAAGTCACTCCGGTATTCTTTTTTTTTTTTAATATATTTTATTGATTTTTTAATAGAGAGGAAGAGAGAGGGATAGAGAGTTAGAAACATCGATCAGCCGCCTCCTAAACGCCCCACACTGGAGATGTGCCCGCCACCAAGGTACATGCCCCCGACCGGAATCGAACCCGGGACCTTTCAGTCCGCAGGCCGACGCTCTATCCACTGAGCCACCTCAGTCCCAGCACTTCGGTGTTCTTGAGCAGCTCGCCATTAAGAAACATTCAGTGACCAGTTCTCCCTCCCACGATTCCTTTTCTAACGTTATTTTTTTTTCTGGAAAATTGAAGTATGGGCAGGGGGGGGAGGATTGGGGGTCCTTCAGAACCTGGATTTGAGTCTGCCCTCCGCACACCCACCGCTCAGGGGCCTCGGACGGGGACCCTGGGTAAGGCTCCCTCTCGGGGGGGGGGGGGCCCTCCCCTGCCGTTCCTTTTCCCCCTTCGAGCACGTGCTCGAGTGGAGCTGAGCCCCGAGGAGCCTCACAGAGAGGTTTCCGTGTCCCCGTCCCTGGCAGACACGGACGCCCGGCTGCGAGTGAGCGGCGTCGTCTGCGTGTCGGTGTTAAGGCGGCTCCCCCCCTCTCTCTCTCCTAGAGATAAGAGCTCAGTTCCCGCAGCTGACGGGCGTGCTGACCCTGGCCTTCTTCATCCACAACTGCGTCATCACGCTCCTCAAGAGCAACAAGAACCAGGAGAACAACGTGAGTAACGAGGACCTGAGAAGGGAGGCTCGAGTCTGAGCTGCTCAGGTGAAACCAGAGACCCCGGTCGGCAAACGTTCTCGGTGAAGGCTCGGGCGGTGGATATTTCAGGCCGCGGGGGGCCATGCGATCCCGGTCGGCACGGCCCCAGGCTGGCAGGTGGCCACCCGTAGTCACGGGCAGTAGGTAAACAAGCGGCGATGGCTGTGTTTCAAGGAAACTTTATTTACCAAAACGAACAGCTGCTGGGTTTCACCGGATTTCACCGGGGCCACAGTTTGCCAGCTCCTGCTTGAGCAAACGCTAAAAAAAAAAAAAAAAAAACAGAGGCCAGGCTAGCGGCCAGCACCGGTGATGAAAGCTTTAAAAATACCCAGGGACCCGAAGGACAGGAGGAGGGACAGAGAGAAAACACAGAGCGAGGTGAGAGCTGTAACCCCAGTAACGCCGGTAACTGCAGGAAATAAAAACAGGCTACATGGCCAAAACCGGTTTGGCTCAGTGGATAGAGCATCGATCGGCCTGCGAACTGAAAGGTCCCAGGTTCGATTCCGGTCAAGGGCATGGACATTGGTGGCGGGTGCATCCCCATTAGGGGGCATGCAGGAGGCAGCTGATTGATGTCTCTCTCATCGATGTTTCTGACTTTCTATCCCTCTCCCTTCCACTCTGTGAAAAATCCATAAAATATATTTTTAAAAAAATAGGCTACATGTGGCCATTAGAAGACAGGGATTGTCAGAGCGACTGAAAAACCTAGCTCTGTGCTCTCTGTAAGCAGCGTCCTTCCAATATAAAGACGCTTCAGGGCAGGAAGGTGGCGGGGCTGTTTTAATACCAAGGCGGACTTCAGGATGAGGAGTATTGCCAAAATATAGAGGAACATTGTATAATGACCTTTCGGGATCCACTGACTCATCAGGAAGACATAATAATCCTAAACATGTGTGCGCCCTCCCGACAGAACTTCCTGGAGATTCCCTGGCCCCGCCCTTAGTAACCGAGAGAACGAACAGAAAGTACACGAGGTATAGAAAACACAGAAAGCAGGCAGCCTTCCCGGTCTCATTGCATTGATCAAAGTCTCCTCTCGAACAGCAACGGGATGGACATTAATTTCACGGGCACGTGGGACATCTACCAAGATGGAGCGTGTACTGGGGCAAGTCCAGATAAATCTGAAAGGTCTGAAATCGTACCCAGTGTTTCTCTGACCAGAGGGAAGTTCTACATCCATAACAGAAAGAAATTGGGGGAATGGACAGATACTGAACAACAAATTCTTCTTTTTTAAAAAAAATATATTTTATTGATTTTCTACAGAGAGGCAAGGAGAGGAATAGAGAGTTAGAAACATCAATGAGAGAGACATCGATCAGCCGCCTCCTGCAGGCCCCACAGTGGAGATGTGCCCGCAAGCAAGGTACATGCCCCCTACCGGAATCGAACCCGGGACCTTTCAGTCCGCAAGCCGACGCTCTATCCACTGAGCCGAACCGGTCTCGGCTGAACAACGAATTCATAAAGAACCAACAAGAAAGCATAGAAAATGCTTTGAGATTACTGAAATGGAGATAAAACGTACCAGAACTTAGAGGATGCAGCCAAAGCAGTGCGTAGGGGGAAATTTATAGCTGTGAACACCTCTCTCGGCAGAGAAGAAAGATCTCCAATCAATAGCCTACCCTTCTACCTTTAGACTCTGGGCAAAGAGCAAACTAGGCCCAGAGCCAGCAGGAGGAGCCAGGGACCGTGGGCCTCCTGCGGATTTTGATTGCGGGCAATGGCTTCTAGCTGTGTCAACAGAAGTCACGATGCAGCTCTCACAGAGGCCCCCGCGGCTGTCGCTGAGCCACACAGGAAGGAAGCGCCTTTGAGTCTCCCCGAGGCTCCAGGCAGCGTGTGGCCGAGGCATCGAGAAGGCACACACATCTTGCAAAGTGGCAGGAAGTGAGCTGCCAACCTCAGGCAAGAATCTAGGTCGAGCTCCTTCTTGCTTGTCTTCTGTGCCGCCCCCTGGGAACCTACACCCGGCACGGGGCCTGTGAGCGGAGGGGGGGGTGGAGTGGATCCGGGTTGTCCACGTTTCCTGATGCGGTGACCTTCAAATGTCGCCATCTCCCTGGGAAATGGTAGCGTGGTGTGATGCTGACCCTCCAGGTCTTCCTCATGGGCAATGCTTACAACAGCGGTTCTCAACCTGTGGGTCGCGACCCCGTTGGGGGTCGAACGACCCTTGCACAGGGGTCGCCTAAGACCAGCGGAAAAGGCAGATATTGACATCACGATGCATCACAGGAGCGACATTTCATGGTTGGGGGTCACCACCCCAGGAGGAGCTGTAGGCCAGGGTCGCGGCCTGAGGAGGGTGGAGAACCACTGGCTTCCAGAGTAGGAAAAGCATTTCACACGGTCTGACCTCCTCCCTTTCCCTCCGACGCGTACAGACAGGATCTCGTTAACGGGAAAGTGTCTCCCGCGGGTTCTCCTGGCGCCTTTAGGTCGTGGAAGGAGGACACATTCGCTCTCGCCGGGACTCCCTCCTGCGATTGGAGGAGTTAGATCCCCGCAAACACCTCCCGGGCCATGTCTCTCTCTTGTACAGGGGATGTGCCCACAAGCAAGGCACATGCCCCCGACCGGAATCAAACCTGGGACCTTTCAGTCCGCAGGCCGACGCTCTGTCCACTGAGCCACACCGGTCTCGGCAACTCTTTGCTTTTTGAACGTAAGCCAGAACGTCTATCGTCATAAACCACCAGCCATGCTACCTTCCTACGCCCTCCCATTGGCAGCCTCGTGTGCATCCCCCGAATAGTGACCTCATGTCAGACCGACTGTCAGGCAGGTGAACTCTGTTTCACTTCCTTCCTGTGAACAGACGGGACCCTGGAAAGGATATGTGCACATGTACACACGCACATGTACACACGCACACACGCACCCAGCCAAAGGGAGACCCGGTGCTGGCCGGGTGCGCCGTCCCGTGGGGATGCTCTCTGCAGCCCTGGCCGCGCCGTGAGCTGCCGCCTCTCCCCCAGGTGAGGGACCTGTCCGTCGCCTACCTGCTGGTGACGCTCACCTACCTGTACGTCGGCGTCCTGGTCTTCGCCTCCTTCCCGTCGCCGCCACTGCCCAAGGACTGCATCGAGCAGGTGAGCCTGCGCCCTCCGCGGGCCAGACCCCAGCCCTTCGGAGCGCGAGCGACTCTGACCACCGAGCCCCCGCGGGGCCGGCTTTTCCCTGGTGGGGGCGGTGGCGGGTGCGGAGGGAGAGCCACGGGTCTGAGTGTCAGAGGTGTTAGTACCACAGGTATGAGATCCATGGGTGTGAGTGTCACGGGTCTGAGAGCCACGGGTGAGAGTGTCACGGGTGTGAGTGTCACGGGTCTAAGAGACACGGGTAGGAGTGTCATGGGTGGGAGTGTCATGGGTGGGAGTGTCATGGGTGGGAGTGTCACTGATGTGAGATCCACGGGTGGGAGAGCAACGGGTGAGTGTCACGGATCTGAGAGCCACGGGTGAGTGTCACGGATCTGAGAGCCATGGATGTGTCACAGATGTGAGATCCACGGGTGTGAGTGTCACGGGTGTTAGTACCACAGGTGTGAGATCCATGGGTGTGAGTGTCACGGGTGGAGAGCCACGGGTGTTAGTACCACAGGTGTGAGATCCATGGGTGTGAGATCCACGGGTGTTAGTACCACAGGTGTGAGATCCACGGGTGTGAGTGTTACGGGTCTGAGAGTCACGGGTGTGAGTGTCACGGGTGTGAGATCCACGGGTGTGAGTGTCACGGGTCTGAGAGCCACTGGTGGGAGAACCACGGGTGGGAGAGCCACAGATGTGAGAGCCACGGATGTGAGAGCCACGGGTGGGAGTGTCACGGGTGTGATAAAGGTGGTCTCAGCCTCACGGTGCTGACCGAGTCTCCTCTTGGGAAGAAAATCAGGTTGAGTGGAGGCTGCGAGGGGAGCCTGAGCCGTCCCTCCCCGAGGCCTTCCCACCAGGCGTTTGCCGCAAACCCCCCACGCAGCAGCCCTCAAAGCCCGTCGCGGGAGCAGCCACGTCCACCGTGTTTTGTGCGAAGGGGGAGAGGGGTGATCAGCTGCTTTGAAAGATGCCACGCTACCCCGGGAAGAGGCATGAGAGGACATGGAGAGAAACCCTATTATCCCATTGGCGAGGCGCTATGGAGGGCAGGGACCCTGGGACAGACCGGCCCCCTCCGCGCCCTGGGCTGGACGGGCGTGGCCTCAGGCGGGCGGCGCGGCTCGGTTCCGTGGCCGTTAAACACGCTCGAGGGTGAGGCGGGGCCATGGACGAGGACAAGGCTTTCTTTGTCATCCTGTCGCCACACCAGCTGCAGGCGGGTGCTTTTTAAAAATATATTCTATCGACGTCAGAGAGGAAGGGAGAGGGAGAGAGAGAGAGAGACATCATCAGTGATGAGAGAGGATCACGGACCGGCTGCCTCCTGCACGCCCCTCCCTGGGGACCGAGCCCGCGACCCGGGTGTGTGCCCCGACCGGGAATGGAGCCGTGACCTCCTGGGTCCTAGGTCGGTGCCCAGCCACGGAGCCACCGGCCGGGCCAGCCTGATACGTCCACGAAGCAGACTACAAAGGCGGCGATGGCGTCGTGTTTCTGTCCGAGTTCCTAAACACGCTCCATCCCGGGCTGGGCTCACTGAGAGGGGCAGGAGCGCAGGGTCCATGGCAGCCCCGCCCACCCTCGCGCCGGGTGCTCACCGGGCTGGGCACCCTCCCCCAGGCGGGGCCGGGCACGCCGTTTTCACCCGGCTCTCTCTCTCTCTCTCTTTCTCTCTCGGACCAGAACTTCTTAGACAACTTCCCCAGCAGCGACGTCCTGTCCTTTGTGGCACGGATCTTCCTGCTGTTCCAGATGGTGACCGTGTACCCGCTCCTGGGCTACTTGGCCCGGGTCCAGCTGCTGGGCCACGTGTTCGGGGACCCATACCCCAGGTGAGGAGGCTCCCAGACCAGCGGGTACGCAGGGCGGGGCCGCAGCCGGGCCGCGGGACCTGTGGCCACCGACAACGAGATGTCTCTGGGGACCGGTCGGTCACGGGTCGGGTCCCGGCCGCTCTCGCTGCGGAGCCGGAGACGTAGGAGGCGCGCCTAGGGCAGAGGTCGTCACGGGAGGCTGTGCCGTGTCAGGGACCGCATGCCCGCATGATGGCGATGACGCCCACTTAGCCACCAACAGGCGCGTGCCTTTCCCCGGCAGCCGGCCGTCGGGGCGAGGGGGCGACGGCAGCCTGGGGTCTTGGCCTGCGGCCGCTGCTCTCCATCTCTCGCGGGCGATGAGGAGCCCTGAGTCTCTGTGGCATATAATGTGCCCTTTTATTTTTATTTCCCCTCCCAACGCATCGCCTAGCGTGTTCCACGTGCTGGTCCTGAACCTGATCATCGTGGGAGCTGGCGTGAGCATGGCCTGTCTCTACCCCAACATCGGAGGGATCATCAGGTACGGCTGGGGCTGCGCCCCTGAGGGGTGCTCTCTGCTGTGCTGCCCCGTTCAGTGGTGTGAGGTTTCGGGGTGTAAAACCGTGACGTGCACGCTGTCCTGCTGTCGCTGACGTCTGTCTTCCATTCTGCTCCTTTCTAACTAGAAGCCCCAGGGCCTGAGCTGCAGGCACCTTCTCCCTCTCTCTCTCTCTCTCTCTCTCTCTCTCTCTCTCTCTCTCTCTCTCTCTCTTTCTCATTATCGTCGGCTGTGTTCCTTTCTCCTCTCCCAGTGGAAGTGATGCTTAGCAAACAGCACAGCATGTCTGGGGCACCTGGGAGGTCTCTGACGCGTCACAGCTGTGCCCTGACCTTCTGCTCAGGAACACAGTCCCGGGACAAAGGTCCCGCTGTGAGGGGACGGGCAGAGCTGACTGTGGGGTGGGCTACGGTGTGGCACGCAGGCACCGATGTGTTCCTGCCGGCCAGTGCCACCCCAATCCTCTAATGAAACAGGGAGGACATACAGCGGTACCTCGAGATACGAGTTTCATTCGTTCCGTCACATCGAGGCGTGGGAAATGATGAGACGCTCGCGTCGCGGTAAACGGGTGGGTCATGTGCAGCCGGCCGATCCGCGCGATGACTCCTATCTCAAACGTTGCTCGTATTTCAAAGCAAACATCGCCTGCTCGACGGCTCGTATCTCAAAAATCTCGTATGTGAGGGCACTCGTATCTCGAGGTGCCACTGTAGTCCCGTGTCCGCCGTCAGAAAGGAGGAAGCCAGTCCCGAGGGCTCTTTCCTTCGTGTTCTCTCCCAGAGACACTACGAGGTTTGGGAAAAGCATCGAGGGGGTGGGGAACCCTGGTGCCTCGAGTTCTCACGGACACGGGGGCTTCGAACGATGCGTCCCCAAACCCACAGAGAGCAGGCCGAGTCCCTTCCGCAGGCCCTTCCCTAAGACGGCGGCGAGCCGCTCGGGGCCCATGGGACCCGGAGACTGGTTCCCAGGGAGCTGCTGGGCGTGAACCAGGGGCGGCGGCTCCGCAGGCTCGTGCGGGTGTGTGGTGGGGCCTTCGCTGTCGATGCCGAATGCTGCGCGGTGCTCGCTGCTCCTCCTGGGGAGGTGCCCACAGCCCTTCACACGCAGAAGCCTGATCCTGTGGACCAGCGGTTCTCAACCTTCCTCAGGCCGCGACCCTTTAATACAGTTCCTCATGGGGTGGTGACCCCCAACCATAAAATGATTTCCGTGGCTACTTCATCACTGTCATTTTGCTACTGTTAATGAATCATCATGTAAATACCTGTGTTTTCTGATGGTCTTAGGCTCTACAGCAGCGGTTCTCAACATGTGGGTCGCGACTGACAGGTTGAAAACGGCTAGCAAGGTCGCCGAAGACCATGGGAAAACAGATATTTACATGATGACTCATAACAGTAGCAACATGACAGTGATGAAGTATGATTGGGGGTCACCACAACATGAGGAACTGTATTAAAAGGTCACAGCACGAAAAAAGGTTGAGAACCACTGCTGTAGGATAAAAGGCTACTATGCAAATCAACCCATCAGCAGAACAACCAGTCGCTAGGACATGCACTGACCACCAGGGGGCAGACACAACGCAGGAGCTGCCCCCGGGGGGATCAGTGCGCTCGCACAGGGGGGACGTCGCTCAGCCCGAAGCTGGGCTCTCAGTGGCGAGGGCAGGAGTGATGGTGAGAGCCTCTCCTGCCTCCAGGGCAGTCGGACACCCTCGAGGGCTCCTGGACTGTGAGAGGGGGCAGGCGGGGCTGAGGGACACGCCCGCCCAGTGCACTGATTCCATGCACCGGGCCTCTAGTTAGTTATAAAAGATAAGCGAGAGAGAGCCAGTCTCCAGGTGCTCCTGAGGAAATCGCCCGGATTCGAGGGGTGAGTAAAACCTTTGGTCATGCAGAGGCCGTACAGACACAGAGGCCAGACAGACGCCCAGGCCGCGGCGGTTTATAGTGGCCCAGCCAGTAACATGCCTGGAGCTCCAGGGCGCAGTCAGCAGCCGAGGGACCCAGTAGGCCTGCAGCGGGGGCGGACGGAGGGGGTGGGACTGGGCCGAGTCACCTTCCTGTGGCTCAGAGGGCCAATGCCGGACGGCCCTTCACCCAGGCGCCTCTCTTGCAGGTACTCAGGAGCAGCCTGCGGCCTGGCCTTCGTCTTCGTCTACCCGTCCCTCATCCACATCATCTCCCTGCGCCAGGAGGACCGGCTGACCTGGCCCGCGCTGGCCTTCCACGTGCTCATCATCGTCCTGGGCCTGGCCAACCTGGGGGCCCAGTTCTTCATGTGACACCCCCCTGTCACGCCAGGTCTCCGCCTCCACCCCGCGCCGGTTGGCGCTGTGGCTTTGGCATTCTGCCGGAACACCTGACCGTGGGGCTCTGTGCGGGAAGGGACAGTGAGAACTGCCTTGTCCCCACCCGCTCCATCCTCACCCGCCGCCTTCCTCCTGGGGTCCCCGTGGGGAGGGTGGGCCCTCAGGGAGCGTCCCCAGGGCCTGCTGTTGGCTGCGAGGGGGGCGGCGCGTTGGGTGACGGCAAAGACTCTCAGGGCGTCCCCCACCGCTGGGACCTCCCTCCGTCCAGGCCGGCTGCACTCCCTCCCTCTCGTCCTGTCCCTCGGACCGTTGCTGCTGCTGGGACAGTCAACCAGATACCTCATTTTTCTAAAGAGACCTCTCCCTGGCTTCCGTGTTCAGGGACTGAGTTTTTAACCACGAAAGAAAGAAAGAAAGAAAAGGAAAAGGCCGCTACAGGCCCCACGCCGTGAAGAATAAACGCACTCATGGCCTCGGCCGCTGTCTGACGCCTCTCTCGCCCCTGAGCTGGTGACTTAGCTCAACATCCGAGTTCCCAGAGTCCAGTGTGATGGCCCCTTCGATCAGCGGGGGGTGTGGGGGTGTCTTCTGCCCTTGGGAAGAGGGATCCCCCCCCAGCAGGGCCCGTGGGAAGAGTGGAGGAAGCAGAGCGACAGGCCCCCCGGGGAGAAGGGGGTGGAGGAGTCCGCGCTGACGTGCGGCGGCAAGCGCTCCTGCTGAGAGCGGCCATAGGGGCTGCGTGTCTTCCTCCCGGAGGCTGGGCCTGCCGCCTGTCAGAGCCGGGGCGGCGCGGGGATGGGGGGGTGTTAGGGGGGGTCGCTCTCTCCTCCCCACTGCACCCCCAAACACCCCCGTCCACGTCCGCCTGACGCCCGAACTGCGGAACTGCCATCCGGCCGTGACCGCGAGAGGCTGGCCTGTCCCCGGGGACACGGCGCCCGGCCCTGCGGGTCCCGTAAACATGCCGCGTTGCACAACGCCGGCCGGGAACTGGGAGCCCGAGCCGCGCCCTGGGGAAGGTCATGTTTGTGTTTAATATCAGAAATGAAATCAGATTGTTTTGAAGAAAAACAACAGCAGCGCGGGGACTTTGTTTAACGGCGTTTGGCGGGAAATGCTGCAGCCTGACCCGGGCAAGCAGCCGCTGGAGGTCATCGTCCTCCCGCCAGACGGCCCCCGGGACAGCGCGGCCCCTCGAGGCATCACGTGACAGCCGCCTCTGCCCCCCACGGGCCTCCTCTGTCCCCCTGGCCAGCATCTGTCCCCTACCGGCCTCCTCTGTTCCCATGGGCTGCCTCTGTCCCCTACCGGCCTCCTCTGTCCCCTACCGGCCTCCTCTGTCCCCACGGGCCTCCTCTGTCCCCTACCGGCCGGCATCTGTCCCCTACCGGCCGGCATCTGTCCCCTACCGGCCTCCTCTGTTCCCATGGACTGCCTCTGTCCACAACCGGCCTCCTCTGTCCCCTACCGGCCTCCTCTGTCCCCTACCGGCCTCCTCTGTCCCCTACCGGCCTCCTCTGTCCCTCATGGGCCACTTCTGTCCCCACGGGCCTCCTCTGTCCCCACGGGCCTCCTCTGTCCCCCTGGCCAGCATCTGTCCCCGGAGGAGCTGGCAGTGGGCCTCGGTCGGCTGGTGAGTGTGGACAGAGGCCCGCCCGGTCCCTGGCGTCAGCGCGCGTGCGGGAGAAGATCGTGTCTCCCTGATGGACGTTGAGCCTGTGATGGAGAGGGCAGGCGTGCACAGGAGGAGGCCGTGGCGGATGGGCCGGGGGTGGGTAGGGAGGAGCCGTGGATGCAGACGTGTTTGCCGAGCCGGGAGAGGGGACGGGAGCCGGAATCCCGGCTGGATGTGGGTACACCTCCTTGGCCCTCTCCCACCGCCCGCATCCCGTTCCTCTCATGGTGGGGCTCACCCACCACTTCCTGCTGCGGAGGCTGGCAGAGCCCGCTGACCGGCCGGTCCCGTGGAGGCAGGCAGAGCCGGCTCTGGACCCTCCGCCCCTTCGTCCCTGTGTTTGCGAACGAGGCCGGTGCTGCGCCTGCCGCTCCCACCTTGGAGCACGGGACACTGAAGCACTCCGCTGCTCCGGTGCTCCCAGGTGCCCGGTCCTCTTCCCCGTCCCTGGGACTCCTCCTCCCCCCACCCTCCCCCAGCTCGCCCTCCAGGTGGGGGCTTCGCAGCTGGCGGAGAAGCGGGGAGGGGAGAACCTGCAGGCGGGTCAGGATGTTCCCGGGAGCGCCTGGAGACCCCTGGGAGTCGTCGACACGCTGGGTGCGTCCGGCACAGCACGCGTGAGGACTGCTCGGTCCCCATCTTATTGGCAAAACCGTGGCTGCATCCCTTTCAAATTAACCCCCTCGCAGCCCAGGGCCTGGGACTCACGGGGCAGGCAGCGTGCTGCTGGGAAACGGGGTAAAAGAGAGAGAGGGAGAGAGAGAGGGGCGGGGGGGTTGGACGCTGTGGTTGTAGTGGCTGCTGCGAGTCCCGAATGCCCTGGGGGCGGCTGGGGGCTGGAGCCCCAGGAGAGGGGGGGTGGGAGCTGGAGTCGGGAGGTGTGAGTGACAGGAGCCCTCTCCTCGAGAGGCGGGTCTTTCTCAGGGGCCCTCAGGTGATTGGGCGAGGCCCACCCACGCCTGGAGACAGATGCCCTTTACTCGGCCTATGGATTTCCATGCTCATCTCGTCTGAAACGTCTTCCCAGCGGCGTCCAGACGTGCTTCACCGAACGCCTGGATCACAGCCTGCCCAGTGGACAACAGATCCACCCCCACCTTCACCAGCTCACAGGCCGGGAGGACAGGTGGGGACTGCTTGCCCGCCCTTTCCCGAAGCTCTGGCCCTCCTGGGGCGACGCCGGCTGGGCCTGTGGGAGGGGCCTGTGTGTCTGGGGGCTGCAGGTCCTCAGGCAGCATCTGAGGCCCCGAGGGCTGAGGCCCAGAGGGACCGGGCACCTGCATCAGCCCTGTGGGTCCTCGCAGGCCGGCCCAACCCCGGCCCGGGGCAGCACCGGAGGTAGCATGGGGTCACGTGTCAGTGGCTGCCCTCCCCGGGGACCTGGGCCTCTGATGGCAGGCGAGATTGTTCTCTCCTCGCCCGGAGGGCGGGCGTGCTGAGACTTCCTCTCATTGTGCATTGTGTGGGGCCGCCTCTACATCACTCGGACAGCCTGCGCCTCCGGCAGGCCAACCGGACTGGCAACCTCGGGCCACGGCCTCGTGGTCCCTTTTAAAATAGCTGCCCAGGCTCCGGGGTGTCTGGTGACTTCTCGCCTGGTGGCAGGAGCGTGATTAATGCCGGCCGGTGACTCAGGGCTGGCGGCTGCGGGATTGTTTCAGTTTACCCACCTCCCCCAGCGGAAACCTCGGAGGGAAAGCAGCTGAGACGGGGCGCTCCCGGGGGGGTTCTGAGCCCCGGCCGAGCTCGAGAGGCTCCACTCTGCGCCCCCTCCTCGGCGGCCTGGACACCGGCCACCTCTCCCCACATGCAGGGTCTCCCTGCTGTTTTACGCGCGTGGGCATCGGGGGGGACGTTGTCCGTGGGATGAGTGGACTCCCCGACAGGATGGCGGAGGCGTTGTAAACAAATCAAACTACAGACAAAACAGAAGAAACGCGGTGAATGTTTCTCTCGAGGCTCCGTGGGTAAACTCAAGGTCACGAGTCATGGAGGCCTGGCCAGGTGGCTCAGGGGGTGAGCATCCACCTGTGAACCGGGAGGTCACGGTTCGATTCCTGGTCCTTCAATTCCTGGTCCAGGGTACACAGGCCTGATCCCCAGTGTGGGGCGTGCAGGAGGCAGCGGGTCCATGATTCTCTCTCATCGTGGATGTTTCTCTTTCTCTCTCTGCCTCTCCCTTCCTCTGTGGCATCAATAAAAATGTATTTTTTTAAAAGACCCTAGAGCAGTGGTTCTCGATCTTCCTAAGGCCGAGACCCTGGCAGACAGTTCCTCATGTGGTGGTGACCCCCAACCATGACACGTTGCTACTGTGATGCATCGTGATGTCAATATCTGCATTTTCCGATGGTCTTAGGCGACCCCTGTGAAAGGGTTGTTCGACCCCCCAAAGGGGTCTCGACCCGCAGGTTGAGAACAGCTGCCCTAGAGGCAATTGCACGGGAAAAGAGGGAGATTTGACCGCATAAAACTATTACACTCGCTAGACCTAAAAGTCATAAACTCAATCAAACGAGGAATATCAAACTGGGGAGATGTTGGCAACTGCACGGCATAGCCAGATGGAAGGACGTAGGGGAAATCCAAGATTCCAGTCCAAAAACAAGGAAAGAACGTAAAAAACGCACAGGAGGAAGCACCAACAGCTATCTGTTCGTCTCCGAACAACGGGTGCTGACAGAGAGAAAATAGCTAGCGATGGTTCTACTGTTGACGGGGTTCAGGGAGCTGAGCACCCCCTTCCTCCTCGGCTCCTCTCTTCCAAACCGAGTTCCTAAAACTCCAAGTGAGGCAGGAAGTCCGTTCTTCTTCTGCGTTTAGCCGTCCCGCCCTCCCTGGGAACAGTGCGTCACCACCCCGACGGCCGAGCCGGAGGGCAGGGGCTGAACCGGCTGCAGAAGAAGAAGAAAGAGCTAGTCTGTCACACGGGCAGAGCTCAGACCTGGGCCATCCATGTGAGGCGTGTGCTCTGCATGCATCCCAGCTGCACTCCCTCCCGTGACGGGCTCGGCAGCAGCCCCGGTCGTTGTGAAATGGCTGAGCAGGGCCGGGCAGGTGGCACCGTTTGCCCAGAGGCCCAGAGAGAATGGCGGCTTGAGGCCAGCGTGGCCGGGCAGTTACGTCACCGGAGCAAACAGGTCTTCTTTCAGAATCTCCTTCTCTCCCTTCCCAAAAGCTGTCGCTTCAGTCCTCGCTGGTGTGGCTCAGTGGAGAGAGCGTCGGCCTCGGGACGGAAGGGTCCCAGGTTCCATTCTGGTCCAGGGCGCACACACCCCTGGTGGTGGCCTCCATCCCCAGTGCGGGGCGTGCAGGAGGCAGCCGATCCAGGATCCTCTCTCCTCGTGGATGTTTCCATCTCCCTCTCCCTTCCTCTCTGAAATCCATAAAAAAAATATATATACAGTGGTGTCTCGAGATACGAGTGCCCTAACATACAAGATTTTTGAGATACAAGCCGTCGAGCGAGCGATTTTTGCTTTGAAATATGAGCAACAGTTGAGATAGGAGTCATCGCGCGGATCGGCCGGCTGCACACGACCCACCCGTTTACCGCGACTCGTGCGTCTCATAGTTTCCCACGCCTCAAGGTTATGGAACGAATTAAACTCGTATCTCGAGGTACCACTGCATATTATTTTTAAGACAAAAAACGACCAGTTTATTCTCCGGGTAAATTTTAATAAAGAGCGTATCATGAGCTCAGGCCTTGACACAGAAAAATGCCAAGTTGGGTTCGATTCAGAATCTCTCTGCTCGGTGCTGGGCTGGCCGATCACAGGCCAAGCGTCGTGCCTGCCACAGGAGCTCCGTCCGGGCCGGCGCGAGGACAGAGGCCGTGGCCTCCACGAGCAATGGGCGAGCCCGCCCTCCTTCCCGCGCCTCGCCGGGGGACGGGGAACACGGCCGGGCTGGCTCCGAGGTCGAGGCGGGCAGGGCGGGGCTCAGCTGGTGCCGAGTCGGCCTGGTTTTCAAATGTCAACGCTCGGTCCGGCCAACATCCTGGGAGGAACAGACCGGCGGGCAGATTTGGAAATTTCCTCTACAATCTCCGAACCTTTCCCTGGGAAAGTGCAGCCTCCCCCTGGGCAGGAAGTCACTCCACACTCTACACAGTTGCAGGGGCCTCTCTGTCTGTAAACAAGAGCCGAAATGATTGTCTGCTGGTCCAGGGCTTTCTCAGGCAGCGGGTAACTTATATACAGTGGTACCTCGAGATGCGAGTGCCCTAACATACGAGATTTTTGAGATACGAGCCGTCGAGCGAGCGATTTTTGCTTTGAAATACGAGCAACAGTTGAGAGAGGAGTCATCGCGCGGATCGGCCGGCTGCACACGACCCACCCGTTTACCGCGACTCGAGCGTCTCATAGTTTCCCACGCCAAAAGGTGACGGAACGAATTAAACTCGTATCTCGAGGTACCACTGTATAGATATTTCAATTGATTCCAGAGAAGAAGGAAGGAGGAGAGAGAGGTCCATGAGGAGAGAGAAATCGTGGGTCGGCTGCCACAGCCGGAGCCCCTCAAACGGAAGCCAGCTTTCTCGGGGACCGCCAGTCGGGAGTGGGGGACACAGCTGGCCAGGGCGTGGCCGAGAGAGAGCTCACCCACCGGGTCAGAAAGTCGAGAGTAATTCCTGCCATTGCTGGACCCGGAGCATGTGGTCTTTGAAGCCCACGCGTTCGGGGTTTGAGGTGGTTTTTCTTTTTAGAAAAGCTTAAACCATCTGCCTGCAGAGTCTCCCTATTCACTGCAGGTTCCGAGGTATCTGATCATCCGGGAGAAGGAGAATTTAACCGTGAAAAGGAGAGAAAAAGCAGAGAGGGGGTTATGGGTCCTGTGAATTTTGTATTAGCTTTTTAAAAATGCATTTTATTGTTTCTTTACAGAGAGGAAGGGAGAGGGATAGACAATTAGAAACATCGACGAGAGAGGAACATCGATCAGCCGCCTCCTGCACGTCCCCCACTGGGGATGTGCCTGCCACCAAGGTACACGCCCTTGACCAGAATCGAACCTGGGACCCCTCAGTCCGCAGACTGACGCTCTATCCACTGAGCCACACCGGTTTCGGCCCTTAGTGCAGTCATTCATGTTTCTTTGCGGACTGTTTGGGTTATTTCCAGTTTCCACCGTAGTCCCCGATGCTGCGAGGAGGGAGCTGTGCTCGGCGTCAGCTCAGTGTGTGTGCACAGGAGACACGTTCCACAGTGGGTGGAAACGTTGCCAGAACCAGGCGCCCCATAAAGTCGGGCCCGTGGCCAACACAGGTTCTCCAACTTCCCCTGCGATTTCCGACTTCAAGGTGGCTTTGGTCTCTTACACGGATCTCCCCGAAACGCACGCTTCCAAGTGATGTGAGCTGGGCCTACCTTCCTCGTTCTGTCAGCATCCACTCCGCAAGACGGTGTGGGCCGGGTGAGGGGACGCGGCTATGGGCAACCCCCTGACTCCAGCCCCTCGGCAAGACAACAACAGCCCTGCAGCCCCAGCCCGCCCGGGGCACCGGGAAAGCAGGGAGCACCAAGGACTGTCAGTACAGGGGGCACATCCCATCCCATAGGCACTGAGGGTGAACCAGACAGGCTTGGAGGCTCTGAGCGGTCGGCAAGGGCTCCGTGCAGAACCTGTCTCCGGTCCAACCACGGTCGGAGAGGGTTCCATGCAGGGCAGGAGATTTTGTCCTGGTTCCGGGCGTGTTATCACCACGTCTGTATCCGTGGTCTCGCCCACGTAAGGCGACTCCTGGGGCGGTGTGGCCGAGTGGAAAGGAGATGTGGGTCTTGGGGACCAGCCTTCCCTTTTCCCTGAGGCTGGTGAGTCATCGCCCCCCGCTCTCCGTGCCAGGGCCACGTCTGTGCTATGGCTGCACCTCAGGGTTCGGAGGGGGCGGCGAGGGGCCAGCTGATGCCTGGCGCCCCACCCTCTGACGCTCCTCAGCCTGGGGTCCTCCCCTACCCCCTCTCGGCTACAGGAGCTCCTGACCGGGCTCAGGGCCGGTGCTGCTGTGGGGCTGTCCTGCCTGGGGAGGAGGACTCGCCGCCCGCCCCCCCCCCCCAAACCGGACCGGAGCGGGTGCAGCGGGCGGTGCCTCTGCAGTGCCCGGAGCAGCCAGGCTCTGAGGCCCTCCCGGCGGCCTTCTCTCCTGTCTCCCGTCCCATCCCTCCCGCCCCCTTCCACCGGCCCAGGGCTCCCACCCCTGCCCAGAGCTGCTTCCGGAAAACCTGCCCTGAGGCCAGAGGAGATGCCACCTCCGTGGGGGAGGGTTGGGGTGCGGGGGCGCTGGGGAGCCACCAAGAACGAATCTTAGTCTTTTTTTTTTCATTGTTTTAATTTTTATTTATTTTTTAAATATATTTTATTGATTTTTCACAGAGAGGAAGGGAGAGGGATAGAGAGTTAGAAACATCAATGAGAGAGAGAGACATCGATCACCTGCCTCCTGTACGCCCCCCACTGGGGATGTGCCCGCCACCAAGGTCCATGCCCTTGACCGGAATCAAACCCGGGACTCTTCAGTCCGCAGGCCGACGCTCTACCCACTGAGCCACACCGGTTTCGGCCATTGTTATATTTTTTATTGATTAAGGTATCACATGTGTCCATTCTTCCCATTGCACCCCCCTCTGCACTCCCATACATGCCCTCTCCCATCCCCCACCCTCTCACTCACCCCCCTCCCCCATGCCTTGCGCCCATTGGTTATGCTTATTTCAGTCTTTATTCTGTAAGAGACTCGGCTTTTCCGGGAGGGACGTCTCTCTTTTTTAAAAAAATATATTTTTATTGGTTTCAGAGAGGAAGGGAGAGGGAGACAGAAACATCCATGATGAGAGAGAATCACGGATCGGCTGCCTCCTGCACGCTCCCACACTGGGGATCAAGCCTGCAACCCAGACCTGTGCCCTTGACCTGAATCAAACCCGGGACCCTCAGTCCACAGCTGACACTCTATCCACGGAGCCACACCAGCCAGGGAGGAGGGGACTATGGAGGGAGGGGTGCCTCCCAGGGAGGTGGTGGGGCCCCCCGGGCAGCTAAGAGAACCCCTGGGGCCGTAGGCCGGATCCAGCGTCGCCCTCCAGGACTGAACCGCCCCGTCCCGGCAAGGGAGGCCGCTCCTGGCTCAGAGGAAGGAACGAGCCGGCGCTCGGCTGGATGGAGGGGTGGGTGGGCTCCTGCCCTCTCCTGCGCAGACCCCCTCGCCGGCCAGACGCCCGGGCTGTGCCACGGCCTCCTGCCTGGAGCCCCGATTCCCATCAGCAGCCGCGTCTCCGCAGCTCCAGGCGGGGACGGGGCAGGGGCCCTGGGCAGGGGCGCCAGGAGGCCGAGGGACTGCCACGGACGGAGCTGGGCTCAGGGAGCACTCTGCCGGCTTTGGGGACCGTGTCGCACACACAGGGCTTCAGCACGAGATGCTGAGCCGCACCTGCCGGTGGGCGGGGAGACAGACGAGGGCCCAGGGGCCTTCTGTGGGGGAAGGACCACCTCGTTCAGCTGCTGGGTGGGCGACTATCTCCCGCCCAGCACCTCCTGCCCCCGTGTCCCTGCGTCCCCATTTCTCCCTCTTCGAGAACAGCGTCTGGATTAGGGCCCGGCCAGCTGTAACCCACCCAAGTCCCCGCACCCAGGGAGGCAGCACAGGGGGTGAGGGGGGGCCGGGCTGAGGTCTGCGGTGAAGAGCACGCGGGGACCGCCATCGGCCGCCTGGCCTGGCGTCCGTCCGTCCGTCCGTCCCCGCAGGAAAACGCCGGCCTCGGGCTGCTGCTCTCCACGCTCTCCCACTCTGCTCACCCTCCCGGCGGCCTCCCTGGCGCCCGTTCCAGGACCATAAATACAAGAATTTTCCGGGCCACGCCTGCCAGCGCCCGGGGGTGGGGGGGATGGGGGGGGGTGGGGGAGGGTGCTGTGACCTTTGCTGCTCTCACGGGCTCTGTACCCAGGTGGCAGCGGGCGGGGCGCCGAGCATCTGGGGCCAACCAGCCAGCTGAGGGCTCTGGTCGCCCCCAGACCCAGGGGTGGGGGTGGGGGTGTGTGTGGGGGTCCTGCTCCTGCCAGAGGGGGCCCCTAGGCTCCTGCTCCATCCTGAGAGGAGCAGCTGCCGGGCCGAGCTCCAGCCCTGACAGCAGCTCCAGGGAGGAGGATGGAGCGGGAGCAGCGGGGACTCAGCTGCACTGACACGCTGGCAGAGCTGGAGGGGAAGGGGGAAAGGGGGGAGGGGAGAGGAGGGGAAGGGGGTGTGCTTCACCCATAAATAACCCCCTCCCCCTCCCCTCCCCCATAAATAAACCCCTCCCCCCTCCCCCCTCCCCCCTCCTGCCCTCCCAGCACCCCTCCCTGTCCGCCTGCCTTTTCCATTCTCCTCCCAATGGGCGCTGACGGCACAATTGCAGCTGCTGGACTTGTAGTCCTTCCCTCCTGAGTCACCTGAGTCCCCCCTCCCCCCCCAGCCTCCCTCCCCACCCTGGGGCTCACATCCCGGAAGGGACTCCCGAGGGCTCTGTCGGCCAGCAGGGCGGGGCCTTCCAGGTCAGGGCCCACAGGGCCTCCCAGGCGGCCGGGCCTGAGCCTGAGCTTCCTCTCCGGCCTCCTCCCAGCTGCCCGTTGTGTGTGGGGGTGGGTGGGAGTGGGGGGAGGTTGGATGCTGCTTCATGACCTCGAAAGGCCGGGATCGCACACGTGTGTCCACACCTTCTGCTTCCTTCACGTCAGGAGCGGGGAGGGAGGCAGCCTGCCCCTCACAGCCCCGGGAGCAGCTGGGCCAGCCCGGGGGCCGTCCAGAACACAGCGTCTCCCAGTGGGTGTCCCCGGCTGACTGTTCCGGCTCTCTCTACAGCAGCGGTTTAAGGTCCGAGTCCGATTCGCTTTGTTGACTCAACGTGTGGGTCGAGACCCACAGGTTGAAAACTGCTAGCAAGGTCGCCTGAGACCATCGGAAAACAGATATTTACATGATGATTCATTCACAGCAGCAAAATGACAGTGATGAAGCAGCCACGGAAATAATTTTATGGTTGGGGGTCGCCACCCCATGAGGAGCTGTCTTACAGGGTCGAGGCATTAAAAAAGGTTGAGAACCATTGGTTCTGGGGAAGGCTGCGTTTGGCCGTCCCCCGCCACCCTATGCCGTGCCCCCAGGTGCTGACTCTCAGACCCTCCCCCCCCTCGCCCCTGCTTTTGGGTTCCGGGGATTCCGATCTCCACGCCCGCAGGACGCCCAGCCTCAGGGACAGCCTGGGCCGGTGCGGCCTCGCTCCCTGGGGACGAGGGCACCTGGAACATGAACACGGGCGGAGGCTGAGGGCCAGGGCGGCATTCACACTGAGGCCTCAAGGACCAGGTCGTGCTGCTTCGGAGGAAGGGCTGGATGGCGGGGCCGTCTCCCGGGACCGGCCTGAGGGGAGGGGCCCATGCCTGGCCCCGTGGGCTGCTCCTGAGGCGGAGAGGGGGCGAGGGCAGAGCCGAGCTGGGGGCTGGGGGAGGGCACTCTGTAGGCGCTGGGGACCGAGGAAGCAAAGGCGTGAGCGCGAGGGAGCACCCACCCAGGACGGGGAGTGTGGGAGCCCCTTTCCACATCCCACGTGGTTTAGGGTTCGAGTTCTGAAGGAGGCCGCACGCCAATGAAAAGAGAGACTAGAAAATATTAATTTGGCGATATTGGGGGGCCAGGCGGGAGCCTTCCTCTAGTGCAGTGGTTCTCAACCTTCCTAAGGCCGTGACCCTTGCATACAGGTCCTCATGGGGTGGTGACCCCCAACCATGAAATTCTGCTACTGTGATGCATCGTGATGTAAATATCTGCATTTCCCGATGGTCTTAGGCGACCCCTGTGGAAGGGTCGTTTTACCCCCAAAGGGGTCTCGATCCACAGGTTGAGAACCGCTGCTCTAGTGGAAAGGATTACCACTTGCTCTGGCCTTTTTCTCCCTTTTATGAAGGCTTTGGGACACACCCCTAGCCTTTAGGCAGGAAATAACAAAACAGAAATTCACATGAAACAAACAGGTAGAGGCTGCTTTAGCGAACCATGTTTTCAACTAAATAGTGAGTGATTAGCTGGGACCTTTCAGAGCAGTGAAGGCTGACCAGCCTTCTGGCCTCCTGTTTACATCCATTTAGTGAGAACAATGTTTGGTTTCCGACAGGGTAGCTGATCAGGGAACGGAGCCGAGCGTCTGTGGCACAACGTAGACAACGAAGAGAATCCGACTCGGACGCTAAACCGGCCTGAGCCTTTCTTTCTTTCTTTTAAATATATTTTATTGATATTTTACACAGAGGGAGAGAGTCAGAAACATCAATGAGAGAGAAATATCAATCAGCCGCCTCCTGCACGACCCCCAATGGGGATGTGCCTGCCACCCAGGTCCATGCCCTTGACCGGAATCGAACCTGGGACCTTTCAGTCCGCAGGCCGACGCTCTATCCACTGAGCCACACCGGTTTTGGCTGGCCTGAGCCTTTCGACATCAGGTGCCTGCATTCGCGGGCACAGGGCCTGGGTGTCTCCCACCCCCGCACGGTGCCTGGCACACAGACGCTCACAGGAGCCCGTCCTGGGCTGGGCGGTGGAGAGAGACAGCGCTGGACTGAGGGTCCCGGGTTCGATTCCGGTCAAGGGCACGGACCTCAGTGACGGCTTGGTGTGTCTCTCTCATCAGCGTTTTTCTCTATGTCTCTCCCAGCCCGTCCACTCTCCAAACACTGGTGGAAACATGCCCTCGGGTGAGGACGCAAAGGGAAGACTGACCGGAAGGACTTCCTGCCCCAGCTTCCCTCCGCCCCGAGGGCTCTGGGTGTGACCTTGACCTTGACTGTAACTGATGGTGTCCTGCTTCCTCTCCAGGGACCGTGGCTTCCTGGGGAAGGCAGAGCAGGGGCACCGGCCAAGTCCCTGTCCTCGGCCCGGCGCCCAGTCCCCTGGCCCGGTCCTTCCTGCCTCCCCGGAGCCCGGCGTGACAGCCCCTTCGCCTGAGGTTTCCGCTTGAGCTCAGAAGACGCGTCCGAGTCCCGGTCCTACGCCCCAGCCCAGGCCAGGGAGCCTCAGACACGCTCCTGAGGACTCTCCACCCACCCTGTCCTCAGGTGCCCTCTTCCCCCCACCCCCCCACCCCCGCTGTCCCGGCAGGACCTGGAAGGTTACTGGGCAGCCACCTGCAGGGACAGCGTGTGGGCGTCGGACATATGTACCTGTGGCGTGTGGCACCCAAAATGCTTAACCCAGCGGTTCTCAACCTAGGGGTCGCGACCCCTTTGGTGGTCAAACGACCCTTTCACAGGGGTCGCCTAAGACCAGCGGAAAACATCTATTTCCCATGGTCTTAGGAACCCACACACCGCTCCTCGGTGTTGCAACGTGTAGACATGTCGTTTACTGTTGTCCTAGGAAGACTGTTACCCATGCTACACCACGATTCAAGACAAAATTTCATTTATTTGTCACTAGAAATAAATATTTCACGATATATAATTACATATTGTTTTTGTGATTCATCCCTACGCTTTAATGATGTTCCGTTTGTAACAACAAAAATGCATCCTGCCTATCAGGTATTTACATGACAGTTCATAGCAGTAGCAAGATGACAGTGATGAAGTAGCCACGGAAATCATTTTATGGTTGGGGGTCACCACCCCATGAGGAGCTGTCTTACAGGGTTGAGAACCACTGACTTAACCCGAACCTGACGAGACCCCCAAATTCCAGACACCCTACAGACCGTCGTCCCCGTCAGAAGCATCGACGTTTAAACGCCGAAGGAGCGGTTCTGGACGAAAGAACGTGTGGACGTGACCACTAACTGCAGTGCGTGCTCCTGAACCGAGAGGCAGCCATAGGGCACGAGCGGGACAGTCTGGCTCTGGGTGTGCATGTGTGTGCACGTGTGTGCAAGCGAGTGTGAACACAAAGAAGGAGAAACTTGCCCACCCAGCGTGGCTCAGTGCTTGAGCGTCAACCCAGGAACCAGGAGGACACAGTTCGATTCCCGGTCAGGGCACAGGCCCGGGTGGTGGGTTTGACCCCCGGTAGGGGCCGTGCAGGCAGCAGCCGATCTGTGATTCTCCCTCATCACGGATGTTTCTCTCTGTGTCTCTCTCTCCCGCTCCCTTCCTCTCTGACATCCATAAAATACGTTGTGGGAGGGAGGGGGACAGAGAGCAGCCCCATGATGAGAGAACCGTGGTTTGGGGCTCCACAGTGCTGGTGAGGACTCACAAAACAGTGAATCCTCCTTAGCCACGCTTCCCATAGGTCAACAGGTAGCATGGGCAACAGTCTTCCTAGGACAACAGTAAACGACATGGCTACACGTTGCGACACCGAGGAGCGGTGTGTTGGTTCCTAAGACCATGGGAAATAGGTGTTTTCCACTGGTCTTAGGCGACCCCTGTGAAAGGGTCGTTCGACCCCCCCAAAGGGGTCGCGACCCACAGGTTGAGAACCGCTGGTCTAGGAGGTGCATCGGGGCCAAGCCAGCCGGGCCCTGAGGGGTCAGGCGTGGAATCAGAGGTGGCGAGTTCCCGCTCCTGCCTCCTCTGCTGGGACGGCTTTATAAGGCGCTGATCGCTGATGGGAGCTGGCTGCGCCCCGAGCTGGCTGGCTGCCCCGGGTCTGGAATTCCCGCGGAGCGCGGCTCACCGCCTGGGAATAGAGGGAGCCCTTTGCCCTGGTTGGCAGCCGCTCCCGGAGGAGCCGGTGGGAGCCGGGAGGAAGGGGCCTGGACTCGCAGCGGCTTCCTCTCGGCCCCTCGACTCCCTGCCTGGTCCCCCTCTCCCCCCACCCCGCCCCCCGGGGTTAACTGGGTGCCACCATTGTGCGGGAGCGGGAAGTCCGTTCCGAGCTGCGCGTCCTGCCTCCGTGGCCAGACGAGGCCTCTCCTTAGAGTGAAGGCAACAATGGAACGTGTTTCCAAGGGAGAGGGTGGCCCGGCCGGCGTGGCTCAGGGGCTGAGCGCCGACCTGGGAACCAGGAGGTCAGGGTTCCGTTCCCGGTCAGGGCACAGGCCCGGGTGGCCGGCTCCATCCCCTGTGTGGGGCGTGCGGGAGGCAGCCGGTCCATGATCCTCTCTCATCATGGATGTTCTGTCTCTCTCTCTCCCTCCCTCTCCCTTCCTCTCTGACATCAAGAGATTTTTTTTTTTTTTTAAGAAGAGGTTGACCTTTGTTCAAGCCACGTCTTCGTCACATTCCAGCAGGGACGGCTCCCGTGTGACTGTCTTCCTTCTCACCCCCCAGCCCCAGACGTCTGCGCATGGGTGGACCGCCCACTCCACATCTGCTCGGAGCACGGGACGACCGGCCGTGGCTGAGGGCTCAGAACACGTCGCTTCCGAAACCGGTGTGGCTCAGTGGATGGAGTGTCGGCCTGCAGACTGAGAGGTCCCAGGTTCGATTCCGGTCAAGGGCATGTATCCTGGTGGCAGGCACATCCCCAGTGGGGAGTGTGCAGGAGGCGGCTGATCGATGTCTCTCTCTCTCATCGATGTTTCTGTCTATCCCTCTCCCTTCCTCTCTGTGAAAAATCAATAAAATATATAAAAAAAAACACACATCGCTACTTCGGTGAACCCGAGAGAGAGAGAGAGAGAGAGAAAGAGAGAGAGAGAGAGAGAGAGAGAGGAGCTTGGTTTTCTCTCACAGCCGCTCCAGCCCGAGCCACTGGCTGTGCTTTCACCGCAGGACTGAGCGTTGTCCCCTGGCGTGACCGGCCACGCGTTTTTCCGTGAACAACACGTGAGCGGAGCCTGGGACCCGGTCTCCGCCCCTGCTCGGCCTGCATGGTGGGAGAACCTCCCACAGAGCCGCCCGGAGCCCCCAGAACAGCGGTTCTCCACCTTCCTCAGGCCGCGACCCTTTAAGACAGCTCCTCATGGGGTGGTGACCCCCACCCATAAAATTATTTCCGTGGCTACTTCATCACTGTCATTTTGCTACTGTTGTGAATCGTCATGTAAATATCTGTGTTTTCTGATGGTCTTAGGCGACCCCTGTGATGGGGTCGATGGACCCCCAAAGGGGTCGCGACCCACAGGTTGAGAACCGCAGCCCCAGAGAAGCAGGCGCAGCCCCGCGGGGGGCGGGCAGAGGCCCAGAGCGAGCACACGGGTGCCCGTCTGTTTCCCCGGCTTATCTGGAGGGCCCCCTCCATCATGGCGGGAGCCACAGCCTGCTCCACGCTGGCGTCCGTCCGTCTGTCCACTGCTATCCGTCTGCCGCCACAGCAGCCGGGGAGGCCAGACCGCGAGTCCGGTCAACGGATTAGCTGGGCCACAGCAGCCACCCGCAGGAAAGAAGGTTCCGGAACCCGATGGGACCGCTTGCGTCAGGACGGGAGGGGAGGGAGATAAGGCCCGCAGGAAGCGGCGAGATTTGTGGGCGCCCTGGGCTGTTGGGCAAGACCTCCTGGCCACGCGCCCTCCCAGCGTTCCTTATCTGCGCGGCCAGGCCCGCTCCTGGCGCGGTGGCTTCGTCTGGGCGTTCGGAAGGGTGATGAGAACTTGGCTGCGGCTGCCTCCGACCGCGAGCTGGAGGTGGGGGGAGGGGAGGGGAACCTCCAGACCAGGGGGCCCCAAGACCTCGGCTGGGAACGGAGCCGGCTCAGCCAGGGGAGGGCGCGGGCCAGGTGAGCTGACGGTGCGGCTCCCAGCTCTGAGCGGTGGTTTACCGCCCACATCGGCCAAAACACCCCGTGGGTTTGCTCTCCGGGGTCCACAGACAATGGGAAAGGAACACAGCTGGTATCTGTGTCTGTGGAATCGAATCCAGGGGCCTGCCGAAACCGGGGTGGCTCAGTGGATAGAGCGTCGGCCTGCAGATTGCAGGGTCCTGGGCTCGATTCCGGTCAAGGGCATGGACCTTGGTGGCAGGCGCATCCCCAGTGGGGGGCGTGCAGGAGGCAGCTGATGGATGTTTCTCTCTCATTGATGTTTCTAACTCTCTATGTCTCTCCCTTCCTCTCTGTAAAAAATCAATAAAATACATATTTAAAAAAAAAAGATTACAGAACACACAAAGGCCAAAACCGGTGTGGCTCAGTGGATAGAGCGTCGGCCTGCGGACTGAAGGGTCCCAGGTTCGATTCTGGTCAAGGGCATGTACCTTGGTGGTGGGCGCATCCCCAGTGGGGGGCGTGCAGGAGGCGGCTGATCAATGTCTCTCTCATGGATGTTTCTGACTATCCCTCTCCCTTCCTCTCTGTGAAAAATCAATAAAATATATTTTTTAAAAAATCCAGGGGCCTCCAAACCTCACACCATTCCCGGTCACGTCCCCGGAAACATGGCTGGACGTGCTCGGCGCGACAGGGATCTACTTGACATTCTTCCCGTCTCGCGGCCGATGGCGGGCGGGCTGGTGGTGGTCTCGGCCTCGGCAGCGGGCTGAGTTCCTGGCTGGCACCGGGCTTTCCGTCGGCGTTTGACTGAGACGTGTGGGAGCGCAGGCGGGGGTCAGCACGGGGGCAGCCCGCTTCCCGGGGGAGCGTCGTCCTCGCGTGGAGAGCAAGGTCACACCGGGGTGTCCCGGGTGCAGCCCGCGCTGCCGCGTCCCGGTGGACTCTCGCCCTGCCTCGCGCCACGTTGCTGCCCTCGGGGCCGTTCCGAGTGTGCGGTGCGCGGTCACGGCACAGACATGCCCGTCCCCATAGGGACTCCTTATTGGCCTCTTCGTAGCCGCACACACTTCCCTCCTCACCCAAACCCTGGGATTCTTCGACGTATCCGCGCTGCACGCGGGCGGGAGAGCCGGTGTGCACGGGATGGGGCAGCCTGGCGGCTCCGCTGGTAATGTACACACACACACACACACACACACACACACACACACACGTACATGCACATCCGCACACACGTGCACACGTGCACTCACACTCATGCACACACATGCGCACACTCACACACATGTGCACACACTCACACACACTCTCACACACGCATACGCACACGTGCACACACACTCGCACATACACTCTCACACACACACATGCACACACACTCACTCACACACACGCTCACACACACTCACACGCACACACACACACGCACGCACACGCACGCACACACGCACACACACACACACGGCCTGCTGCACGCTCCGCAGCCCTGAGAGCTGGTGCTCTGCTCCCGTGGACACGTGGGCACGGGCCTCGGAGACGGAGACACAACCAGGACTCGCCCAGCAGCACCTGGTGGCCCCGCGAACGCAGACTCCGAGCCAGGCCTGCCGGCCGGCGCCCCACACCGGGCCGGTCCCCAGGAGCGGGCTATTCATTACCGTGTCCCAGTTAGCGCCCGCTGGTTGCTAGGCGACTGTCTCCGCGGCCCCGCCTCGGTCCACCGCTCTCACCGAATGGCCGGCTGCTTTCGGACTCCGGCTCGGAGCCGGCGGACGCCAGGTGCTGGCTCGCCGTTAGGAAACTTCCCTGCCGGGCGAGCGCCGGGCAGCAAAGCCGTCTATGAGCAAACGGGGCCTGTGGCCGCGTCGAGGGAAAATACCCCCAAACCGGAATGAGGCGGAGGTGGCAGCGGCCCGTCCGGTCCCTGGCGCCCGCGGCCCTGTGTGAGCTCCCGGGCCGTGCTCCCCTCACCCCGTCGCCCGGTCCCGGGCGCCCAGGCCTCCCTCTGGCGTTTAATGTCCATGTCAGGACTGCGCTGTTTGCTCTCTGACCGTCACACGGGGACCCAGCGGCCCGTCGGCCCAGAAGCGGCCCTGGCTCTCGTCTGCGGCCGCTCAGGGCCTTTCCGCCCGGCTCCCTCCCCTTCCTCCAGGGCAGCCCGGCGGGACGGGCCCAGCGCCCTGCCCACCGCCGGCGGGTCACTGAGGAGCCCCCTGCCCACCGCCGGCGGGTCACCGAGGAGCCCAGAGGTGCCCCAAACACGCGTGTTTCCCCGGGGAAACCGGCCTCTGGCGGCAGCGGCGTAGCCCAGGGTAACCAATCACCGGGGCAGTTCCAGGCCCTGCGGCTCCCTCTTCCCGCAGATTCCACTCAGCAGCGGTGGCTGCTGCTCCTTTCATTTCTGTTCATCCTCCCCGAGAGAGTTCCCACTGCTTTTTCCGGGGGGAGAAAGAGAGAGAGGGAGGGGGAGAGAGAGAGGGAGAGGGAGAGAGAGAGAGGGGAGAGACAAAGAGAGGGAGAGGGAGAGAGAGAGAAGGAAGGGGAGAGAGAAGGAGAGAGGAAGGGAGGAGAGAGAAAGGGAGAGAGGGAGGGGGAGAGAGAGAGAGAGGGGAGAGACAGAGAGAGGGAGACAGAGGGAGGGGAGAGACAGAGAGAGGGAGAGGGAGAGGGAGGGGGTAGAGAGAGACAGAGGGGTGAGACAGAGAGAGGGAGAGGGAGAGAGAGAGAAGGAGGGGGAGAGAGAGGGGAGAGAAAGAGAGAGAGGGAGTGGGGAGAGAGAAAGAGAAAGAGAGAGAGACATTGATGTGCAACACGTTGACTGGTTGGCTCCCTCAGGTGCCCTGGACTAGGGCGCCCTTGACCCGGATTCGAAAACCCTAGACCAGTGGTTCTCAACCTGTGGGTCGCGACCCCTTTGGGAGGTCAAATGACACTTTCACAGGGGTCGCCTAAGACCAGGGGAAAACACAGGTATTTACATTATCATTCATAACCACAACAAAGTTGCAGTTATGAAGTACGGTTGGGGCTCACCACCCCATGAGCAGCCGTGTTAAAGGGTCGCGGCCTTAGGAAGGTGGAGAACCACCGCCCTAGACCCTTCAGGGGCCGGCGGCCGCTCTAACCACGGAGCCCGCCGGCCGGGGCTGACTTGGTGGCTTCTGTTACCGGAGCGGGCGGAAACTCCGCAACTGGGTCTCGGGCTTCGCTCCAGGAAAGAGGATCCTCCCGGGACCCGGCCCGCCCGGGGGCCCGCAGGTAGGGTTACGGGCGGGCCTGCCAGCCAGGCGGCGGGCGGGGGCCCGGTCTGAGGGCCCAGGCTCTCCTGGGCGCCCTGCAAGCCCCCTCCTGGCTGCTCCCGTCCGAGGGCGACGCTGACGTCCGTTTCTCCACCATCGCAGCCCTTCCAGACCGGGGTGGGGGTTGTGGGGGTGCCCTCCCCTGCCCGGAGCCCGGGCGGCGGCTGGCACGCCCTCCTCTGCTGATGTAAAGGCCCAGCGTAAACATCAGCTCCCGCCACGTGCCAGGGCATCTCCAGGCTGCGGGCTGGGGAGAGGCCTGTGGCCGGCGTGCGGCAGCGACAAGCCGGCTTCTGTGTCTTAAATTAAAAAAAATAAAATAAAAAATAGAGGGAAAAGGGAGCCACACTCCTGTCTTCCTCCCACCGCTCGGCTCTGCTCAGCTCAGCGTTGTTCCAGAAACAGGCAGAACTCTGGGCTGGCGGGGAGGCGGGCTGGGCCGGGACATTCCTCTGGCCACTGCGCTGAGTGCTGCATACCTCGGGCGCTAGCGCATGCCTGCGGGCCGCAAAACGCCGTCCTACCGGCCCTGAGCGGCGGCTGAGCAGCACCAAGCCTGACCCGGGCGGACGGACCGACGGACGGACGGGGGGCCCCTCCCGAGAGCAGTGTCCCGAGGCCTGGTGCCCTCTCAGGCGGCTGCCTCTGCGTCCCCCTCCTCCCATTCCCCCCGGGGAAAGGAGCCGGTGGTCAGCGTGACACACGGCGGTGACCTCCCGGCCGGGGGGTCATCCTCCGGGAAGAACCTCCCTCCGGGGAAGCGGAAAAGCTGACGCAGCCGTTTCTCTCCGGAGACTCATGCTCCCGGCCGCTTCCTGCGGCAGCTGGGCCCCGGCGCCTGCTTCCTTTGGCGAGGGAGGGGCGGGAGGAGCGGGAGAGGAAAACAAGGGCGTTAATAACGGCCCTCGACGTGGGCGCTTCCCCGGACAACCTGTGCCCGTGCCCGGGGCGGGGCGGGGCTGTGACACGGTGACTGACTGGCGTGGGGGCCAAGGAGCCCGCCGCCCGCCGCTGGCTGGCCGCAAACTCCCGTCGTCCGTCTCCCTTGGTCCCAGGAAAGCACCTTGTCATCTCTGGCTCTGCCTGAACGGCGCGACGTCACGGGCGCCTGTATTTCTGTGTCTGCAGCCCGGGTTCGGGTTCGGGGCTCCGGGCGTGCCGGCTGGGAACACGGCATCGGGGTCTGAGCCGGCCCATTCCCACCGGCGAAGGGCCTCCCATCAGCCGGCTCCCTGCGGACCCGGCTGGGATTGGGTGGCTCCGGTGCCCGCCTCTGGTGGTCGGTCTTCCTGGCGCTCTGGCCCCTCCCACCTGCCGTGGCCTGGGTAGGGGGGTGGGTGACCTCCAGTTTGCGGTCTGACGGCCACCCGTGGCTCCCTGACCCTCACCCCTCATCCGTGGAGAGGTGGACACTCAGCAGGGGCCACGGGCTGGGAGGGTCTCTGGAGGAGGCACCGGAAATAGACTGTGACGTCTGGGCATCACTAGTCGGTGGCAGAAACGTGCTTGGCGTGGTCAGAGAGAGACACGGATCGCCTCGTGGCGTGCCAACGTGGCCAGGGGGCAGGGTGACAGCGGACGGACAGGAGAAGGCAGCGGGGGCCGGGTCGGACCCGCCCTCTGGTCAGAGGGACAGTGCCCCACGGCCGGGAAGCCAGACGCCACGAGGCACGGTCAGGGCGCGGTGGGGATGTTGACAGCGTCCCTCTCCGGTTCCCATCCACTCAGTGACCGGCACCTGATCAGGCTTGGTTTACTCGCTGCCCCTCCCACGGCCCACGGCCCTCCGCCGCGTGGGGCCACAGGCGCGGGCCATTAGGTCCAGCTGACGGCTCTAGCTCAGCAGTTCTCCACCTTCCTCAGGCCGCGACCCTTAACATACAGTTCCTCGTGGGATGGTGACCCCCAACCGTGAAATGTTGCTACTGTGATGCACCGTGATGTCAATCTCTGCCTTTTCCGAGGGTCTTAGGCGACCCCTGTAAAAGGGTCGTTCGACCCCCAAAGGGGTCGCGACCCACAGGTTGAGAACCGTTGCTCTAGCTCATTGGTCCGAGGCTTGAACCCGCCCAAATGCAGGGGGGGCCGCTCTCCACGGCACATGGTCTCTCCTATGTGGGATCTAATGAACCAAATCCACTGACGATGAGAAACAGACCCAGAGACAGACAAGCACGAACAGACGGTTGAACCTCAGAGGGGAGGCAGGGGTCGTCGGTGGGAAGAGATTGACCAAGGAGCTTGTACGCATGCACGCGTGTAACCCAGGGACACAGACCACGGGGTGGTAAGGGCCTGGGATGGGGACCATCTAATGCTTTCAACAGTAATGGGGAAGGAGGAGGAGGAGGAGGAGAAGGAAGAGGAGGAGGAGGAGGAGGAGGGAGAAGGAATGAGGAGGAGGAGGAAGAGGAGAAGGAGGAGGAGGAGGGAGAAGGAAGGAGGAGGAGGAGGAAGAAGAGAAGGAGGAGGAGGAGGGAGAAGGAAGGAGGAGGAAGAGAAGGAGGAGGAAGAAGGAGAAGGAGAGGAGGAGGAGAAGGGGAAGGAGAAGAAGAAGAATGAAGAAGGAGAAGAAGGAGAAGGAGAAGGAGGAGGGCAAGGGAAAAGGGGAGAAGGAGGAGGAGTTGATATATATTTTTAAATACATTTTTATTGCTGTCAGAGAGGAAGGGAAAGGGAGAGAAACATCAGTGATGAGAGAGAACCCTTGATCAGCTGCCTCCCGCACGCCCCCTATCGGGGTTCGAGCCCGCAATCCTGGCCTGTGCCCTGACCAAGAAAGAATCGCACCCTGACCTCCTGGTTCCCGAGTCAGTGGTCAGCTCCCGAGCCACGCTGACCAGGCTGTGCTGACTTGGCAGTTTTACCAAATGGCTCGCACTGCACATTCTGCCCGGTTATTGGCTTCTTCTCACGTGACAATAAACCTAGACATCTTTCTAAGTCCAGGTCTGTCTGTGCCTCTACTCCACTTAACAATTCCTCTACAGCTTCCCTTTGCATGGAGGTGCCATTTTTCCTTATTTAATTCCCAAAGAGCTGTCGTTTCTAACCGTTCGCCCTCATACACCACGTAGTGGCCATACGTGTGTCTTTCGCCTCGCCCACCCGGGTGGGAAGGGACACTGTTGGATCAAAGGAACACTGTGCACCTACTTTTTAAAAAAATATATTTTATTGATTATTCACAGAGAGGAAGGGAGAGGGATAGAAAGTCAGAAACATCGATGAGAGAGAGACATGAATCAGCCGCCTCCTGCACGCCCCGCACTGGAGATGTGCCTGCAAGCAAGGTACATGCCCTTGACGGGAATCGAACCCGGGACCTTTCAGTCCGCAGGCCGACGCTCTATTCACTGAGCCACACCGGTCTCGGCTACTGCGCACCTATTTTAAAGCAGGATCGTAGAGACATCCTGTGACACATGCCCTCCCTCCCAATGAAGATGGCATCGTGCCGTGACATCTCACCGGCTCTGTCAAAGCCATTTCCTGGCTGCCTAGCATCTCCCAGGGGAACCCCTACTTCTGAGCCCCAGGGACACCGTGTGCACGAGACATCACCCCTGGACGCCTCGCTGAGAGGCTGCCCTGAGCCACGCCCTGAGTGCGTGAGCCTGGATGTGGCTCCGGAGTACGTCCTGCCGGAGGCGAAGAAAACGAACGTAAGCCATTTTTAAAGATGGCGCGATGTCTGTGAAGATAAGGAAAAGGCACAGAAGAGGTCATCCCATCGTTTTACCGCGGGACTAGCCCGGCGTTTCAGAGATGACTCATTTCTCGGGAGCAAATCCCCGCCACTTAAGATTCCAGCGAAGCCGAGACCGGTGTGGCTCAGTGGATAGAGCGTCGGCTTGCGGACTGAAAGGTCCCGGGTTCGATTCCGGTCGGGGGCATGGACCTTGCTGGCGGGCACGTCTCCACAGTGGGGCGTGCGGGAGGCGGCTGATCGATGTCTCTCTCTCATCGACGTTTCTGACTTTCTATCTCTCTCCCTTCCTCTCTGTAAAAAAAATCAATAAAATAGCCGAAACCGATGTGGCTCAGTGGATAGAGCGTCGGCCTGTGGACTGAAAGGTCCCAGGTTCAATTCCGGGCAAGGGTTGCGGGAGGCAGCTGATCGATGTCTCTCTCTCTCATCGATGTTTCTAACGCTCTATCCCTCTCCCTTCCTCTCTGTAAAAAAAAAAAAAAAATCAATAAAATGTATTTTTAAAAAATCGATCTAATATATTAAAAAAAAAAAAAGATTCCGGTGAAAAATCTCTTGGAAAAGGAGTCCTATCAGAGCCGGGGGTGGTCTCCAGCAGCACCTCCCATTTCCCCGGAGGTCAGAGGGCACGCCTGCTGGAGGCCGCGCTGCCTGCCGGACACGCCGGCGGCTTCGTAGACGCGTGAGGGGGGCCGGTTCTCTGCAGGAGGAAGCGTCTGAGATCTGTCACCTCGTCCAGCCAACTTTTCCGGCCTGGGAGGGGGTGAAAGGTTATGTCCCCAAAGCTGTTTATTTTTATTCTTCAGCACCCACCTTCTTTTTAACTGAATAATATCCCCTAGGGCAGCGGTTCTCCACCTTCCTCAGGCCGCGGCCCTTTAAGACAGCTCCTCATGGGGTGGGGACCCCCACCCATAACATGATTTCCGTGGCTGCTTCATCGCTGTCCTCTTGCTCCTGTGATGAACTGTGTGTCTCTGGGGACAGGTCTCTGCAGAGACGGCTGAAGGCGGCGGGAGCATCGGGAGAAGGGAAGTGGTGGCCGCCGGGGCCGGTGTGGATTTACCCAGAACAGCGGCATCACCGGCGGCTGGCCGACGGGAAGTGGGCGGCGGCGGGGTCGGTGAGTGGGTGGCGGGGAAGGGGACGTGTATCCGCCAAGGTCTCTGCGAAGGTGTGTGTTAGGGCGCACGGTTGCTCCCACACGTTGTATTCATCCTCACGGGAAGCCGGCTAGGATCTGTGATGCCCAGGCCCCCTGAGTCCGCCTGGGGAGTATCTCCCCCTGAGGAGAGGCCAGGGGAGTGTCTCCCCCTGAGAGCGGGGCCGGGGAGTGTCTCCCCCTGAGGGAGAGGCTGGGGGAGTATCTCCCCCTGAGGGAGAGGCTGGGGGAGTGACTCCCCCTGAGGAGAGGCTGGGGGAGTATCTCCCCCTGAGGGAGAGGCTGGGAGTATCTCCCCCTGAGGGAGAGGCTGGGGAGTATCTCCCCCTGAGGAGAAGCCTGGGGGAGTATCTCCCCCTGAGGGAGAGGCTGGGGAGTGTCTCCCCCTGAGGGAGAGGCTGGGGGAGTATCTGGGAGCTGGTGCCCCCCACCCTGAGGTCCCAGCCCCGAGCGCCGAGGTTTTAGGGTGTTCGCTTGGCGACGGGACCCAGTGCTCCCAGACTCTCCTGGGCCCTGCGGCGAAGCAGCGAGGAGAGGCCGGGAGCTGTCCCCCCACCCTCTGGGGACCCAGGCGGGAGCGAGGGAAAGGCGGGGACAGGCCTGGAAGGGCGCAGCCCCCCCATCTGCACAGGGAGGCCCGCACGCCTGGTCTCAGGCCCCAGCAGCTGTGGCTTCCTCCCCCCGTCAGATCCCGCCCCCACCCCTGCTTGTTGGAAACAAACGTCTTCAGAGAAAGGCCCGCCCCACGTGGCCGCGGACACGCCGGGTCTGAGGGACGGGATGAGTGACCGCCAAGCAGAGCCAGAGGCGTGGGTGCGGGAACGGACCTCGGGGGTCGGGGGGCACGGGGGAGGGGGACGGGGAGGGGATCGGGGGGAACGGATGCAAGAAGGTGAAGAGATGGGCCAAATCGCGTACACGCACAGCCACGGACAGACAACCGTGGGGTGTCGGGAGGGAGGGGTGAGCAGGGGAGGGGTCAGCTGTAACGGTGCCCAATCGTTTACAAAAGAATCCACAGGAAAATAGGAGACTGTCTTCAGCGAGCCGCTTCGTCTTTTTAGCCATTCCAGCCATTTTTTTTTTGTCTTTCCTCTGGACGCACTGTTCGGCCACAAACGTTCCTTCCAGAACCTCCCACGAGCCCTCCGTGTGAGTGAGTCCTTGTCCCCGAGCGGTGCCCACCCGGGGCCTCGGGCCCTGCCCTCTGCGTGGCCTCTGCGCCCGGGGCCGCCCTGCGCCCTCTTTTCCCATCCTCCCGGCTGCCCCACGCGGGCTGTGGTCGCCGGGCCAGACGTTCCACCACGTGAGCGCGCGCACAGGGCTGTCTCAGGGCGACACGGCCTGTGGTTTCCCGGTAACAGGACCCGCGGCCCTGGAGCCCGCACCTGCGGCGGCTCTTTGAGGCTCTCACGTGAAGTCCCGGAGGGACCGCAAGCAGCTGTGGCTGCCGCCGTGGCCTCCACACCAGACGGACCGGGGACCCTGTCCTCCTCCTTCCGCTGCCTCCCCCTGCCCACACTCCTCCCTGCTCTCCCCTTCCGTGCTCACAAGGCGGCTGCTGGGGCTCAAACCACCGAGTCTCCTTCAAAGAGGGCGCAAAGGGCAGGAAGAAATGCCAGCCCTCCCCTTTGTCAGGGGAGCGAGTCTCCCAGAAACCGGTGGGGAGATGCCTGCCCCCCGCCCCCACATTTAGAGAAACACCGCCCGGAGCCGCCGGGAGGGAAGCAAACCACAGCCACGCAGGGCCGGGAGGAAAAAGTGGTCACGGGAGGAAAAAGCGATCGCCGAGACCGGTGTGGCTCAGTGGATAGAGCGTCGGCCTACGGACTGAAAGGTCCCAAGTTCGATTCCGGTCAAGGGCACGGACCTTGGTGGCGGGCACATCCCCGGTGGGGGGCTTGCAAGAGGCGGCTGATGGATGTTTCTCTCTCATCGATGTTTCTAACTCTCTGTCCCTCTCCCTTCCTCTCTGTGAATCAATAAAAAAATATTTAAAATTAAAAGGAAAAAAAAGAAAGAAAAAGTGGTCACCGCAAAGGCAGAAAGAACTGCACACTTGGGTGAAAACAAGATACACAGCCCAATGGAAAAACAGGCAAAAGATGTGAGTGGGCCCACGGCCACAGCGCCCTGCACGCCTCATCTCGTCGGGTCTCGGAAGCTGGTCCCCCGACCCTGACTCTAAGCAGGTCGGGCCTGGTTAGTACCGGCTGGGAGGTGTGATTAGATAAGGGACAGAAGAACACACTCAGGGAAAGGTGAGTGATCAGGGACATGCCAATTAGGACGACACTGAGACATGCCGTGTGCCCGCTAAATTAGCAGCTTCGAAGAAATCTCCAAAGATGCCATCTGCTGATGAAAATGCGGAGTCTTACCCACCCTGGCCGGGGCAGGGTGAAAGGGTGTGAGCCCTAGGGATACGATCTGGAGTCCTCAGGGAGGCAGGAGGAGGCCGTACCCGCAGCTCCACGGGGGGACAGGCCCACGCAACAGCATGTGGGTAACCGCAAAAGCGTAAATGACCCAGTGCTCACTGTCAGAAGGATGGATGCAGTGTGTTTGTGTGAGAGACTGCAGCGATTGCAGCAACAAGAACGCTCTAAGAAGGGGCATTCTGCCCGGCCTGTGTGGCTCAGTGGTGGAGCCTCGAGCTATGAACCAGGAGGTCACAGTTCCATCCCCAGTCAGGGGGGGTGGAGGCAGCCGATCCATGATTCTCTTTCATCACTGATGTTTTTCTCTCTCTCTCTCTCCCTTCCTCTTTGAAATCAATAAACATATATCCAGAGCCGAGACCGGTTTGGCTCAGTGGATAGAGCGTCAGCTTGCGGACTGAAAGGACCCGGGTTTGATTCCGGTGGGGGGCATGTACCTTGCTGGCAGGCACATCCCCAGTAGGGGGCGTGCAGGAGGCGGCTGATCGATGTCTCTCTCTCATCGATGTTTCCGACTTTCTATCCCTCTCCCTTCCTCTCTGTAAAAAATCAATAAAATATGTTAAAAAAAAGAAAAAAAAGAAATCTATTCTCTCAATATCAGACTAATACATTTTTTAAAAATATATATATATACATATATATATATATATATTTACAGAAAAAAAGAAGAAGAAAAAGGTAACTCTGAGTGAAAAAAAATCAAGGGCCGATGACTACGGCGTCATGTTTATAGCAGCTGAAACACAGTCCATATTTTCAGAGGTACATGCACAGGTAGAAGTGACAGAGGAGCCAGAAGATACACAGGAAGTCCCGGACAGCGGTCACCTGGCCGGCCTGGGGGGGGGGGCGAGGGGCCCCGAGTGCCCAACCAGAGCCCACAACCCGAGATGGCGCGAGCATTCCGTGGGCCGAGGGCTCGCAGCTGCTCCTGGCATTACTGCGCTCGGAGCCTCCTCTGCGTTCTGCGCCCTCTGTATCGACGTTCCCGGCACTTCATGAAACTTTAATCAGGGGAGACGCAAATAGCGTGCAAGGCGTGGCAGAGGGCGCCCATGAAATCGGAAGGTCGGGGGGGGGGCAGGCAGACACACGAGGGAAGGAGACACTGACAATTCCATTGTTTGTGCTTGCAATGCTCCCCCACGTACAGGGCAGACTCCGGCTGCGTCCGTCCGTCCGTCCGTCTGTCCGTCCAGGTGGGGAGAAAGGACGTGAGCCCAGGCCAACACCAACCCCTGAGGGCGGGTATGCTCCCGGCCTGGCAGACACGTGATGAGAGCAGCAGCAGCTGTCAGGAGGGGTGGCGGCGGCCCCGGGGAGAGGATGACGTTAAGGGCGCCCAGGGAGGAGGGGGAGCCGAAGGAGGGCCTGGGAGTGTGGGAAGAGAAAGTGAAAATGGAGGACGGGAAAGGCAGGCTCCTTCTCCACGCGCTTGGCCGTAGGGAAGCAGGGCGGAGAGTCGGTCTCAAAACAAAAGGACGTTTCCCTAGCCGATCTCGGTGCGCTGGCCACTGGCGCCAATCACCGCCGGCCCCATGTTCAATGCCAGGCCATCGTGACTTAACACATTTTAATGGACTTTGTTTGGCCGGTCTATTTTTAAAAGCTGTTCTCGGTAACTGCTCCAAAGAGGCGGGGGAGGGAGAGGGGGAGGGAAATCTGTTAATATATCAGCTATTTTCTTTACCGCCGGCTTCCCCTAAGAAAATGCCTGCTGCCGAGACCGGTGTGGCTCAGTGGATAGAGCGTCGGCCTG